>JAPPVO010000024.1:110908655-111112972 GCA_030407325.1 Camellia japonica | reverse complement strand
TGATCGAGCGAGCAGGGTGCTCATTGCATAACCTTCCCCAATCATACCCAAGTTCCCGAGCCGAGGCAACTTTGGTGATGACGGACACGTGGCCTTAGGCACGGGTCAGGGTTTCCTAAATTTCCCAAAATAAAATATTTAGGTGGCGACTCTGTATCTGGCAAAGCAGTCCGTGTTTGGCACTTCTTTCTAAAAAATCAGTTTTCCAAAATGATTTGCCGGATTTGGACTCTTTGGTGATTTATTATTCTTGCATTGCACTTTGCAAGATTAGATTTAGAACCGTGAGACATTGAGTCCGCTACTGTAGTAAGCCCAATATGAACAAAACGGGGGGACTTCCCCCCGGGACGTTCGGGACGTCTATAGTTTCTGGCGACTCTGCTGGGGATTTAGAGAACTTGACTCGAACTCATGATATCTTGTTTTGACTACACTTATGTGGCTCTTTGCATTGCATTTGCACTAGTGCACCTAGGACACCGTGTTTGCCGTCTGCTATTCCTGAACAGTTTGCCAGAGGCTCGCTTTGAGAAGCGTGCCACAAGGTTGACCAGTTATGGGCTCTGCCACGATGGGAACACAAACCCCGGTTTTTACCGGGGCACCCTCTTTGACCATTCGACCTAGTGCATATTCGGAATCCGTAGTGACCATTCCAAGCTAGGACAGGTTGCTTACCCGATTGTAGGTTGTTTGAAACCGCTACGTGCGTAGTGAAACCCTAGCTCCTGACAAAATAGGACAGGGAAACCCTACCCCTCCATAGGGGTGTTTTGACTCTCACTTGTTTGCTATGTGCTTTTAGAGTGTGTCTCTACAGGAATGCATGTATTAGTTTGCAAGTTTGGGCACAGGCCTACGGGTATCAATATCGGTCTTTGAGAATCAGTCATATCTGCGGGTATCAGATTCAGTTTTTGGGGCAGTAATTTGGGGAACAGTGATCAGTGATCGAATACAGTTATTCAGTTATGCTTATATCTGTTATGGTGAAATTGGGCTGAGATGCTGCCTGTTTTCTCTTTCAAGGGTTCAGATATTCAATTCAGAGCAACCAGTGTTCTCCTTAGCTGAGGCAAAGCAGAAAGAGCTCAGTCAAGGCTCACCGGTTCATCAAATCCTTCAGTCACCAGTCACATCAACTCTGTTCAGTTCAGCAGACTCATGATGATGCAGAATTCAGAAGAAATGGTGGTCATGGCGGCAGCATTGAACCAGGGAATCACCATGCAGGGCGAGACCGATGTTGATATGCCACATCCACCCAGGTCACCTGCAGCACGTCCAATCTGGGAACCGCAACTATTCCACACCCGTGAGCCTACCACTTTTGACCTGATGGGAATGATTGGCGATCTTCAGAGATCTGTGGTTGATCTAGCCTACGGAATGTCGGCCCCACCGCCGACCACATCATATGCCGGAAACATCATGCCAGAAGAGCCCCCGCTATTGGGGCAAATTGTAATTGAACTCAGCCAACCTGAAGCCATCCCAAGTTCCGGCAATGACAGTTAACAACAACCAGGCTCCGCTCGGATGCAGCAACCCAAACCTTTAACCAAGCTGAGGTGAGGGATAAGAACAAAGTGGGGGCAGACACTGATCCCTATGAACAATTTCTGCAGGCTGTTGAGGCTTTGAAAGCCGGAGGACTGAACAAACAACAAGTACTTGCAGTTGCCGCAAAAACTGTGGATGACATTTTCCCCACTCAGACCGAGGGTAGTTCAAGCCAAGGGAAAAACCGAGAGAAGGGCCGTCATACCAGAAACAATCCTGTTAGATCTAATCATGCACCCGGAAAAGATCAGTGAACCAAGCCAGTACCTGCTGACCCCTTTTCTAGTGCACCCAGCAAAAATCCACAAACCTCGAAGTATCTACCTCGAGGTCACAGGGTCTTCCATGCCCTCTACATGCCTTTGTCTAAGGCTATTCAAATCCTTGCCAAAAATGGGTATCTCAAACCCCTCGAGCCTCGGCCTCTCCCTAGTCGTCTTCCACCTAGTCATGACGCTACCCAGTACTATGCGTACCATCAGCAAACTGGTCATACCACCGACAGTTGCGTACGTCTTCGCCACGAGATACAAAATTTGATTGACAACAAGGTCATCGTTGCGCAAGCTCTGCAAAGTCTATCGGCACTTGATCAGTGAACTTGTGGGGGATAATGTGATGTGAACAGGGGATGAACCACCTACAGGCGGCACTCAGTTTACTCCAGATGTGGCGTATGGCACGCACTGTCTTGAGCATTTGCGAATGCTGTTTATTTTACTTTCTGACTTGGGTATTGAGTCAGTTTTGTTGTGTTGTATTGAGTCAGTCTTTTTATCCTGAGTCTGTCGAGTCTGTCTTGTTGTATCGAGTCGGTCCTGTCGTGTTAGAGTCGGGTGATTTCAGAGGTGTTACCTCGGGCATCACTGTTTTGTTTTATGTTTGTCTTTTCGCTTCCTTTTGAGTCTGTTTCTATCGTGGAGCCAGTTACACTAGAAGATCTAAATGAAATAACAGTAAATTTTCACACTCTTGTGTTTGCTTCTGCCTTGCGCCAGTTGTACCAGAAGTTTGAATAGAACGTCAGTGCTTTTCGCCTACTTTTCTGTGCCTTGAAGTCCTTGCATTTGACCTAAGTTTTTCAAAAATTTTTGAACACTGCGGTGAAAACAAAGAGGGAGGAATTCCTCGAGATTTGCAAAAATTTGATCAATTGAGAGAAATAAAGGCATGCTAAGCCCTTAATGAATGAGAACATGTTTGTTAATGTGAGTACTGAGAAGGATCCTGGCTTGATCCAGATTGGTTCTACCTTGTCTTCAGTGCGAGCGATTAGTCGCTTTCTTAAAAAATTTCAAAAAATGTTTTGCGTGGTTCTGCGAAGACCTGTGTGGAATCGCTCTTGAGATTGTGCAGCTTAGGATCGCTCTCAGCCTCGAGACTCGACCCCTTTACTTTTAAACCTTGAACTTGGATTCAGAACGTTCATTGGTCAACCACAATGTGAGGCCTGTGCGGCCAGATTTGAAGCCGCCCACGAACTAGGGGCAGGAAAGTCAGATCAAGAAGATCAGATGTGATCAAAAGAAGCTTGCGAAGCTAGATCAGGGGCATCCCTCAAACTAGGGGCGAAAGATGTCAGATTATGCTCGAAGAGTCAAAGATAAAGATCGGCAAGAATGCCAAACCCCAGAAGGGAGGAAAGAAGAAGACATTGCTGAAGGACAACCGAGTTCCTATCCACAACATTAGGGGCAAATTCAGCCCCCCGTTGGGTGGACTCCTACATCGTCAGCGAACAACAGCCATTCTCCTAGATTCAGATGACTTCAGGATCTCAAAACCATTTGGCATGGACAAAGCTAAACTTTTACCCTTGAGAGGCTCGCTAGGCCGAAAACCCGGAAGGACGACCTAGGCAAAAGTTAGAGCAAAGAAAAGAACAAACAAAAAAGAAAAAAAAAAAAGAGAAAGAAAAAAAAAGAAATGAAATGAACAAAGAAAATGAAAAAATGAAAAGAAATGAAAAAAGAAAAGAAAAGAATGAAAAGAATTGAAAAGAAAAGAAAAACAATGCTCGCAAGGTTGAAAACCCAGAAGGGCGGCCTTGGCAAAAGTTAGAGCGCAAAAGGAGAGGTTAATACCTGAGTGTACCTTAACCCCCGAACTACGTAAGGCTTGATTCCCATGTTTGGGATACGTAGGCAACTTCATTCTAAAGTCTAGCCATAAACACTTCCAATTCGACTGTGTCCATGTGATGGTTCTGGTCATCTTTGTCTTCTCTGTATCCAAGAATTTGGTTGTAATTGTCACTGTGAGGACTGGTTGCCACGTGCTGTGGCGCTATTTAGACTAGGAGCAACTTTCCGTTGCCGTGCAGTGCTGCGGTGCTATTTAGACTAGGGGCAACTTTCAGTTGCCATGCATTGCTGTACAAACGAGGGGCAATTTTCCATTGTCATGGATCTGAGGTTGTGCATCTCAAGAGTAGGTTTCATGCTCGTTGAGCAGTGGCCATTTGCAAAAACAGTTTTTGAGAATTTTTACTGAGGTAAACTAATTTTCTCAAAAATTATTCCATTTTTTTTTTCCAAAATTGGACCACTTTCTTGGACCCAAAAAGGAAAATTTTCAGTGCTCATAGCCTGACTTGCATGATTTCAAATCAAAAGTTGAACAAGCATGTTAATCTAACTCTCATGCTGGTCAAAATTGTTTTACTAGAAAACCAAAACAAAAAATGGTCAAAATGATGAACTAGGGGCATAGTTGAGTCAGGCTTCTGCCTTTTCTCCATTGTCAAAGGCATTTTCTAGAAAGGCATTCTACTTGCCAGAAAGGGCACTTTACCTGCCAGAAAAGGCACAACTGAAGCTAACAGCAAAGGGCTGAATGCTCTCAACATCTTCCAAGCAACGAGGTATCAAGCCAAGTGCGAAGCATGAATTAGAATGGATCAAGATATTTCACTCCCTCGTCCGGACACATTTGATCATGTCCAAACTCCCTAGCAGAACATCGTCAACCGATGTCAATTGCAGATCTGCTCCACATCTGATCGCACCGGAATCCCTCTGTGGGAGAAGTTCACTGTTGTGAGCGGAAGAAAGAGAAACTAGCGGAATGCTAGGGGCAAGAGCCCGCGACGTCCTACTTATCCATCAACCACCCAGGGGAGGGATAAAAAATGAGAGATTGAAGAATAGAGAGGTGTGCATTAAGAGAAAAAGCGAGAAAAGGGTTTTGAGAGAAAAATAGAGCTTGAGGGCCGAGTGACGTGAGAATCACAAATGAGAAAAGGGGGGAGGGGGGAAAACAATACCCGAAGAAACTGGGCTCCCCGTCAACTTAGAGGTCTCTCACCTTTGTAACACGTTTGAGTGTCGTGTCTTTTGTTTTGTTTGTCTCAATTCTCGTTTTGAATCGTTTCGAGTGTGTCTAGATGTGTTTGGGTTGTTTACCTTTGTTTTTCCTTTGTTGAGTCATTTTGACTATGGTCAGTTGTAGGCTCAATACCCGGTTAAGAACCCATTCCTTAATTTCAAAATGAATCGTTTTGTGCTCAGAGTGCCGTGCTGTTCTCCACATTTGTGCAAAACAGGATTAGTTCTTTCATAAAACTGGGGGGTTCAACCCAGGTCATGTGAGAACAGTCAAACCAGGACCTATCTGAAGCTGTTTGGGTTCCGGACTGCAAAGCAAAAGAAAGTAGGGAAAATTCGGAGCATCTGAGTTTGTTTCGACTTCTGCAAGTTCCGACTTTGCATCCCGTGTGTTCAAAACAAACGGAGTACTGTGTCATGAGCTGTGTGTTCAGAATCAAATGTGAGCTGCGTGTTCAGATTGAAATGCATGAGCTGCGTGCTCAAAATCAAAATATGGGCTGCGTGCAAAATCCAAATATGAGCTGCGTGTTCAGAAATTTGAAAAATTTGAGCTGCGTGTTCAAAAGTTGAAGAGACTGAGCTGCGCGTTCAGAAATTTGAAAAATTTGAGCTGCGTGTTCAAAAGTTGAAGAGACTGAGCTGCACGTTCAGAAATTTGAAAAATTTGAGCTGCGTGTTCAAAAGTTGAAGAGACTGAGCTGTGCGTTCAGAAATTTGAAAAATTTGAGCTGCGTGTTCAAAAGTTGAAGAGACTGAGCTGCGTGTTCAGAAATTTGAAAATTTTGAGCTGCGTGTTCAAAAATTTGAAAAATTTGAGTTGCGTGTTCAAAAGTTGAAGAGACTGAGCTGCGTGTTTAGAAATTTGAAAAATTTGAGCTGCTGTGTTCAAAAGTTGAAAAGATTGAGTTGTGTGTTCGGAAATTTGAAAAATTTGAGCTGCGTGTTTAAAAGTTGAAAAGATTGAGCTGCGTGTTCTGAAATTTGAAAAATTTGAGCTGCGTGTTCAAAAGTTGAGAAGTATGAGCTACGTATTCAGAAGTGAAAAGTTTGAGCTGTGTGTTCAGATTACAAGAGTTTGGGCTGCGTGTTCAACTTTCAAAAACCGTGGGCTGTGTGTTCACCATCAAGAGTTTGGGCTGCGTGTTCAACTTTCAAAAACCGTGGGCTGTGTGTTCACCATCAAGAGTTTGGGCTGCGCGTTCAACTTTCAAAAACTGTGGGCTGTGTGTTCACCATCAAGAGTTTGGGCTGCGTGTTCACGACAAAAAGTTTGAGCTGTGTGTTCAGATTTCAGAAATGTGGGCTGCGTGTTCACAACAAAAGTTTGAGCTGCGTGTTCAGATTTCAAAAGTGTGGGCTGCGTGTTCACGACAAAAGTTTGAGCTACGTGTTCAGATTTCAAAAATGTAGGCTGCGTGTTCACAACCAAAAGCATGAGCTGCGTGTTCAGAAATTCAAGTGCTTGAGCTGTGTGTTCAAAAATGCGAACAGAACGCTGTGTTATGGACTGTGTGTTCAGATTGAGCAGTATAATTTGCTGTGCGCCAACTAAACCGAATGCCGTGTCATGGACTGCGTGTTCAGATTGAGCAGTGTTATGTACTGTGTGCCTAAAATATGAGCTGCGTGCCCGAAATGAACTGTGTGTTCAGAGAATGATGTGTGCCCGAAATGAACTATGTGTTCAGAAATTGAGCTGTGTGCCTAAAATGAGCCGCGTGCCCGAAATGAGCTATGTGCTTGAAAAATGAGCCGTGTGCCCAGAATGTGCTGTGTGCCCAAAATGAGCTGTGTGTTCAGAACGAGCTGTGTGCCCAAATAAGCAGTGTGCCCAAATAAGCTGTGTGCCAGATAAACAGAGTGCTGTGTTTTGAGCTGCGTGCCAAATGAACAGAATATTGTGTTGTGAGCTATGTGCCAAATGAATGGAATGCTATGTCGTAAGCTGTGTGCCAAATCTTGCATTGTGCATGCATTTCATCGCGCTATTTTGCGCATCGCACTGTTTTGTGCACTTTACTTGCATTGTGCATGCATTTCGTTGCACTGTTCTGCACATCGCACTGTTTTGTGCACTTTACTTGCATTGTGCATGCATTTCGTCGCACTGTTCTGTGCATCGCACTGTTTTGTGCACTTTACTTGCATTGTGCATGCATTTCGTTGCACTGTTCTGCGCATCGCACTGTTTTGTGCACTTTACTTGCATTGTGCATGCATTTTATCGCGTTGTTCTGCGCATCGCACTGTTTTGTGCATTGCATCATTCGCGCTATCTTGTGCACCCCATCTGCACTTGTTAGTGCATTGCATTTCATTCGCGCTCTCTCGCGCATCTTATCTACACTTGCATCCTTTCCGCATTGTTATGCGTCACACTTAGGTTGTATTGTCATGCACCCATCCGCATTCTTATGCATCACACTTAGGTTTCATTGTCATGCACCTCTCTCACATGCATTGTCATGCACCTCTCTCACTCACATTGTTATGCACAATTTACCTGCGTTGTCACGCACCTTCCTTGCATTGTTATTCACGTTTTGCTCGCATTGTTATGCGCACACTTAGGTTGCATTATCATGCACCTCTCCACTTGCGTTGTCACGCACTTTTCACTTGCATTGCTATGCATGTTTCTAACGATATTGTACCTGTTAAGTTTCTTTCTTATGCAGGCACGATATTGTATGTACGGTTCATTTGAGGCTGGCGCGACCAGACGGTACTGTATGTACTCCGCGTGAGACGTAGCGAGAATTGTATAATTCTCTTACATCCTTTCTGCATTGCAATGTAGTTAGATTTGTGTATGATTGCTTAAAACTGTTGCGTGATATGCCTCGTTACAGCTTTCTTTGCATGATCATAAGTTATGTTCGGCATCTTGCATGTCCTTTGCATTCTGCCCCTGCCTGCGGGCACATCTCTTTGTTATCTTGCCTGCTTGTCTGAGTCTTCGGCCTTGTCAAAAATGGGTCGTCTCTGGGCTTTGACACTCACCCCCGTCACTTGTGACTTTCGAGTTCTGTCAAAGAGGGGCAATTGTAGACACCCCATTTTTGACCGACCTTAAGACTTAGACGTCATCAATTGAGCACTCGGTGATTGCACATGTTGCACTCGTTCTGAGGTCATAGAGTCTCGGCCGAGAGCCTTGCCTCTGGACCTCGGGACTCTTTTGTGCTTTGTCTCAGTTTGCGAACCAGGTTCTGTTTTCTCTTCTCGAAAGGAGGGAGAGGTCTCGTAGACCATCTCTCAGTGGCCGTAGGCTACTTTTCGTGGTCGTAGACCACTGTTCCCGTTTGGAGACCAATTTCCGATTTTCTGAGCCGTCGGCCGTGTGCCTCAGTTCGGGACTGCTTAACTTTCTCCGTTTGGCACGGTTTTTGGAGAGCTGGAACCTTTTGAACCCTTCGTTTTAGCTTCTTGAGGAAGCTTGAACCTTTTGAACCCTTCGTTTTAGCTTCTTGAGGAAGCTTGAACCTTTTGAACCCTTCGTTTTAGCTTCTTAAGGAAGCTTGAACATTTTGAACCTTCGTTTTAGCTTCTTGAGGAAGGTTGAACCTTTTGAACCCTTCGTTTTAGCTTCTTGAGGAAGCTTGAACCTTTTGAACCTTTCGTTTTAGCTTCTTGAGGAAGCTTGAACCTTTTGAACCCTTCGTTTTAGCTTCTTAAGAAACCTTGAACCTTTTGAACCTTTGTTTTAGCTTTTTGCGGAAGCTTGAACCTTTTGAACCTTCGTTTTAGCTTCTTGAGGAAGCTTGAACCTTTTGAACCCTTGTTTTAGCTTCTTGAGGAAGTTTGAACCTCTTAAACCTTTTGCTCTAGCTTCTCCAAGAAGCTTGAACCTTTGCTCTAGCTTCTCGAAGAAACTTGAACTTTGCCCTAACTTCTCCAAGAAGCTTGAACCCTCTTGTTTCTTTATAAGAGATGGCCTCTCTCTCCTTTAGAGAGGTTGAAAAAAATTTTGTCCAAAGAAAAGCACATATATCTCTCTATATCTCTACATTCTAGGCTTAGAAAGAGTTTTTGTTCTTAGCCTTTAACACCACACCTCATAGCCACACACCTCCATCATTGATCTAAGGTTCATGGAGGGTCTTGAGAGGTCTCAAAGAGCTGGTTTTTGGTCCAAGAAACTGCTGGTTTTGCTGAAGCTACAAGGGTTACACATTATTCCCTCTTTTAAGCTTTATTTTGCTCCATCTTTTAGCCATACTTGCAAGCATATTTGAGCTTCGGTGTAAACTGAAAAAAGTCTTATTTTGAGGCCCTTAACATGTTTGTTTAAGATCATTTTTCTATTGGGGGTTATCTACCCCCTTGCATGCTTCATTTTACCGTGTTTTGAGCCATGCCTTAGAGCATTTGTGTTGGCCTTTGTTTGGCCTTTTAGCCACTGAAATCCAGTGGATTTTCAGTGGCTAGCATGCTATTTTGAGTGCCAAAATCAGAGAGCGGTGACCCTCTCTCTCCTTGTTTTGTTTTCTAGCATTTTTGGCCTTACAAAGTAGCCCTTATTTGCATGCTTCCAAGCCATGTTTCATGCCATTTTTGATGAGTTTTAGGACCTGCATAGGCTCTGTCCAGAGCTTGTTTTTCCATATTGGATGTCCATCTTGCATGTGTAGAATAACCCTCTTCATAGCATATCAAAAGAGCATCTCATTCTTGCATGCATTGACCATGTTTCAATGGGTTTTTGGGCTTTATTTGGCATGTCATACCTCTGATTTTTGCTGGTTTAGTGGCCTCTTGATTGCCTCACATGCTTGTAGTGCAAATCCTCTTTACTAGCTTACATTGCATCATATTTTGGCCTTTGATTCTAGCACTTTTTGGTCATGCCCTAAACTGATTTTGTGCATGTTTTGGACTGCCTTAGCTCTGTTTTTGGGCCTCATAGTTGAATGATGTTTTCTATGCATGGTTGTAGTTCAATACCTTTGCCTAGCTTTGAGTTTTGAAGCCTATTGCATGCTTATATTGAGGTGTTTGCATGTTTTGAGGTCATTGTGCATGGTATTTCAGAGCATGTAAGGTTTCCATGTTTCCATGTTTTCCACTCCTTAAATGAATTTGAAGGTTGTGCTTGTATGCCTCATTTATGGACCATTGCATGAGCTTCATTTCCATGCCTTTTGAGCCACCATTTCAATCCATTTTCCTACTGTTTTGGGCCTGCATAAGGACTATTTGGGGCAGGTTTGGTCATTTGAGTATTGTTTTGCATGCCTATAGTGTAACCCGCTTCACTAGTTTCGGTATTTGGGCCATCGAGCATGCATTGTGTGAGGTGTTTGCATGATTCGGGACCATCTTGCATGTCATTTTAGAGCTGGAAAATGTGTCATTGCATGCCATGTTTCATCCCTTGCCATGCCTTAGTAGAGTTGCACTTTGTGCCTTAGGTTTGGCCCCTCTCATTGTGCATGTTTGCATAAGTGTTGTTGCCTTAATTTCATCATGTTTGGCCACTGATTTGGGTGTCGCTAACCCATTTTGGTTTAAGTCCATCTTGCATTGTATATGCCATTTAGTCCATGTTGTTGCATGATTGACCATTGCATTGTGTATGCCTTGATCATTTCATTGTTAGTCTCCATGTGTGCATTGCGTATGCCATATAGTTTTCATGTGCATTGAGTATGCCATTGATTATTTTATAGCATTGTGTATGCTAGTAGCATGTTTGCATATCATCTTTTGCATGTTTGCATCATTTAACGGCATTATGTTTAGGTTGCATGTTAGAGTTGCATTCATGCATGCCACACATATTGCATTGTGTTTGGAGTAGGGTTTAGTCCAAACACGGGAAACGAGGGACGTTTCATACTCCAAGTGACGAAATGTGCCTCGATTCTCGGTCGCCGGCACTCCGGATTACCCATGATGGAGTTTAGGCCTTGTTGTGTTTATACGTGCATTCATTTTACATCGAGTCGTGAAATTCGTTTCCTCGGCCATCATGCATCGGGATGCGTGATTGGTGGCCCGAGGATCGAGGACTATACTCCCTAGAGCTTATGCGATGATGGGGAGAGTGGTCATGCACACATTTGTTGAAAACACCTTGTCATGCCTCTTTCTTGCTTTGTGTTGCGGAAAACCAGAATCCAGGGGCAGAAAGTGGCCGGCCGACTAGGTTCTCTGGTAGGCCGACCACCTTTCTTGGTCTCCACCATAAAGGGTGGTCAGCAGGTGGTCTCCCATACCATTGGCTGGTCAGCAGCCCTCCCACAGCTTCTCAGTGTGGAGTTTCAGCCTCTTGGAGCTTTGTGCAACTTTCTGAAATCAATTGCAAACAAAGGCGAGTTGAGGTGTCACGAGGGATTTCCGAACAAGGCAACTCGAGCATGCATGCATCCTTTACCATTCAAAACAGAGCTGAGGCAGTCCATTCCACATAATTTACATGCTAGTTTATTTGCTTCCTTAGTTAATTCGTTAATTAGCTAGTGTTGTGTAATAATTACTTGTAATTCATTATTCATTCAGGTTGTGTATTATTTATTCGGACCCTCCGAGAGAGGGCAATGTTGCAATAGGTGTGCGTGTGTGTGATGTATGTCTTCCAACCCCACGTCTTTCTCCCTTTTATTTACCAGCTTATGATGGTTAGTTTAGGGCATGTTTAAATTAGCATACTTATGCTCACATGTTTGCATCCATTCATCTGTCTTGCATGCACCGGGCTCGGCGCATCATACTAACTGCATTGTATTTCAATTCCAAGTTGAACACGTGTATCAGTTGTAGCATTTCACATGCCATTTTAGAATAGCCGAGCCTATCTTAGTTGCATTTCGCATGTGTTGCATTAGGCATCTTAGCATAGTTAGGATTCATGCATGATTTCTAACTAGCTTCTTGTTTTGGCTTGGAGTACTCGGTAAGCTTTTATGCCTTAGCATCTTGCATGCGTGTGAGTGTTACCATGATGGCATGCTTACCATGAGGCTAATTGCTTATGTGATATAACTGCCCGAATGCCTGTGGATGAAGGTTGGATTACTTGAATTGGAACAATTCATCAAAGTGCGAGTTTTAAGCCCACTTGCGAGTGGCAAAATCACCATGTTTTCTTAAGCCCACCCGAGGGTGGCAAAATCCGCATTTTAGCCTATTTGCGAGTAGCAAACCACTTTCAAAAACAAACATGAGATGTTTTGTTCCAATTTAGGCGATCTAGTCTATACTTGTGTGTTGTGCACATCACATAGTAATTCTAGGCTAATAACCGGAATAAGAGCACATGTGTTTTCGAAAACAAGATATCATGTTTAGTAGTGGCCGATCTTTGATCGGGCGAGCGGGGGTGCTCATTGCATGACCTTCCCCAATCGTACCCAAGTTCCTGAGCCAAGGCAACTTTGGTGATGACGGACACGTGGCCTTAGGCACGAGTCAGGGTTTCCTAAATTTTCCAAAATAAAACATTTAGGTGGCGACTCTGTATCTGGCAAAGCAGTCCATGTTTGGCAATTCTTTCTAAAAAATCAATTTTCCAAAACGATTTGCCGGATTTGGACTCTTTGGTGATTTATCATTCTTGCATTGCACTTTGCAAGATTAGATTAAAAACCGTGACACATTGAGTCTGCTACTGTAGTAAGCCCAATATGAACAAAACGGGGGGATTTCCTCCCGAGACGTTCGAGACGTCTACAGTATGTTTGGTTTTAGTTTTCTTATTTCAGTTTTTTGAAAAATGAGTTTTTTGTTTATCGTGTTTTTTATTTTTAGTGAATATTTTTAAAATTTTACGATTTTTTTTTTTCAGTTTTTTAGGTGCACCTTACTTAGATGTATCTACATAGTAAAATATTTGTGAAAAAATATTTTAAAAAATTAACAAATACACAAAAATACAAAAAAAAAAAAATTTGTACTTAATTTTTGTATTTTTTAAATATTTTTGGTATTTAGTAAGTTTGTTGAAAAAAATTTCCCTAAATATTATATTTTTTTTTAAGTGTATTTATGTTAAGTGCGTCTAAAAATTAAAAAAAAAAAAATTGCTTAAAATATTAAAAAAAATTCATTGAAAACAAGGAAAATAAAAAAGTAGAATTTTTTTAAAAGTGTTTTTTGAAAATCAAAACCAAACAAACTGGTTAATATTAAATAATAATACTAATAAAAAATATATAATAATGAAAAATCAGTACACGTTTGAATTTATAAAAAGTTTTTACCAATATTTTACTTTTTAATTATTTAGATTATTAGATATTAGATTTTCATATAAAAGAATAATTTAAATATAAAATATGAAGAAATTACAGTATCTTTAATTACAAAAATTGAGAAAATATGAAAAATTAAAAACTAAAACACAAATTTAAAAATTAAAACCGACGAAAATGGTTCTTGTTTAGAATTTTGACATCATACCTTGGTTATTAAAGTACTATGTAAAATATTACAGTTCATAAAATATAATTTAAACAAAAATAAAGTATATAAAAATAACCTGCTAATTTTTTGGAAGCAGCACAAATCTCTATTTTAAAAATCCATGTGCTTTTCTCTATTTGGATTCAAACTATAATGCATATAATTTTAAGATTCAATCAAATTATTCATAGTGATTTGATCTATGATTGACAATAGTAAGTGTTATGTAAATAAAAAAGAGTAATCGTTTTTTGTTTTTCAATCATTATCAATGTAAAAAATAAAGAGATGGTTTATTCTGTTTTAGAAAATTTAGCCAAAACCCCTCTATTAGACCCTTGTTTGGTGAAAATGATAGTCCAATTTATTTTGCTTCATAAACCACTTAAGGAGAAAACACATATTTATGCAAGGACAAAATAAAATATCTCTTTTTTTTTTTTTTTTGTTCCTTAGACAATATTGCTAAAGTAACATATTACTATGAACCAGAGTGATATATTATTGTCAAACAGAGTAACATGTTACTGTGAATCAAAATAATATATTATTGCCAAACAGAGTAACATGTTACTATCAAATATAGTAACATGTTACTGTCAAACAGAGTAATATGTTATTGTGAGATAGAGTAACATGTTACTGTTATTATTTACATCAATTTCGACGGTAATAATATTTTTTTAATTTTTTAAAAGAGTTTTATAGTCAACATGGATTTTATTTTATAGTTATTGATGAGAGAATTCTAAAAATACTAATTTTATTAAAAACCAACGTCTACATAAAAAATTATATTATTTTAAAGTTTAATATTTTGATAATAGTGGTACGTATTGGACTTTTTAAGAAAACTTTTTATGCTTGTCTTTAATGCATTAAATTTTATCATGAGGGGGCTTTGACTAAATCCCTCCCCCTCATTATTTTATTTATAAGAAAGGAGACAGTTTGTTTATATTTATACAAAAATGTCTAAGACCCCATTTTTTTCCACCCCCTTTGACCCCCTCTCTCTCTCATTAGTTGGATTTTTTATTTTTATTTTTTTGTTTCCCTTGTCCTCCAATCACCACCTGCCACATGTGTGTGGGGGTTGTGGGGGTGGTGATTGGAGGGGGTCTCCATCACTCCTCATATTTATATAGGACTTTTAGAAGCAGATATATCATTTTTGAGTATTCAACTCCAAAAATAACGAGATAGTTTATGTGGGCCTTTTCATAACTTTTAGAAAATATAGTAGATTTGAAAGGGTCAAATAGAAATTTTAAAAAAGTAAAAAATATAGCAGACTCTTCACACTTTTGTAATAGTAGTAGATTTAAACTTAATTGAGATTTAAATTTTTAATTTTAAAAATTATTAATACTATATTTTAAAAAAATCATAAGTAATAATTAGATCGAAACAACTATAGTATAAAGTACATTATTCTCTATTATTTCAAATTAGGAATTTTTTTAGAGTAAACAATCTAAAGGAGTTAAATTCTATTAACAAAAAGTTATGAAATTTATATATTGCTCAATGCATAAGATGGTTGATGAATCTCATACTTATGCATTTGTTTATAAATTGTTCATTTAATTTCAACAATTAAAAACAATTTTAATATAAAATTGTAAATAAATTAAATTTGTTTATAAATTTTTTATTCATATTTTAATGAGAAGGATAAATTTAAAATAACACATACTATTATGAATAATTGGACCTTTTTTTTATAACAATTTATAAAATAAAAAAGAAAATAGAACTTATTTGTTAATATTGAAATTTGAGATACAACTATTAGTAATTTTTATTTTTATTTATTTATTTATTTATTTTTTTATCAGCAAAAGAAGAACCTTTATTGATGAAAAAAAATGATTATATCAATAAAGAAAAGGGAGAAATTGAATGGGTGCAAAAGCATCTAAGTGAACAGAAAGATCCTGGCTAGGTTGGCACCCAGAAACACGTCCAATCATATACTAGCACCCCAAGAAGTTAATGAGAAACCAACCTACACGAAAATACAACCAAAATACGACTAAAACTCCAAAGAGAAAACCCTGCAACCTAATCAAAGGCCCCAGCAACAAAGATAGAGCAATAGAGCCAAAGCAGATCAGCAAACAGAAAAAGAACAGATCAGAAACAGAGCCAAAGCATATTAGCATCAAAGATTAACAACAGAAAACCAGAACAACCAAACAACAGCCAGATCAGAGTGATCGTAGCAGTTCACCTCAAAAACCAGAACGTTCAAAAAACCAAAACAAAACAAAACATACCAGCAGTAGAAACAAAGCAACCAAATCCGAAGCATAACAAACTAGTAGCACAGAACCCATCATAGCCCCAAAAACCAGAACAAATAGAGTGAACAACAACCAGCTATAGCAGAGAAACAACATAGATAACATCCAACCAAGCATGAACAAGAACCAATCACCTCTAACACTTAGAGGTGTTGACTCACCCATTTTATATTTGAGACAATCTCTTGAATGGAGTAGAAATATCCCATATCATATGACTTCAACCACATAGCCACTCTAATTTTTATTACCTCACACACTTCATCAATATTAGGCTGAGTATTGTTAAAAATACAGTCATTTCTGTATATCCATAGAGACCAAACAATAGAAAAGAAGACAACTCTCCAAACTTGTTTTTCCTTTTTCCTGAACTTCTACCCCAACCACCATTGCATCAAGTCTTCGAAAGATCCTGGAATTACCCATTGAATTCCCCACCAGGCCATGATTTCAGACCAAACATAGCACGCAAAATACCAAGACAAAATGAGGTGATTGGCAGTTTCCACCTTAACTTTGCACAACACACAGTCAATACTTCAATTATACTAAGGAATGAAGATGTTTTCATCCTACCCCTCCAAGCAACCAAGGTAATAAACTTAGCCTTAGGAGGAGGAAAATTATTCCACACTAAATCTGTTGAGCTATGGTTAAAGCCAAAACTTTGCTTGCACCAGTGATATATAGCTCCAATTTTAAACAACCCTGACTATCGAACCTTCCACCTAGTGGAATCCTTTTGATTAATATGTAGGCAAGGCCCTGCTCTTAACATATTTTGCAGCCTTAGCATCTCATCTTCTTCCCAACCAAAAAGGGGCCTTCTAAAATTAAAACATCAATTGTTGGTGCTGTCTCTACAAGAAAGTAGCATTTTCAGGGTGATCTCTTCATCTAAAGTCAGCTGAAACAACCTAGGAAATTGGAATTTAAGACTTGAGGATCCCTCCAGATATCATCCTAGAACTTTACTCTATTCCCATCACCAATCCTAAGCTCCACATTTTCCACAAAGAAATTATACAACCTAGGATTTACATGTACCACAACAAGAATATCTCTGTAGATAATAGAAGCAGACCCAAAACCATTCAATGAAGGGAACCAACTACCTCCAGATATACCATATTGAGCACAAATCACTGATTTCCACAAAGTCTCATCTTTCAAGGCATATCTCCACCACCACTTGAGTAATTGTAGACACCCCATTTTTGACCGACCTTAAGACTCAGACGTCACCGATTGAGCGCTCGGTGATGTTGCATATCGTGCTCGTTCAGAAGTCTCAGAGTCGCGGCCGTGCGCCCTGCCTCTGGAGTTCCGAACTCTCTTCTGTGCCTTGCTCGCGGCCGTGCGCCCTGCCTCTGGAGTTCCGAACTCTCTTCTGTGCCTTGCCTCGGTTTGCGAACCGGACTCGGTTTTCTTTGTTTTCTTTCCCGAGGGGAGGGAGAGGTCCCGTAGACCATCTCTCAGTGGCCGTGGGCTACATTTCGTGGTCGTAGGCCATTTTGCCCATTTCGGAGCCCGGTTCCCGGTTTTCGGAGCCGTCAGGCCGTGTGCCTCGGTTCGGGACCACCCAACCATCTCTGATTCCTTCAGTTTTTGGCATGTATCTCATTTACTCCCTTTCGAGGGACACTGGGGGCTTAGATACCCACTTCGTGGCCGAATGCCACTTTCGGTGCTTAACGGCCTATTTTCGGGACCCCGAACTGCGTGTTTTGGTCCCCGAGCATTCGTTTTGCATCGGTTTTTGTTCATTTTTGGCAGGTACCTCTGTTTTATCATCAGGAAGATCACTGGAGGGTGGGAGGCTAGTAATTGTCTCAGCAACCTGTTATGCTCTTCCGGCACCCCCCGGCGCCCGTTTTTCTCACTTCCGGGCTGATGTTGAACACCCTAGGGCCATTTTCTTCAAGCCAAAACCACATATTTGTGTTGTACACACATGGGAGGACCCTAAAAACATGTGGCCGGCCAGTAATTGTCTTGTCCATTTTGAACCCTCTTTGAAAAGTGGCCTATTCTCTCTCCTGTTTTAGAGTTGCCAAGTTTGAACCACAGGGTCTTGTTCAGCACACCTAGGAGGACACCAATCTTTGGTGGCCGGCCAGCAATTTTGTGTTTCATTTTTACCCCTTGGCTGGACGGTGTAGACGCGCTCGTGGGCTCCACTCTACAGTTCGGACTCCCCTGTTTTTGTTTTGTTGCGGTTCTAAATCTGAACCAAATAGTCCAACTCTGGCAAATCGTTTTGAAGAAAAACAGATTTTTTGAAAAGTAGTGCCAAACATGGACTGCTTTGCCAGATTACAGAGTCGCCACCTAAATATTTTTTAATGGGGGAATTTAGGAAACCCTGACTCGGTGCCGAAGGCCACGTGTCCGTCATTACCAAATGTCTTGGCTCGGGAGCTTGGGTACGATTGGGGAAGGTCAGCTATGAGCACCCCCTTTCGCCCGGTCCGAAGACCGGCCTCTACTAACCGTGATATCCGTTTTTGAAAACATTACGTGCTCTTATTCCAATTATTAGCCTAGAATTACTATGTTATGCGCGCAGCAAACAAGTATAGACTAGATTGCCTAATTCGGAAATAAACATTGCATATCTGTTTGTTTTGAAAGCGTTTCGAGTTTTGCTACTCGCAAGTAGGCTAAAATACGGATTTCAATGAGTTTTCCAACTCAAGCAACCCAACCTCCACCCACAGGCATTCAAACAGTTTATCTCACATAAGCACTTAGCCGTATGGTAAGCATACTGTTATGGCAACATTCACACGCATGTGGTATGCTAAAGCGTAAATACTTACATCGTACTCCGTGCCAAAACAGTAAACTAGTTAGCAAACATGCATGACCTAGTTCATGTTAAATGGCTAATGCAACACATACAGCATGTAATTAGGATAGGCTCGGCTAACCCTAAAAATGGCATGTGAAGTGCACTTTATTTGATGCACGTATTCAATTTGGAATTGAAAGTACGATGCAGTTTGTATGATGTACCGAGCCCGGTGCATGTTAACAAATGCATGGATGCACGCATGCATTGCATAAGGTATGCTAAAAATAAACGTGCCCTAATCTACCATCATAAGCAGGTAAATAAAAGGGAAGAAAGAAGTGGGGGTTGGAAGACATACACACACTCACCCACACTTATTACAGATTCGCCCTCGCTCGGAGGGATCAAAATAATAATACAAATTAATTAACTACGCAAGCTAATTAAATATTACAAATTAATTAAATTAACAAATTAATTAATCTAAGAAAAATAGTAAACGCCTCGGGAGGAGAGCCAAATGCAGCACGTGCTCGGGTCCTGCTCGGAATTGCACTGCCATGCCTAGCCTGCCTCTGTTTTCCCTGCTCTGCCCTTCTGAAAACTGCCAAAGTCTCAGAACTGCTTCCTTAGGTATTGGGGACCACCACCGGCTGAACAGAATAGTCACCGGCTACTATGTGTAGCCATCGGCACAAAATTTATCCATCGGCTGATAATTGAATGCCGGTCGGCACTAAACACTGCCGGTCGGCACAAAATGCCTGCAGAACCTGCAACTCACAGCAGCAAAGGGCAAAACTTGCATGGCAATACAATTCAAGCAATATATGCACCAAACACATTCCTTATCATGTTTATGACTCAAAGGAGGATGTGCCTCGATTCCCAGGCCACCAATCACGCATTTCCATGCATGATGGCCCAAAGAACCAAGTATGCAACTTTCAATTTCAAATGCATGCAAACCATATAAACAAACAAGGGTGCCAAACCTCTATCATGTTTATCTCAAGAGGCCTAGCATGCATGTCAATGCAATGAAATCCTAAGCATGTTGGCTAGCGTGCAATATGGACAATGCAAGGCACTTGTGTAAGCATACAAGCAAACATGTAAGGCAAACATGCAAACAAAATAAAAAAAAAAGTGGACTTAAACATGATTTAGGCAACTCTAAACTAGGCCTAAAATCAGTAGCCAAAATGCTAAGTATGAGAGCTAAACACACATGCATATACGCACATGCGAAGGCACACAACTTAGGTATTAAACCAACTACTCTCAAGCACACTTGAAAGGAGATAACATGGATGATTAGCATGCAACATGAGCTCTAAAATCATGTCAAAGTGTGGTGCTAACCCAACTCAAAATAGACCAAACAAAGCATGCAAATGGTCCAAGACTTAAAGCAAGTCAATGAGGCATTGAACTATACTTATGCGAGACAATTATGGCATGTATTGAACAACTAAAAACAGGTTTTTAGCATGTTAAAACAAAGCCAAAAGGTTACTTAGATGGCATCTAAGAGCTCAAATTCAAAGGCATGCATAATGACCAAAACAAAGGGCATGCGACACATGCTTTCAAAGCATTAAAGAGGCAACTAAGGCAAGCATACAAGCACACCAAAGGGACTGAAATGACATGCTAGATGATTCCAAACCATCAAAATGAGGTAAGCAACACATGCTACACATGTGTGCTCAAAGGCTAGCAAGCCTAAAATGCAAAGGGGCTATATAATGCATGCCAAGATCAATCCAAATGACTATGGACAGAGCTAAAACATGTCAAAATAAGCACAAAACATTCACAAATCTAAGCCTAAAGCATGCTCAAATTAGGGCTAACAACCTAAGGCATGTTAAGGCAATACAAGGCATTACATGGAAACTATGCTAAGCATGCATAAGGGACCAAAACCAACTTAAAATCATGTTATATCATGGTATAATAAGCATGAAATGCAGCCTAGATATGATCAACACACACTTGAACAAAGGCTTCCTTAAGAGACCAAAAATGGTCCCTTTCAAGGACAACAAGGAGAGGGGGTGGCCCTCCCCTTTTGGAGACTTCAAGGCACCATCCCCACCACTGAAATCCCTCAAGATTTCAGTGGTGAAGAGGCCCAAACACCAAAGTCTCGAAACTCACCAAAATGGCACAAAACAAGGGCCTTACAAGGCCTAAGAGGGATCAAACTTCCCCAAAGCACAAAACACTCTTAATAAACTATCAAGAGGGCCTAAAAATAGAACCTTTTTATGTTATACACTAAACACAAAAACAGCTCTAAGATAGGTAGAAATAGGATGCAAAAATGGGGAATAAAAGACTAGTTTCTTACCCTTGAAGCCTTTCTTCAACAATGGTGGTTTTGTTGCCTCCTTGAGCTCCAAACCAGTCAAGAACACCAAGAATAAGCTCTTAGAACCTCAACTCCAAGAGGAAGGTGAAACACTAGGTGCTTGTGTGCAATAGTATGAACTAAAGCACCTAGTGTACAAAATGAACAAGGAAAAGAGAGATAGGATAGATATAGGATTTCTAACCTAAAACCAGACCTTCTTCTCTGTATTTTCTCCCTAAAATGTCTAAACTCTTCAACCCTTGAGCCAAGAGAAGAGAGTCTTCTCTTATAGGAATCAAAGCTTACAAGCTAAGCTACCAAAGGGCTCATCCCTCCATACACGTGTATGGAGGGGAAACAAATGCGAGACAGCTGCCTTAAAATATCCCATAAAGCAACTGAACAGTAGTCGGCAGGGCAAAATTGTCATTTTGACAAAATTGATTGCCGACCGGCACAAAAGAGTGCCGACCGGCACAATATAGTGCCGATGGAAACACCAACCAGCCGGTGGCCTCTAGCCACTGCCGGTGGTGTGTGGGGATGCCTCACAAAGCATTCCCTGCCTCTCCAAGGCAAAGCACAAGTGTTTGGTGCAAAACCAGACACAAAACGGTCGAGTTCGGAGGTCCTGAGGCAAGGCGCGTAGCCGAGAACTCCGGGAACTCCAAACGAACACGAACATGGATAATCACCGGGTGTTCCAGCGGTGACGTCCAAGTCTTGAGGACGGTAAAAAATGGGGTGTCTACAGCCGGCCATGGGGGGTGGCCGGCCGGCCACCTGCAGAAAAAGCACATGGCCGGCCATGCTCCTTGGGATGTGTTCCTTACAGCTGCACAGCTGTTTCCCCCAGAAAAGATCTGTATCCGGGGGATATTTTGGAGGGAAATACTTGGGTGCATTTCCCTCCACCTTTACACCCCTCTTTTTGTCCATATAAGGAGCCTCCAACACTCTTTCAAAGGGTTAGAAAAATTGGCTTGAGCATATACATTCATATCTCTATCCATCTCTCTCAAATCTTCAAGTTTTGGTGCCTTTTGTTCATCATCATCAAGCACCACCATCACCACTCCATTTCCAGCAACAAGGAGAGGTTCTTAAGGGCTTAGAAGCAACATTTCCCAAGCCAAGAAGCAAAGAAAGAAAGGTCTTCAAGGGTAAGTCTCACTTTCCCTCTTTTGTAGTCCATTTTTGCCTCATTTCTTAAGCCTGTTTGCTCACTGTTTTGAGCTCCGACCAATACTGAAAGTGGTCCTATTTTGAGCTATTCTTGATGTTTGTTCAAGGGCTCAACTCTGTTTGAGCCCTCCATCTTACACTTCTTTCAATATCCTCTTATATGCCATTATTTTGCATTGAATATTTGGCCTATGTGTGATCTGAATTGGAGCATCTCATGAACTGATATTGTACTTATTTTGAGGCCCTCTTCAACATTGAAGAAGGGATCAACCTGGTTTTCATGCTCCATAGGCCACTTGCTTTGAATCCATGTTTTACCCTTGTTTTTGCATGCTTTTTCTAGCATATGAGTGATCTGTTTTCGAGCATAATGTAAACTGTGAGTGGGCCTATTTTGAGCCCCTCTTCAACATTGAAGAAGGGCTCAACCATTTTTGGCCTCTCTATCATGCACTTGCTTCATAATCTCTCATATTTACCGTAAATTTGCATGATTTGTTTGACCTACATCTGGTCTGTTTTGGAGCATGTCATGAACTGTGAGTAAGCTTATTTTGTGTCCCTCTACAACATTGTAGAAGGGATTAACCTTTTTGGGGGTCTCCATGTTATACTTGTCATTATATCCCTCTTGGACCCCCATTTTTGCATGCTTGTTTAAGCTTATCTAGCTTCTGTTTTCGGCCATCATCAGAACTGGAAAGAGTCATATTTTGATCTCATTGACATATTTAAATAAGGGTCTTTGCTGGTTTGATGAATGTTTGGGGTACCTCATGTTATAGCCCTATGTATCCTCAATCTTGCATGACATTTTTAGCATGTTTGCATACTGAGTTGGGGGATGTCATCTACTGTAAATATTCATATTTTTAGTCCCTCTTCAGTGTTGTAGAAGGGTACTTTTCCATTTGGGCATCACATGCATCACTTGCTTCAATACCCCTCTCTTGGCCCGTATTTTTGCATGCTATTGTTGCCCTATCTATGCTTGCTGTTTGGCCTTGTTTCTAGACTGAAAAATGATATTTTGGGGCTGCCTTGCTACTGTTTTGCATGTCATATGCCAATTACGCATGTTTAGTATGGCTGTAGGCCATTTTAGGTGCTTAATATCGCATTTCGGGACCATCCCGTGCATTTGGTGTCATTTCCCCACCTTTCGGGACTGTTTTGCATCATTTGTGAGTGCTGAAATTCCATTTGCATGTTTGCATATCATTTCCATGTCATTTCATGCCTTACGGCCCTCGCCTCGGTTTGCGCACCCGTGTGCACGCATTTCGAGGCGCTCCATTTTTATCGGTCGACTTCTTAGGTGAGTGTGGCTGAGGCCCTCTCATGTTAGTATAAGTCCAATTTGCATTCGGAGTGCCATTTCATGCTTTATATCATTGCCTCGGTTCGCGCGCCAGTGTGCACGCATTTCGAGGCATCTTATTTTCATCCGACGGCCTCCCGTGTGAGTGTGGCTGAGGCTCTCTCATGTTGGTGTAAGTCCATTTCGCATTCTGTATGTCATTTTAGTCTCATCGCATTGCGTATGCCATTTTTTCGGTTTGCGTGCCAGTGTGCACGCATTTCGAGGCGCTTCATTTTCATCTATTGGCCTCCCGTGTGAGTGTAGCTGAGGCTCTCTCATGTTGGTGTAAGCCCATATTGCATCGCATATCTCATTTTAGTCCTGTTGCATTCCGTATGCCATTTTCTCGGTTTGCGTGCCCGTGGGCACGCATTTCGAGACATCTCATTTTAGTCTCATTGTATGTCATATTTCATGCCATTTCATGCCTTAGGATCATCGCCTCGGTTTGCGTGCCCGTGTGCGCGCATTTCGAGGCATCTCATTTTCATAGCATAGTGCATGCTAGGATTGTATCTTAGTTGCATTCATGCATATCATGCATATTACATCGTGTTCGGGATAGGAGTTAGCTCGGGCACGGGAAACGAGGCACGTTTCGTACTCCGAGTGACAGAACGGGTCTCAATTCCTAAGTCACCAACACTCCGGATTACCCATGATGGAGCTAGGTTTTGTTGTAGCATTCATCTGCATTTCATCCTATATTGAGTTGTGCAATCTGATTCCTCGGCCATCATGCATCGAGATGCGTGATTGGTGGCACGAGGATCGAGGCATGCATATATCTGTGAAATACATTGCTATGCCCCTTTCCTGCTCTCTGTTACAGCAAAATGAAGAATCAGCAACTTTTCGAAGTCTGGCACGCATTTCGAGGAACATTGCGAACAGAGGCTAATCAGGGCATCCTAGTGGATTTCCAAAAAAGTAGCCCAGCATGCATCATTTCATTGTCCGGAGCGGAATCAAGGCAGCACCCTGGCTTGCATGCCAGTTTACAGCTTTCTTAGTTTAATTTGTTAATTAATTAGGAATTTGTATATTATTCGGACTGTAATATTTCGGACTGTATTATTCTTTCATTTCGGACTGTATTATTATTTATTCGGACCCTCTGCGCGAGGGCATAATTGTAATAAGTGTGGGTGAGTGTGATGTATGTCTTCCAACCCCACGTCTTTCTTCCCTTTTATTTACCCGCTTATGATGGTTAGATATAGGGCATATTTCAATTAGCATACAGTATGACAGCATGTTTGCATCATTCATCTGTTTTGCACGCACCGGGCTCGGCGCATCATACAAACTGCATTGGTATTTCAATTCCAAGTTGAGTACTTGATAGCTGTAGCATTCCACATGCCATGTTTAGAATAGCCGAGCCTGCTATAGTTGCATTATTGCATGCGTTGCATTAGGCATTTCTGTATAATTAGGATCATGCATGATTTCTAATGTAGTTTATGTTTTGGCTTGGAGTACTCGGTGAGTTTTATGCTTTAGCATCCTTGCATGCGTGTGAGTGTTGCCATGAATAGCGTGCTTACCATGAGGCTAATTGCTTATGTGATATAACTGCCTTGAATGCCTGTGGGTGGAGGCTGAGTTACTTGGATTGGGACAATGCATCAAATGTTTGTTTTAAGCCCACTAGATAGTGGCAAAATCATGTTTTCTAAGCCCACCCGAGGGTGGCAAATCCGCGTCTTAGCCTACCTGCGGGTAGCACCATCAAACCATTTTCAAACAAACAAACATGAAATGTTTTGTTTCAATTCAGGTGGCCCAGTCTATACTTGTTTGCTGCGAGCATCACATAGTAACCTAGGCTAATAACCGGAATAAGAACTCACAATGTTTTCAAAATAAGATATCATGGTTAGTAGAGGCCGGTCTTTGACCGGGCGAGCGGGGGTGCTCACGAAGTGACCTTCCCCAATCGTACCCAAGTTCCCGAGCCGAGGCAACTTTGGTGATGACGGACACGTGGCCTTTGGCACCGAGTCAGGGTTTCCTAAATTTCCCAAAAATAAAATATTTAGGTGGCGACTCTGTATCTGGCAAAGCAGTCCATGTTTGGCACTTCTTTCAAAAAAATCTGTTTTCCAAAACGATTTGCCAGATTTGGACTCTTTGGTTCAAGATTAAGAACCGTGACACAAATCGAGTCCGAGCTGTAGCGAGGTCCCCCGCGGGCTTGTTACAGTTTCTGGCGACTCTGCTGGGGATTTAGAGAACTTGACTCGAACTCATGATATCTGTTTTTGACTACACTTGTGTGTTTCTTTGCATTGCATTTGCATCGGTGCGCCTAGGACACCGTGTTTGCCATCTGCTATTCCTGAGCGGTTTGCCGGAGGCTTCTCTTGTCAAGGCATGTCCATAAGGCTGACCGGTTACGGGCTCTGCCAGTATGGGAACACAAACCCCGGTTTTACCGGGGCACCCTTTTTGACCATTCGACCTAGTGCATATTCGGATCCATAGTGACCATTCCAAACTAGGACAGGTTGCTTACCCGTTTATAGGTTGTTTGAAACCGCTGCGTGCGTAGTGAAACCCTAGCTCCTGACAAAATAGGACAGGGAAACCCTTCCCCAACATAGGGGTGTTTTGGCTCTCACTTATCTGTTATGTGCTTTAGAGTGCGTCTCTACAGGAATGCATGTATCAGTCTATGAGTTTGGGTATCAGGCCTGCGGGCATCAGTCAGTATCTGAGAATCAGTTGTCTGCGGATATCGGATTCAGTTTTGGGGAACAGTGATACAGGAACAGTGATCAGTGATTGAGGACAGTGTATTTTCAGCTTATCAACTACGTGTTGTATGCCCGACTGTGTGTTGTGTGTATTTAATTTAAGCCGTTATGCTGCTCGTTTATCTGGTTATTTATTTCCTTTTCGCTTTATTATCTTTTTGCTAGGGCAGTTTTTAGCACGATTGCTTCCGAACCAGTAGATACTCCCCAAGCACTTTGGACACGAGGTCGCCGACTCAACCGATTCGAGGATCTCGTTGACGGACATCCAGTGTTCCACTCTCTACCCCCAGTTGCTAGAAGAAGGCCAAGGAGGCGCAGTGTATCAGAGCAGGGATTACCGGGACAGAGGGCTACTTTGACAGTAAACAGCCAGGCTGAGATTTCTGTGTCTGCTATAGAAGTACATTTACCGGTCATTCAGATGGAACAGCAGAATACATCAGTAGTAGAGGCAATGATGCGCCAGATGCAAGAGAGCATGAGGCAGATGCAAGAGGATGCTGTCCGCCAAGCGGAATTTTCTAAACAACAAGCCGCAGTCATGGCCCAGCAGGCCGAGCTGATTACTAGGCTGCAACAGCAGAATGCAGCATCAGCCTCACATCAGGTTCCTTCTCCACCAGCAGCTCCACTACCCGAGCAGACGCCTACTGGTCAAAACACCTTGCCAAATCCTCCAAACCCTCAGAATACCCTCCCAAACACCCAGAACACCCTACCCAATGTCCAAAATATCCAAGAGGACACCAACATTCCAACGGGGCTGGCTCCGCCCCCGCTTCTGCCGCAACTGTCCAAGAATCTTACACCCAACCACCCGGACTCTCCCTTTGAGTTCGAGGTAGATCATACAGCTCTGAAGCTGAGTAAGCTGGAAAAGCTTTTCAAGAAATCGCAGGGGGTGAAGGCCATCCCAGACATCGAAGATGGGTACACCGACGTGGCTGTAACATTGCCAGACAGATTCAAGATGCCACAGATCGACCGTTTTGATGGGTCAGGGGATCCCATGGTCCATCTTCGGCTATTTTCAGACATCTTGAGGCCAATGGGCTTAACCCGACCACAAAAGCTTTCTTTGTTTGGCAAAACTTTGTCGGGGGTGGCGGCCATCTGGTACGCCAAGTTAGAAGATGATGTGAAGAGAAATTGGGATGAGATGGCCGAGGCCTTCGTTGCACAGTATTCGTATAATACACAGATCGAGATTACAACACGTGATCTCGAAACAACGAGGCAAGAACCCAAGGAGTCTTTCTCCGATTTTGTAACTAGATGGAGGGCAAAGGCGTCGATGATGACCTTGAGGCCTACAGACAAAGATCAAATCCGGATGATTGTGCGCAATCTCCAACCGAAACTCATGCAAAAGATGATTGTACTCCCCTTTCCAACTTTCTCAGATTTACACGAGATGGGGGTACAGATCGAGGATGCAATGAAGCAAGGTTTGATTGACCAGGACCGGGAGCAGCCCCGAAGGACATTCAACCGCAATAACAACGCAGGCCCGAGTGGCGCTGCAAACACAAGGACTTCTGAGGTCGGTATGGTCACCACCACTCCCCCTTCCCAACCAAGGCCCGCAGCGGCCACACCCTTTTCCAGTACCTCCGGGAGCAGTAACCAAGCCTCGAGATTTCAGCCCAGAGGCCAAAGAACCTTCACTCCACTATACATGCCTTTGTCCAAGGCTCTCGGGGTGTTAATCAGGAAAGAAGCATCTGACACCTTTAGAGCCGAGGCCACTGCCAAATCCACTCCCTCCCTCTCATGACCCAGCAAAGTACTGTGCGTACCACCAACAGCACGGTCATGACACCGACCGTTGCTATAGATTGCGTCATGAGATCCAAGATCTTATCGACAAGCAGGTGATCGCGCCTCCTGAAAAACCCAACGTCACAACAAATCCTCTCCCCCACACAACCAAGCCCCTCCACCCAAAAGAGTCAACCTCATCCAAACTGGGGTCGTGTCCTACGATCCTAGTATCTATATTACTCCCTCTCACCTACCCAAGCCGGAGGTGATCCTTCCTGATTGCACTGACTTGTGCATGTTGGACACCTTCACAACCCAATCTAAGCCAGTGGTGGTGACCACCGAAGATGGAACGGGGCAGGTTTCAGAGGAAGCAGAATTGTTGAGTCTGGGATGGAACAGCCTGGGAATTTGCTGAAGGAGCCTATGATCCAAGCGAATACATCTTATCAGTGGGCCAGTCTAAGCTGAGTGTGGGGCTGCCAGAAAAAGCTGAGCTGTGCATGATTCGGGGGGACAGACTTGAACAAGGGGCAGATGATCTGACAACAGTGGAAGAGGACTTTGCCAACTTCCAGTTCTTCAACGACCAAGAATCAGGAGATGCTGCAATCAACTGGTTCGACTATGAGGAGTCGGCAGAAGTTGTCGGGTGGTTAGATGATCAGCCAGACGTTGCAGAATTTCAATCAGAACAGGGCCCGGCAGGGGCGAGAGTATCATTGATGGCCGGAAGGGCCGAGGGTCAGAATCCACCGCCGGAGAGCGCCGGCGTTAAGAATTTCGCTCAGAATTCGGGGATTGTAAATACAGGGAATACTGAACAACCAGCTGTACTGACGCAGTTGGAACAACAAAGATTTGACGATTCCGAAAGAATCAGAAAGGCTAAGGCCCATGTGGGGGTCGAAAGTGCTGTGTGCACAGAAACAGAAAATGCTGTGGGCATAAAGACTGAAGGTGCTGCGAGCACGATTATACCGGAGCCGGACAGATGTCTGTCGGCTGCCGACGGAATGTGGTGGGAAGACGACGACTTATGTCTTGCCCACACAGACGAAGATTGGGCAGGTGCTCAACCAGATGATACCTGGTATATTGACGAGATCGCTCATATGACCAGAAGTGGGCGGTATTTCAAGCCCCAACACTTGGACCAACCTGAGGCATCTGGGAAAGACAAAGAAGCTGAGAAACAGAGAGAGAAACAGATAGAAGAAGAAGTTGTGAACAATTGAAGAAGATACAAGCAGACATCTCCATCTGGGGACTGCTTATGGCATCAAGGGTGCACAGACAGGCCGTCCTATCTGCCATGAACAAGGCCAAACTCTCCATCGAAACTACACCAGAGCAGCTGGTTGGGCTGGTTTTTCCGGGAGGAGGTTCCCCGACATTAACCTTTTCAGACAAGGAATTGCCGCCTGAGGGCACAAACCATAACAAACCTCTCTACGTCTCCGTGGAGTGCAGAGATAAATGGATACCGGTGGTACTTGTTGATACCGGGTCCGCCATCAATGTCTGCCCAGTCAGAACAGCATATGCAGTTGGGTTGAAGCCCGCGGACTTCACACCAACAACTCAGGTGATCAAAGCTTACGATAATACGAGTAGGGAAGTGATGGGGATTGTCAAGATTCAAACCAAGGTTGGTCCAGGACAACACGACATCGAATTTCATGTCTTGGACGTTCCCGCAACCTTCAACTTACTCTTGGGGCGGCCGTGGCTGCACCAAGTAAAGGCAGTCTCTTCCACTCTACATCAGATGGTGAAATACCCCTATGGAAAGGGAGTAGCCACTGTATTCGGGAACTCATCAATCCATCCGCCTCCGGAGGTATCTACGCCGGTCCTGGAAATTGAGCATGGCACAGAAGATGTATTCTTATCAGGATTCACTTTGGCTGAGGCCCGGGTAGTACAGAATATTATGGCTGTGAATGAAGGTGTGTACGTTAGTGCTCAATCCGTCTACCTCATGAACAAGCTACAACATATCCCCGGGATGGGATTAGGAAGGAGCGGCAGGAAAGGAGTCGCTGCGTTGGCCGAAGTGCCACACAACCCGCATACCTTTGGACTGGGTTATCTGCCCACCAAAGAGGACTGGGTGAGGAAAGGAAAGGAAATGGCCGGCAGAGCCAGAGCGAAGCAGGCTGGGAAGCCTTTTGACCTAATACACAGGCCCATTCAGGGTACCCTGAACGGACGCTTCGTCCGGGAGGGGGAGGATTTTCCATTTTGCGGCTTCCCAGAGCCGTAGATAAACGCGGAGAAGAAGCGCGTCCCAGGCTTCGAAATCTTCTTTGACCTGCAACTATCCGGGGATGACGTTGCCACAGAGCAGACAGACCCAACAACTGAGGTTGAGCAGAATAAAGCAGGGGATCCTGAGGGCACAGAATTTGAAATGGGGGTAGCACTGGCATGTCTCCTCTCTGATCCTCCGATCGACCAAGAGTGCTTGGGGGATAACTTCGTGGTTTCCATGATTGGGGATGAAACGGCTGCGAGCCGACCAGCAGCTATCTTGGATGCATCAATCGCACCCTCTCTCACTTGGCAATACGAGGAGGGATTTTTGTCCAGCAGCACCGGGTCAGGTAGTGAGCCGGAATCTGATTCCACCGAGTCCTGTGAGTCGGAATCAGGTTCCAGCTCGACTGAGTCTGAGTCTGGTACTCCTGGGGATGTTAACCCGGATGCCACAGTCCTGTCTAGGTCGTCTTTTTCCTTTTCTTTTGAGTCTGTTGTAACAGAAGAATGGACGATTTGGATGAACTTAATGAGAATGAGGTGAATGTGGTTTCCGAGTATTTCTCTGTGCCCTTGATTTATTGCATTAATTCAGACTTTCAAAACTTTGATGAAAACGACGAGGACGAAGTTCCTCCGGTTTTACAACGTTTAATTGAGCAAGAGCAAGAGAGATTTGTTAAGCCATTAATGGATGAAATCACTACCGTGAACATTGGTACTGAGGAGGACCCGCGGCTGGTCCAGATCGGGTCCACGTTGTCTTCGGAGGAACGCGAGCGCTTAGTCGCTTTATTAAAAGATTTCAAAGATGTTTTCGCGTGGTCCTACGAAGACATGCCTGGAATCGATCCTGAGATTGTACAGCATCGGATCCCCCTTGACCCCGAGGCCCGACCTGTCAAGCAGAAACTCAGAAGGATCCGCCCGGATTGGGCTCTCAAGATTAAGGAAGAGGTCACCAAGCAAATCGACGCAGGCTTCCTGCTGGTATCTGAATATCCGACTTGGTTGGCCAACATTGTTCCGGTGCCGAAGAAAGATGGCAGGATCCGGGTGTGTGTAGACTTCAGGGATTTGAACAAAGCTAGTCCGAAGGACGACTTCCCCTTACCGCACATCGATGAGTTGGTAGACTTCACAGCAGGGCATGCATTGCTCTCATTCATGGATGGCTTCTCAGGATACAACCAGATAGTGATGGCACCAGAAGACCGGGAAAAGACTGCATTCACCACCCCGTGGGGGACATACTGCTATAGGGTAATGCCGTTTGGGTTGAAGAACGCTGGAGCTACTTATCAACGGGCCGCGACCACAATACTACATGATATGATCCACAAAGAGGTTGAGGTGTATGTGGACGACATGATTGTCAAGTCCAAGGAAAGAGAGGGCCACTACACCGCCTTGCATAAGTTTTTCCAAAGGATCAGGGAATTCCGGTTGCGGCTAAACCCTCAGAAATGTACATTTGGTGTTACAGCGGGAAAAATGCTGGGGTTTCTGATTACACAAAGGGCATCGAGGTCGACCCTTCCAAAATCAAGGCCATCTTAGAAATGCCACCACCAAGGACTGAAAAGGAGGTGCGAGGCTTTCTGGGTAAAGTGCAATTCATAAGACGGTTTATCTCAAAATTAACCTTGACTTGTGAACCACTTTTTGGTCTCCTGAAGAAAGGAAAGAAGTTCCAATGGGACGGCCGATGTCAAGCTGCATTTGAACAGATTAAAGAATATTTACAGAACCCGCCCGTGTTGTCACCGCCAGAACCAGGGAAACCGTTGATTTTGTATCTGTCAGTGACTGAAACTACAATGGGCTGCATGCTTGCACAAGAATCAGAAGACAAGGTGGAGAGAGCCATCTACTATCTCAGCAAGAAGATGCTGGAGTATGAGACCCGATATACACCGCTGGAAAAGGCTTGCTTAGCTTTGGTATGGGCTACCAGGAAGCTGCGGCACTACCTGTTAGCTCACTCTGTAATGTTGGTTTCACGACTTGATCCCATCAAATATCTCTTCGAGAAACCAGCGCTTACGGGTAGGCTAGCTCGTTGGTTGCTGTTGCTCTCCGAATTTGATCTCACGTACGTGACACGCAAGTCAGTGAAAGGAAGAGCAGTGGCAGAGTTCCTTGCCGACCACCCGGTTGAGGGGATGAAGCAGTTGAGTACCTGTTCCCGGATGAATCAATTCTGCATATCGACGATGAAACTTGGACGATGTACTTTGACGGAGCGTCAAATCAACACGGGTATGGGATAGGAGTGTTGCTGATAGCACCCGACAATTCCCGTATCCCTCTAGCCTTCAAACTCCGATTCAAAGTCTCGAACAACGAAGCAGAATACGAGGCGTGTATCGCTGGTCTAGAAGCAGCCCTGGAACTAGGGGCAAGACGGTTGGACGTCATTGGGGACTCGAACCTTGTTGTGTCTCAAGCTAAAGGAGACTGGAAAGTAAAAGAGGAAAAGATGATGATGTATCACCAAACCTTGGATTTGCTGATTCCTCGGTTTGAGAAGCTAAGTTTTACTCATCTACTAAGAGAGAACAACAGGTTCGCAGATTCTTTAGCAACTCTATCTTCTATGATAGACATCCCGTGTGGAGTCCGAATGCGTCCAGTCATCATTGACCAGAAATTTGCACCTGCCTATGAGTCGATTGCAGCCATAGATGAAGTTCAGGACGAACACCCCTGGTATTACGACATCTGGAATTTCTTGGAGAAAGAAGCATACCCGCCAGGGGTAAATGCCAAAGACAAAAGAGCAATCAGAAGAATGGCAGTTCAGTTCATCATCTGCGGGGGTAAACTGTATAAACGAGGTCATCTGGGAATGCATAAACTGTGCGTTGATGCCGAAGAGTCAAAGCGTCTGATGGAAGCCATCCACGGGGGAGAATGTGGTGCACACATGAATGGGGTAATGTTGGCACGGAAGATCCTCAGACAGGGTTATTACTGGTCCACCATGGAGGAGGATTGTATTAGTTTCGTCCGGCGATGCCACAAATGTCAGATTCATGCAAATCGTATGAACATCCCGCCAACAAAGCTGTACAACATGACTTCGCCATGGCCGTTTTCAGTCTGGGGAATTGATGTAATCGGAGCAGTTACGCCGAAGGGGTCGAATGGGCATGAGTTCATCTTGGTAGCGATAGATTATTTCACAAAGTGGGTTGAGGCCCAATCTTATGCGGTGTTGAAGGCTTCGCACGTCGCAAAGTTTATCAGAAACAACATCATCTGTCGCTATGGGGTCCCAAACGAAATAATTTCAGACAATGGTTCCCACTTCAAGAAGGAGGTGATTGATTTGTTGGAGAAATACAATGTGGCTTTTCATAAGTCATCTACCTATCGGCCGCAAACCAATGGAGCAGTTGAGGCCGCCAACAAGAATATCAAGCGCATACTGCAGAAGATGGTGGAAACCTACCGGGACTGGCCAGATAAGCTGCCGTTTGCTCTGTGGGGCTACAGGACTTCAATCAGAACTTCTACTGGGGCGACTCCGTACTCGTTGGTTTATGGGATGGAGGCCGTTCTACCTATTGAGATTGAGGTTCCGTCATTACGAGTATTGGCCGAGTGTCAAATAGCCGAGGCAGACTGGCAACAAAGCAGATTTGAGGAACTCATGCTTTTCGATGAAAGAAGGTTGAAAGCACTGTACCACGTCCAAAGTTATCAACGTAGAATCGCCCGGGCTTTTAACAAGAAGGTTAAGTCCAGGAATTTGAAGGAAGGAGATTTGGTGCTCAAAGACAACCGAGCTCCCATCCACGACCCAAGGGGCAAGTTCAGACCTAATTGGACTGGTCCCTACATCATCAAGTCAATCTGGTCTGGTGGAGCTGTGGTTCTGATGGATCTAGATGGCTTAGAGTTTTCCCAACCGATCAACATGGACAAGTTGAAGAAATACTACCCCTGAGAGGCTCGCTAGGCCGAAAACCCGAAAGGGCGACCTAGGCAAAACTCAGAGCACAGAAAATTTGAAATTATAAAAACTGAGCTCGCAAGGTTGAAAACCCGCAAAGGGCGGCCTTGGCAAAAGTTAGAGCGCAAAAGGAGAGTGAAAATACCCGAGCGAACCTGAGCCTGAACTACGTAAGGCTTGATTCCCATCTTTGGGATACGTAGGCAACTTCATCTTGAAGTTCAGCCACAATCTTTTCCCCGATCAACTTTGTCCATTTGATCATCTCAGTCATCTCTATTCATCAGCATTTATCGTGATCTCCGGTACAGTGCTATTCAGACTAGGGGCAACTTTCCGTTGCAATGAAGTGCTGCGGTACCATTCAAACTAGGGGCAACTTTCCAGTTGCTAGGATCCGGGGTTGTGCATCTCAGTGACAGATCTCAGGCGTGTCCAGTTCTGATCCATATCGAAAATAGTTTTGAAAAGTTTTAATAAAAGTTGACTTTGTTCAAATTAATCTTTTTACAACTAAGACCATTTTTGGACCAAAGCGGAGAATTTTCAGTACCACAACCTTCAATTTCATTGATTTCAAAACAGAGTTCTCTTGCTCTTGCATACAATTGAAGTTGCTTTTTATTACACTCATGATGAAAACTTGAAAGTACTAGTAAAGCAATAAATCCGGGGCATAGTCAAGTCAGGTGTCCCTGCGCCCCCTGCCAGAGCTAGTTGAAGCCTCTGATGCCAACCTAGGCCCAACCTGTGCTTCTTCGTTGAGCCAATCCCAGCACTCATCAGACAAAGTGCAACTGAAAATAGGGGCGGGGGGCAGGAGCTCTCTAGTCCTCCAGGCCGTAGTATGTCGGGCAAGGTGTGCACCTCGAACCGGGAAAGTGACCGGGTACTCAATTCCCTCCGGAGGGCAAGTCTGATCATGACCAAACTGACGCAGAATACGGAATGGGAAATAGAATACACAATGAGTCAAGCCGATCAGACGGATCCCAGTATCCTGGAACATGCTATAGCTCATCGCCGGAAGGTTAAGCCAAGGACAGCGCCAAGCAATGTGATCGGCAGACAAATTGCACATCCATTCAAACCACCATCCCTCATCAAGGGCGTCAACTAGGCGTTGTCGAAAGAAGTAGCCGCGGGCTGAGTAAGCAGGGCAAGAGTCCACAACTTGCAATTTATCCATCAACCATATCTGGGGAGGGATGAAAAATGAGAGAATAAAGAATAGAGAGATGTGCGATGAGAGAAAAGTAAGATGAGGGTTTTGTGAGAAAAACCGAGCCTGAGGGCCGAGTGATGTGAGCAAATACATATGTGAGCTTGGGTGGGAAACATTACCTGCAGCAGTAGTGGACTCCCTGCAAATCTAGTTGTCTCTCGGCGGTAGAAGCATCCAAACCTAGCAGCGTCTCGGCCAATGTCATGGCGATACAGCTCTTTCCTTCCCGCAAGCCTTGAGCGACTTCAATCAAACGGATGCTAGCTCCTCCGGAGCCCGAGACAAACAGAAAATGAGATAGCATGCACAAGCAGAGGGCATGTTGTCGGAAACCTTGCCAATGATGGTCGCTGCGGTCACCGCATCAGAGAATCGGTAAATCAGGCTTGGGATATCCAACATCCCGTTACAAATCAGAGATCGAGCATCATGCGCGTTGAGACCGCACATCCGCCCTAAAGCTTGGGCGTGGCCAAAACGAGACTGAGGCAAGATCTCTTCTGAGCGTTCAGACTCCATCAAGACTTGAAAATCTTCGAAAGTGGGACATACCTCTTGCCCTCCGAAGCTGAAGACATGCGTCACCGGGTTCCAAAACCTCGCCGCGGCATGGAGGAAAGGAAGATGTAGCGGAGTCCGGCGCAGCGTGAATAGTGCATTCAAGCCGAAACCCCGGAAGTTCAACTTTTCCGAGCCGTCTAGAGAAGAGATCCAAGATGTGAGATTTTCTGCGAGAAATGCCTCCATTTTTGTGAGAAACAGTGATGAAATGAATAAGTTCCAAGGTTGGGGCTTTTATAGAGGGTGAAACACTATTCAAAGGACACGTGTCAAAATTCTGAGGGTTGCGGGAGAGGTGGCCGGCCGGCCATCTATTCTAGTAGGCCGGCCACCCTTTAGTCCCCAGATGCAAAATGTGTTCGGCCCTGCATTGGTCCTGTTTTGCCCTCCGGAAGGAAGTTTGAGGCATTTCTACGCATCGGGGATGTCGAAGGCCTCCATTTCTCTCAGTTTCGGATGCGTTCCATCATCCAGATCGTCCGTCCGAAGTACGCTTTGTTGTATTTTGCTTATCGAGTTGTTGCTTTGTTTATCGAGTTGTAAGTTTTGTCGAGCTGTCGCTTTTTGTGTTTTGAGTTATTACCTTTTGTTTACGCAATTTTGTTAAGTCTTGTTTATCGAGTCGTTAACATTGTTGTACTTTGCTTATCGAGTTGTAAACTTGCTAAGATTCTGTTATTTCTTAGTGAGTCGAGTTGTTTGATTTGTTGCGTCGGTTCATTACCTGACCTGGTAAATACACAAGGCACATTCCCATTCAATTCCATTTTTGTGCAAAATGATGCGATGCGATGCTAAGAATTTCAAATACAAACACCTTTTCAAAAGCTGTTTCATTCCATCATGTTTTACAACAAATAAAGGTACAAGTTTTACAGGAAATAAAACTGCCTAACAATATGCAAAGTGCTACAAACTACTAGCAAAAAGTAAAATAAAGCAGGAAATAGCATCAATATCCTCGGGAACGGGAATGAGGAGGCCCTCTCATCCTCTTCTGCGGGACAACCTCTGCACCATCATCACCATCCGGATCAGAGCTATCATCCTCCGGATCCCCCTCAGCCTCGTCTCCACTCCCGGAACCAAGACCGGAGCCTCCCTCCCCAGCAGATGTCTCTGACTCACGGTCTGCGACCTCCTCCTCCTCCTCCTCAATAATGGGTGCCCTGCGTCTGCGAGACGACCCTGCTCCTCGAGCTCCTCGGACAGGCCTAGATGGCCCTGCTCCCTGAGAAGGCCTGGATGGCCCAGCTCCTCGAAAGGGCCCAGATGGCCCAGCACCTCGACCTCTCTGAGAAGGCCCGGGTGGCCCGGCCTGCGACGGAGCGTATACAGGAGGCATCTGAAAGTGAAGAGTTCAATACATCAGTTCAAATATGAAAAGCAGATACAGGTACAATATGTGAGTGGGGTGTGTGTCAGATGTGCTCTACACAGGCTATCAATACAGCAGAATGTTCAAAACCAGTATGTTATCAGAGATATGCTAAACACGGGAAAGATGGACAGTACCTGCACGCCCATGATGGCTAGCTGTGCCTCCCTCCGTAGGATCATGCCCTCGAATGTGGCCAGCATCCCGAGCAGCTCGTCCGTGTACTCAACTGGAGGCTGCAAACACAAATGCAAAACTATCAGTAAAGGAATGAATGTCCAAATATCTGACTGATAAATCAAAGCTGTAAAACATACCGGGGGTGAATCAGGGTCTCTGACATATCTGTGGTCAGGAAGAGGAGGCTCTAGCGAGACCTGGTAAGGAGTCCCGAACCGCCAACTCGTCAACTCGGTCGGCATGTCTGGCCACCCAGGATGATGATGAAGAGACGGAGGGATCGGAGGAATAGAACTACCTCTACCCCTAGATGCACCAGCCCTGCTAGAAGAAGGGATATCCGTAGCACGGGCACGACTCGAAGATGGTACATCAGTAGGCCTCAGTGTCGGAGCACGCACTCCCGTCAAGGGGGGCATCAGATATATACGACGATAGGTGGCGTAGTCCCCCTCCATGAGATGTAACAAAGCATCGGTGCCCTGCATAGCACTAGTGACCTCCTGGGTAGAGAGTCTATCCGCAGTCCGCATAGTGGCTGGAGGTACAGCAGGAGGGTCCTGAGAATCGTACCCCCACACCTGGCGCAGAAAGCGTTCCCCCAGGAACCATGCCCTACCGATGGTCCTTCGAGCAGGAACCTATACTGGGAATTACTCGATCCTCCGGGATACTGATATCGGAGACCATCACCTAAGACCGCCCAGGGCTGCCAAGTAATCTGCGGATAACCAGTGCATAAATCAATCAGAAATCAGGAATATACAGGGCAGATCAAAGATGAAAATGAAAGGAACTGAGAGTTCTGAAATACCTCTGTCGTCCGCACAGTATCAAAATACTGTCGCAGGTAGAAGAGAGTCTCTCGAGGTCTCGGTCGGTGCGGCCCTCGAATACCAGTGAAAACGGAGCCATAAGGGGTCCTGCCACCTCCATCTCCGGGCTAATGTGGGAAATATACGTACACCCATAGCTGAGAAAAGCAGTGCGGAATGTGAATACAAAGTGCTAAAGGCAGAATACAGAATGTAAAGTGCGCCGTGTGTGCAATGAACAAGTAATGAGGAGCAGAAATGTAAATCAAGAGGACAGAACGTACCTCCCAGGCTCTCCAGTAGCCGCCGAGTAAGTCTCCCCGCCCGCGAGAGGCCGCACTCATGTAGCAGTAGAGGGTAGCCAGGCCAGCGCCACCCCAGTCATACCGATGGACCTGTGATAGGTCCACTAGGGCACTCAGAAGATACAATCCAACAGTGTTCCCCCTATCAGCAAACAAAGTGGTGCCAAAGAGGAACATGAGGAAACCTCGGGTGTACTGCTCAATCTCCTCAGGAGACTCAGGCTCCATCTCTGGCCTCCGAAAACGGGAAGAGAACCAGGTGTACCGGACTCTCCCGGAAGCTCTGTCTACAGGTGGGCGAGCCCCCAACAGATGTATCCATGCGGCCTCCCACTCACCCATATCCTCGTCATAAGGGATGGGCCAACCGCCTGTGTCTAGGCCGGTGAGTACGGCAAAATCCAGTGGGGTCATGGTCATATCCCCAGTGGCAGAAAAATGGAAAGAATTGGTGGTGTCCCACCATCTCTCCACCAAAGCAGCTAATAATGTCCTACTGGCAGGACAGTGTGATAATCCCATGCAGAATGCTCCAAATCCTGCTGCGTCAACCAAATCCCGGACAGCCTCCGGGAGCTCGGCGTACCACTCCCTCGCGGCAGTGGAGCCATATCCTCGTACTGTACGAGAGCCAACCTGCGTTCAGAATGAATGTATATGTCAGAATGAAATGAAGAAGCTGTGTGCAAATGAAATGAAGTAGCAGTGTGCAAATGAATCATTAATCAGTGGGCTGCGTGTTCACTTTAATTTCTACCTGGGCTGCGTGTTCAGTAAATCAGTGTTTTGGGCTGCGTGTTCAAATCATTAATCAGTGGGCTGCGTGTTCACTTTAATTTCTACCTGGGCTGCGTGTTCAGTAAATCAGTGTTTTGGGCTGCGTGTTCAAATCATTAATCAGTGGGCTGCGTGTTCAGTAAATCAGTGTTTTGGGCTGCGTGTTCAAATCATTAATCAGTGGGCTGCGTGTTCACTTTAATTTCTATCTGGGCTGCGTGTTCAGTAAATCAGTGTTTTGGGCTGCGTGTTCAAATCATTAATCAGTGGGCTGCGTGTTCACTTTAATTTCTACCTGGGCTGCGTGTTCAGTAAATCAGTGTTTTGGGCTGCGTGTTCAAATCATTAATCAGTGGGCTGCGTGTTCAGTAAATCAGTGTTTTGGGCTGCGTGTTCAAATCATTAATCAGTGGGCTGCGTGTTCACTTTAATTTCTATCTGGGCTGCGTGTTCAGTAAATCAGTGTTTTGGGCTGCGTGTTCAAATCATTAATCAGTGGGCTGCGTGTTCACTTTAATTTCTACCTGGGCTGCGTGTTCAGTAAATCAGTGTTTTGGGCTGCGTGTTCAAATCATTATCAGTGGGCTGCGTGTTCACTTAATTTCTATCTGGGCTGCGTGTTCAGTAAATTAGTGTTTTGGGCTGCGTGTTCAAATCATTAATCAGTGGGCTGCGTGTTCACTTTAATTTCTATCTGGGCTGCGTGTTCAAATCATTAATCAGTGGGCTGCGTGTTCACTTTAATTTCTATCTGGGCTGCGTGTTCAGTAAATCAGTGTTTTGGGCTGCGTGTTCAAATCATTAATCAGTGGGCTGCGTGTTCACTTTAATTTCTATCTGGGCTGCGTGTTCAGTAAATCAGTGTTTTGGGCTGCGTGTTCAAATCATTAATCAGTGGGCTGCGTGTTCACTTTAATTTCTACCTGGGCTGCGTGTTCAGTAAATCAGTGTTTTGGGCTGCGTGTTCAACTCATTAATCAGTGGGCTGCGTGTTCACTTTAATTTCTACCTGGGCTGCGTGTTCAGTAAATCTATGTTTTGGACTGCGTGTTCAATCCTAATCAGTGTGGGCTGTGTGTTCACCATCAACTTGGACTGTGTGTTCAGAAAATCAGAGTTTGAGACTGTGTGTTCTCTTAGTCAGTGTGTGCTGTGTGTTCACCTTCAAATTCGGGCTGTGTGTTCGACAAATCAGTGTATGAGCCGTGATCAATGCTTAACTAATGTGTGCCGTGTGTTCACAATCAATCAGTCAGTGAGCCGTGTGTTCAGCAATTCAAGTGTTTAAGTCGCATATTCAGAATGCAAACAAAGTACTGTGTCATAGGCTAAACTGTGTGTTTAAGCATGGCAAAGCTACAAAGTGCACGGAAAATGCAGAAAATAAAGTAAAATACCTCTCGTGCCTCAGAAGAGAGGTGCTGCTCCGGCTCTCGTAGAAGCAAGTCTCCGAGTGCCCGATCATTGAAGTCAGTGAAATGACGAAAAACGGCTCGCGGAAGAATATGCACTGCCGGGGCATATCTCTCGGGGATAAAAGGACGGACTCTCGGGGGGAGTGCCATGATGTCAAAATCATCTCCGACGCCTGGAGGACCTCCACCGTGAGGGAAATTATCTGCCATTTCAAGAAATCTGCGAAAAGGAGCCAAAATGAGCAAAAATGAGCCAAAATTAGAAAAAGTCAACAAAAGTCAACTCTCGGGAAATGAAAAAGTCAACAAAAGTCAACTCCCGAGAAAATCTTCCAAATATTGAGACAAACTTACCTCAAGTGGTGAAAATGAGAAAAGAAGCTCCGAAATCAAAATTTAGTCGCTTCAAAGTGCTTAAAACTGAAAGATTTCGCGAAAACAACTTGCAAAAAAGGCTGAAAAGCGCGTATAAAGTGCAGATCTGAAAGAAAAAATGGTTTGGGGAGCAAGGGGAGAAGTTTCCACGGCTGTGGGAGTGATTTCACATTGAATGGGTGAGGATATTTATAGAAAATGAGGCAAAAGACGAAATTGCCCTTGCTTTTGGACAGGTGGCCGGCTGGCCGGCTGGCCGGCCATTTGCTTTTTGGTACATGGCCGGCAGCCTTCCCTTGGGTAGCCACCTGGCCGGCCATCTCCCCCACACCCCCCTCTAGCTCCCTGCAAATTTTGAGGAAGATTGGAGCTCCCGGGACCTGAAAAAGTTCAAGAAAAGTGCACTTCCGGTCGCGAAATTGGTCCGCCGGAACTTCAGCTGCAATTTCTGACATGTGTCTCATCATCACTCATCAAAATCAAGGTGTATCCTTTTTGATCATGTTGTAACCTCTCCGGGAGGTGAACCAGAGGCCGCGATCGAGTCGCCTTCACCGAAATGCGCGTTTTCTTACTCGTTATTTTGCAATAAACGGGCACCCTGGTTTATGCTCGTTTTGCATTGTTATGCATATAACTTGCATTCTCATGAACATTTTGCATTGTCATGCATGTTTTCTTGGTGTACCATCCCACTGTGCTTGAGCATGCGTTGTCACGCGTGTTCCTTTCTCGCATTGTGATGCATTCACTCGCCGACACTGTGTGTGTCAAACTTTCGGAATCACATTGAATATATGTTGTTAGCATATTGTTCTTGTTGAATTTCTCTCTTTTGCAGGCACGATATTGTATGTACGGTTCATTTGAGGCTGGTGCGACCAGACGAATCGCGCAGGTATCGTATCTTCTCCGTGTGAGACGCGACGAGAATTGAATGATTCTCCGCATTCCTAACTGCATGAAATGTAGTTGTTGCTTTGCATTCTTGCTTAAAATTGTTGCATCTATTTGCGAATACTTGCCTCATTACAGCTTGCTGCATTTGCATGATCATTTGGCTCTGTGCATGTCGCTTTGCATTTTGCCCCCCCTGCCTGCGGGCACGCCTGCGGGCACATATCTCTGTTCATCTTGTATGATTGTCTAAGTCTTCGGCCTTGTCAAAAATGGGTCGTCTCTGGGCTTTGACATTCACTCCCGTCATTGTTATGACTTCCGAGTTCTGTCAAAGAGGGGCAACTGTAGACACCCCATTTTTGACCGACCTTAAGACTCAGACGTCACCGATTGAGCGCTCGGTGATGTTGCATATTGTGCTCGTTCAGAAGTCTCAGAGTCGCGGCCGTGCGCCCTGCCTCCGGACTTCCGAACTCTCTTCTGTGCCTTGCCTCGGTTTGCGAACCGGACTCGGTTTTCTCTGTTTTCTTTCCTGAGGGGAGGGAGAGGTCCCGTAGACCATCTCTCAGTGGCCGTGGGCTACATTTCGTGGCCGTAGGCCATTTTGCCCATTTCGGAGCCCGGTTCCCGGTTTTCGGAGCCGTCAGGCCGTGTGCCTCGGTTCGGGACCACCCAACCATCTCCGATTCCTCCGGTTTTTGGCATGCATCTCATTTACTCCCTTTCGAGGGACACTGGGGTCTTAGATACCCACTTCGTGGCCGAATGCCACTTTCGGTGCTTAACGGCCTATTTTCGGGACCCGAACTGCGTGTTTTGGTCCCCGAGCATTCGTTTTGCATCGGTTTTTGTTCATTTTTGGCAGGTACCTCTGTTTTATCATCAGGAAGATCACTGGAGGGTGGGAGGCTAGTAATTGTCTCAGCAACCTGTTATGCTCTTCCGGCGCCCCCCGGCGCCCGTTTTTCTCACTTTCGGGCTAATGTTGAACACCCTAGGGCCATTTTCTTCAAGCCAAAACCACATATTTGTGTTGTACACACATGGGAGGACCCTAAAAACATATGGCCGGCCAGTAATTGTCTTGTCCATTTTGAACCCTCTTTGAAAAGTGGCCTATTCTCTCTCCTGTTTTAGAGTTGCCAAATTTGAACCACAGGGTCTTGTTCAGCACACCTGGGAGGACACCAATCTTTGGTGGCCGGCCAGCAATTTTGTGTTCATTTTTACCCTTGGCCGGCCGGCCATGGGGGTGGCCGGCCGGCCACCTGCAGAAAAAGCACATGGCCGGCCATGCTCCTTGGGATGTGTTCCTTACAGCTGCACAGCTGTTTCCTCCAGAAAAGATCTGTATCCGGGGGATATTTTGGAGGGGAATACTTGGGTGCATTTCCCTCCACCTTTACACCCCTCCTTTTGTCCATATAAGGAGCCTCCAACACTCTTTCAAAGGGTTAGAAAAATTGGCTTGAGCATATACATACATATCTCTATCCATCTCTCTCAAATCTTCAAGTTTTGGTGCCATTTCTTCATCATCATCAAGCACCACCATCACCACTCCATTTCCAGCAGCAAGGAGAGGTTCTTAAGGGCTTAGAAGCAACATTTCCAAGCCAAGAAGCAAAGAAAGAAAGGTCTTCAAGGGTAAGTCTCACTTTCCCTCTTTTGTAGTCCATTTTTGCCTCATTTCTTAAGCCTGTTTGCTCACTGTTTTGAGCTCCGACCAATACTGAAAGTGGTCCTCTTTTGAGCTATTCTTGATGTTTGTTCAAGGGCTCAACTCTGTTTGAGCCCTCCATCTTACACTTCTTTCAATATCCTCTTATATGCCATTATTTTGCATTGAATATTTGGCCTATGTGTGATCTGAATTGGAGCATCTCATGAACTGATATTGTACTTATTTTGAGGCCCTCTTCAACATTGAAGAAGGGCTCAACCTGGTTTTCATGCTCCATAGGCCACTTGCTTTGAATCCATGTTTTACCCTTATTTTTGCATGCTTTTTCTAGCATATGAGTGATCTGTTTTCGAGCATAATGTAAACTGTGAGTGGGCCTATTTTGAGCCCCTCTTCAACATTGAAGAAGGGCTCAACCCTGTTTGGCCTCTCTATCATGCACTTGCTTCATAATCTCTCATATTTACCGTAAATTTGCATGATTTGTTTGACCTACATGTAGTCTGTTTTGGAGCATGTCATGAACTGTGAGTAAGCTTATTTTGTGTCCCTCTACAACATTGTAGAAGGGATCAACCTTGTTGGGGGTCTCCATGTTATACTTGTCATTATATCCCTCTTGGACCCCCATTTTTGCATGCTTGTTTAAGCTTATCTAGCTTCTGTTTTCGGCCATCATCAGAACTGGAAAGAGTCATATTTTGATCTTATTGACATATTTCATTAAGGGTCTTTGCTGGTTTGATGAATGTTTGGGGTACCTCATGTTATAGCCCTATGTATCCTCAATCTTGCATGACATTTTTAGCATGTTTTCATACTGAGTTGGGGGATGTCATCTACTGTAAATGTTCATATTTTTAGTCCCTCTTCAGTGTTGTAGAAGGGTACTTTTCCATTTGGGCATCACATGCATCACTTGCTTCAATACCCCTCTCTTGGCCCGTATTTTTGCATGCCTTGTTTCTAGACTGAAAAATGCTATTTTGGGGCTGCCTTGCTACTGTTTTGCATGTCATGTACCAATTATGCATGTTTAGTATGGCTGTAGGCCATTTCGGGTGCTTAATATCGCATTTCGGGACCATCCCGTGCATTTGGTGTCATGTCCCCACCTTTCGGGACTGTTTTGCATCATTTGTGAGTGCTGAAATTCCATTTGCATGTTTGCATATCATTTCCATGTCATTTCATGCCTTACGGCCCTCGCCTTTCGAGGCGCTCCATTTTTATCCGTCGGCTTCTTATGTGAGTGTGGCTGAGGCCCTCTCATGTTAGTATAAGTCCAATTTGCATTCGGAGTGCCATTTCATGCTTTATATCATTGCCTCGGTTTGCGCGCCCGTGTGCACGCATTTCGAGGCATCTCATTTTCATCCGACGGCCTCCCGTGTGAGTGTGGCTGAGGCTCTCTCATGTTGGTGTAAGTCCATTTCGCATTCTGTATGTCATTTTAGTCTCATCGCATTGCGTATGTCATTGCCTCGGTTTGCGTGCCCGTGTGCACGCATTTCGAGGCACTTCATTTTCATCTATTGGCCTCCCGTGTGAGTGTAGCTGAGGCTCTCTCATGTTGGTGTAAGCCCATATTGCATCGCATATCTCAGTTTAGTCCCGTTGCATTCCGTATGCCATTTTCTCGGTTTGCGTGCCCGTGGGCACGCATTTCGAGACATCTCATTTTAGTCTCATTGTATGTCATATTCATTTCATGCCTTAGGATCATCGCCTCGGTTTGCGTGCCCGTGTGCACGCATTTCGAGGCATCTCATTTTCATAGCATTGTGCATGCTAGGATTGTATTTAGTTGCATTCATGCATATCATGCATATTGCATTGTGTTCGGGATAGGAGTTAGCCCGGACATGGGAAACGAGACACGTTTCGTACTCCGAGTGACGGAACGGGTCTCAATTCCCAAGTCACCGACACTCCGGATTATCCATGATGGAGTTAGGTTTTGTTGTAGCATTCATCTGCATTCATCCTATATTGAGTTGTGCAATCCGATTCCTCGGCCATCATGCATCGAGATGCGTGATTGGTGGCACGAGGATCGAGGCATGCATATATCTGTGAAATACATTGCTATGCCCCTTTCCTGCTCTCTGTTACAGCAAAATGAAGAATCAGCAACTTTTCGAAGTCTGACACGCATTTCGAGGAACATTGCGAACAGAGGCTAATCAGGGCATCCCAGTGGATTTCCAAAAAAGTAGCCCAGCATGCATCATTTCATTGTCCGGAGCGGAATCAAGGCAGCACCCTGGCTTGCATGCCAGTTTACAGCTTTCTTAGTTTAATTTGTTAATTAATTAGGAATTTGTATATTATTCGGACTGTAATATTTCGGACTGTATTATTCTTTCATTTCGGACTGTATTATTATTTATTCGGACCCTCTGCGCGAGGGCATAATTGTAATAAGTGTGGGTGAGTGTGATGTATGTCTTCCAACCCCACGTCTTTCTTCCCTTTTATTTACCCGCTTATGATGGTTAGATATAGGGCATATTTCAATTAGCATACAGTATGACAGCATGTTTGCATCATTCATCTGTTTTGCACGCACCGGGCTCGGCGCATCATACAAACTGCATTGGTATTTCAATTCCAAGTTGAGTACTTGATAGCTGTAGCATTCCACATGCCATGTTTAGAATAGCCGAGCCTGCTATAGTTGCATTATTGCATGCGTTGCATTAGGCATTTCTGTATAATTAGGATCATGCATGATTTCTAATGTAGTTTATGTTTTGGCTTGGAGTACTCGGTGAGTTTTATGCTTTAGCATCCTTGCATGCGTGTGAGTGTTGCCATGAATAGCGTGCTTACCATGAGGCTAATTGCTTATGTGATATAACTGCCTTGAATGCCTGTGGGTGGAGGCTGAGTTACTTGGATTGGGACAATGCATCAAATGTTTGTTTTAAGCCCACTAGATAGTGGCAAAATCATGTTTTCTAAGCCCACCCGAGGGTGGCAAATCCGCGTCTTAGCCTACCTGCGGGTAGCACCATCAAACCATTTTCAAACAAACAAACATGAAATGTTTTGTTTCAATTCAGGTGGCCCAGTCTATACTTGTTTGCTGCGAGCATCACATAGTAACCTAGGCTAATAACCGGAATAAGAACTCACAATGTTTTCAAAATAAGATATCATGGTTAGTAGAGGCCGGTCTTTGACCGGGCGAGCGGGGTGCTCACGAAGTGACCTTCCCCAATCGTACCCAAGTTCCCGAGCCGAGGCAACTTTGGTGATGACGGACACGTGGCCTTTGGCACCGAGTCAGGGTTTCCTAAATTTCCCAAAAATAAAATATTTAGGTGGCGACTCTGTATCTGGCAAAGCAGTCCATGTTTGGCACTTCTTTCAAAAAAATCTGTTTTCCAAAACGATTTGCCGGATTTGGACTCTTTGGTTCAAGATTAAGAACAGTGACACAAATCGAGTCCGAACTGTAGCGAGGTCCCCCGCGGGCTTGTTACAGTAATAAGCACTCATTAGTCACTCAGAGATCTCGGATTCCAAAACCTCATTGATCCCTATTCAGCTGCACCTCATTCCATTTTACCAAATGAATTGTCCTTCTAGATTCATCTCCTCCCTACAGAAACCTAGCTTGAATCTTATCAATTTCTTTCGCAACACACACAGGCATTTTAAACAAAGACATATAATAGATAGGTAGGGAAGACAAAATAGACTAAATAAAAGTGACTCTACTAGCATAAGAGAGCATCCTACGCTTCAATCCAGATAATTTCTTTTTAAACCTGTCCACCACTGGTTGCCATGCTTGTTTCCTACCTGGATTGGCACCAAGTGGCAACCTAAGATACTTTAATGGAAGTTTATGACTTAGACAATTCAGTTTGGCTTCAAATTTTGTCACCAACCCAACTATTAGTAATTTTCAAAACAAAATAGAACTTGATGATCATTTTTTCATTCTAATTTATGGTGCTTTTAAGAGAACATTGGTCAAAAGTTCATTCCAATGTGGGTATAAAAGAAAAAATCTTATTTGGTGATAAGGACATGTCGAAAAAATGTGGCAGTGCTAAAAACAAGTTGCCCAAAAATTGGCCAGAAAAATCGCTGGCGACTGGCGGCAGTAGGTGGTGGTGGTGTGTAAAGAAATGTGTGATATTCAACCGATATGTTATTGAATGAGTAGCATGTGGCATATTTTAACAGATAGTTAGCTTGGTGAATTTTAATAGATACAGAGATATGTTGATTTCAACAGATAGGTTGATTTTAAGATATAGGTAGACAGGTTGATTTTAACAGATAGTTATCCTTTTAAACAAATTGTGTTGTTTTGACCTAAAAAGATTAGAGTGTGGACCTAATGACTCAAATGATTTAAAAATTTATTTATGTCTCGAGTGTCATTTATTTAATATGATATTATAATTTTTACAATTAAGAAACATAATTTTACTTAGATTACATAACAAATCCTAAGATTTGACTCTTATAATAAAATAAATTCAAAATTTTTAAATTTATGAAATTAAACCTTAATATTTTGATTTATTTTTAATGTAAATAATGTTCCTATTTTCAATCTAATTGAATATTTTAGATATTTTATACATACCAACATTGAGGTTAATGACTAAAATGCCTATTTTTGCACAGTTGTATTGTAAATTTAGTACCAGTTGAAAATCTACATACATTAGGCAACATTGCGTGTCGTAGAAATATTAAAAAAAACAAAAAAAAATTAACTTAAAAAAAATGAAAATGTGCCATTTTCTTAATAAATTTTTTTTTTTCAAATTTCTGAACAAATATTTTAACTTTTAGGTGTATCTATATGTGCATCTAAAAATTTTAAAATTTTAATTAAAATATGAAAATTTTATCAAAGAAAAAACATAAGGAAAAAAAAACTCAAATCTCAAGGCCGTCCAAATCTCAAGCTTATCCACTTAACCCAATACATATGAGTTATTAAATTTTTTAATTTTTTTTTTTAATGGATATTAAATTGTTTAGATTTTTTTATTTTACTTATTATTTGAGTTTAGAATGTTAACCAAATTCAATGGTAAAAGAATTATAATTTTAACAAATGCTTTAATTTAGACCCTAAAAAGTAGTATATATATAATTGTTGTATATTTTATTTACTATATTTGATAATTAAAATAATATAAAATTATAATTAATATTTTATAAATGAGTGGGCTATCGCGATGATGCTACTCGTACCTTGTACTAACTTTTTATATCAATTAAATTATTTCCTTATATAATGAAAAATAAATAAATTATACTAATTGTGCAATATAACTGTGGAACAATTTTATAGTGCAAAAAACTAAATAAATAAAAATAAAAATAAATTAATAAATAGGAAAATTGCCAACATTGAATTTTATATTTTTAGATAATAATTTAATTACACAAAGCATAAACAAGTTACCTAAAATAATTAGAATTCAAAATACATGTTTTCTTAAGTTATGTAATCTCCCAATCATACAATGCCACATTAGTTGAATTGTAGGAACTCATACATCATGAAAACGTTTTCCTTTAAAAATTAGAACACTAGTCTAATTTTGTGACAGCTTCTCTGAAATCATAATTAATGTAGAGAAAGTAGAGTAAAAATTAGCAGAATCAAAGTTGTTGAACGATATTACATTTATTCATAACTAAAAACAAACGGAGACTCTCTTCTCCTTATTTCAGAAGCCATTATTACAACTTATTACAAAAAGTTCAACTCACAATCTGTAGGAGTGAACCATGTTGTATGTATACATGGCTTCTAGTTAACTAAAAGTAGAAGTATTCATCCATGCACAAAGCAAAGCAAAGCATGTGCATGGATATATTTAGCAGTAGTGTTATGAAAATCAAACAACACGATTAAATATTTGGAAAGTGAAGATGGCAATTGGACGAGCGACTCCTTGCACAAAGCTTACAAAGGTAACAAGAGAACGTAGGGTTCCGATGCGAGGGAAAACTCTGCAAGCGGCAATGGGCGTACAGAATTTAAAAATATTTTTCCTTGTCCTAAAAAAGTTTGAATTGGGCACGGGTGCTCAGGTTAAGCCCACTTAAGTTGCATCCCTAAATTTTAACAAGGGCAACAAAGTCCTATTTTTCATAAAATGTTTCCAAAATGTTCATTTCCCCATAATTGTGTTCTTATCCCAGTTTTACCATTCTCACAATAATTTTATAAACAATTTAAACTTAATTAAGATTTAAATTTTTAATTTTAAAAATTATTAATATTATATTTAAAAAATCAAAAATAATAATTAGATCGAAACAACTATAGTATAAAGTTCATTATTCTCTGTTATTTCAAATTATGAATTTTCTTAGAGTAAACAATCTAAAGGGGTTAAATTCTATTAAAATTACAAAAAGCTATGAAAGATAGTACTATGAATAATTTATACATTTCTCAATGCATAAGATAGTTGATGAATCTCATACTTATGCATTTTGTTTATAAATTATTCATTTAATTTTGAACAATTAAAAATATTTTTAGTATAAAATTTTAAATAAATTAAAATTGTTTATAAAATTTTTGGTTCATATTTTAATGAGAAAGGTAAATTTAAAATAACCTATACTATTATGAATAATTGAACCTTTTTTTGTATTTTATTATTTATAACAATTTATAAAATAAAAAAGAAAATAGAGCGTATTTGTTAATATTGAAATTTGATATATAACTATTAGTAATTTTCAAAACAAAATAGAACTTGATGATCATTTTTTCATTCTGATTTATGGCGCTTGTAAGAGAAAATTGATGAAAAGTCAATTCCAAAGTGGGTATAAAGAATTAGATCTAAGGCTAAATTTTATTTGGTGATAAGGACACGTTGGAAAAGTTGTCAGTGCTAAAAAAAAGTTGCCGAAAAATTGGCTTGAAACATCACTAGCCACTGGCGGCAGTAGGTGGTGGTGGCGAGTAAAGAAATACGTAATATTCAACAGGTAAGTTTTTGAATGAGTAACATATGTCATATTTTAACAAATAGTTAGCTTGGTGAATTTTAATAAATACAGTGATAGGTAGATTTCAACAGATAAATTGATTTCAAGAAATAGATAGATAGATTGATTTCAACATATAGTTGTCCTTTTGGTCATGTTTGTTTGGCTCTATAGGTGAGGGGATTGGACCATCAATCATGTTGGTCCTACATAGCCCATCTTTGGTTGACAAAAATAGAAGAAGACTAGTGTAGACATCCCATTTTTGACTGACCTTAAGACTCAGACGTCACCGATTGAGCACTTGGTGATGTTGCATATCGTGCTCGTTTAGAGGTTTCAGAGTCTCGGCTGCGAGCCTTACCTCCGGACTTCCGGACTCTTTCATGCTTTGCCTCGGTTTGCGAACCAGGCTCTGTTTTCTCTGTTTTCTCTTCCCGAAGGGAGGGAGAGGTCTCGTAAATCATCTCTCAGTGGCCGTAGGCTACGTTTCGTGGTCGTAGGCCATTTTGCCCGTTTGGAACCCAGTTTCCGATTTTTCGGAGCTGTTGGCCGTGTGCCTCGGTTCGGGACCGTTTAACCACCTCCGTTTGCTCCGATTTTTGGCACATACCTTATTTCCTCCCTCTTGAGGGACACTTTGGTCCGAGAGACCGACTTCGTGGTCGAACACCACTTCTGGTGCCTAACAGTCAGTTTTCGGGGCCCCGGGCTGCGCGTTTCGGCCCCCGAACCTTCATTTTGCATCGGTTTGAGTTCATTTTTGGCAGGGACCTCTGTTTCATTGTTAGGAAGGTCGTAGAAGAGTGGGAGGCCAGTAATTGTTCTGACAACCAGTTTTATTCCTTCATCGCCCTCCGTCGCCCGTTTTTCTCACTAGAAAGCCAATGTTGACTACCCTTGGGCCACCTTTTCTAGCCCTAAACCACATATTTGTGTTGTAGACACCTGGGAGGCCACTAATATCATATGGCCGGCCAGTAATTGTGTTTGACCCTTTTGAACCCCTCCAAAAACTGGGCCTTTCTCTCTCCTGGTTCACTTTCTCCAGTTTTTGACCACATGGTTGTGTTGTGCACACATGGGAGGCCAGCTTTTTGGCATGGCCGGCCACTAATCAGTCTTGACCCTTTTGACCCTTGGCCGGCTGGCCATGAGGAGGGCCAGCCGGCCACCTAAACCCTAAATAACCAGCCGGCCTTGCTCCTCTCTCCAGGTACTTTACAAATATACCCTCTGTTTCCCCCCAGATTTTGTATCCGAGGAGCTAACTTTTTGGGGGGAAATTTGAATTTCATTTCCCCCATTTTTCCCCCACTCTTGTGCCTATATAACCAGGCCCTCCAGCTCCCTTTTGAAGGGTTAGAAAATCCTCTTGGAGCTTTGCATACGTACATCCTCCATCTCTCTCTTTCAAAGCTTCAAAGTCCATTGTTCTTGGACCATTTCTACACCACCTCATAGCACCACACCACCACCATCCTTTCCAACACTTGGAGCTGGTTTTTCAGAGCTTAGGAGCACCTTTTCTCAAGCCAAGGGCTGCTGAAGTTTGGTCTACAAGGGTGAGTTCTCATTCTCCCTCTTTTGTGCTTTATTTTGTTCTATATCTAAGCCATACTTGCTTACATTTTTGGGCTCCGACCCTAACTGAAAATAGTCATGTTTTGAGGCCTTTTTCATGTTTGATTAAGGGTCCTTCCATGTTTAAGGTCTCCAGCTACCACTTGCTTCTTTACCTCTCTTGTATGCCTCTTTCTTGCATAGTATTTTAGGCCTATTTGTGAAATGTTTTGAGCTTGGTCATAAACTGAAAAGAGGCTTGTTTTGAGCCCTTCTTCAACATTTTTGAAGGGCTCTTCACTGTTTGAGGCTTTCATCTGTCACTTGCCTCTTTATCTCTCTTTTGGCCCTATTTTTGCATGCTTTTTTTAGCTCCTTGTGCTTGTATTTTTGGGCTCTGATCCGAACTATAAATAGTCATATTTTGACCCACTCTTCATGTTTGATCAAGGGTCTTTCACTGTTTGAGGCTTCCTCTTCGCTCTTTGTGTTAAAGCTCTCTTTTATGCCTTATTTTGTATAGTATTTTAAGCTTGATTGTGCACTGTTTTGGGCTTGGTCATAAACTGTAAAATATCATGTTTTGGGCCCCTATTCAACATTGTTGAAGGGCCCTCCTCCGTTTGAGGCCAGCAGCCATCACGTGCTTCTTTGTCCCTCTTTAGGCCCATTTCTTGCATGATAGTTTAGCTATACTTGTGTTTGTTTTCGTGGCTTGTTGTAAACTGTAAAGTGCTTCATTTTGAGCCCCTCTTAAACTTTATTGAAGGGCTCTTCACCTTTTGGGGCCAACAGCTGCTACTTACTTCTTTATCTCTCTTTCGAGGCCATTTTTGCATGTTGGTTTAGCCCTATTTGTGTTCACCTTTTGTCCTTGCTTAAAACTGGAAATATGCTTGTTTTGGGACTGTCTTGATTCTTTCTTCATACTTCATGTTCAAATAATGCATGCTTTGTATAGCTATAAGTCATTCCATGCGCCTAGTTTCGAGTATCGAGTCTCATTTCATGCATCGGGTGCCATGTTTCCATGTTTCGGGGCTGTTTTGCATCATATTTTGGTACTGAAATTTGCATGCTTGTATGTCATATTCCATGCCTTGCCATGCTTTGGTAGAGTGGCGTTCGTGCCCTAGGTTCGGTCCTCGGTTCGCATACACGCGTGCACGCATTTCGAGTGTCTCATTTTCATCTAATGGCCTCTTATGTGAGTGTGGCTGAGGTCCACTCATGTTGGTGTAAGCCCATCATACATTGTGTATGCCATTTCATTCCATAGCATTGTGTATGCTAGGCTGTATGTTCGCGCATTGTGTATGCCATGTTACCTCGTGCATCGTGTATGCCATTTCATAATATTGTGCATGTTAGGTTGTATCTTAGTTGCATTCATGCATGTCATGCATATTGCATTGTGTTTGGGATAGGAGTTAGCCCGAGCACGGGAAACGAGGGGCATTTCGTACTCCGAGTGACGGAACGTGTCTCAATTCCCCAGTCACCGACACTCCGGATTGTCCATGATGGAGTTAGGTCTTAGTTGTATTCTCATGTGCATTCATTCCATATTGAGTTGTGCAATTCGGCTCCTTGGCCATCATGCATCGAGATGCGTGATTGGTGGCACAAGGATCAAGGCATGCATATATGTGTGAAAATACTTTGCCATGCCCCTCTGTTGCTCTCTGTTGCAGCAAATCAAAAACCAGCAGCCTTCCGGAGTTTGACACGCTTTCCAAGAACAATTGCAAACAAAGGCTAATTGGGGCATCGCGATGGATTTCCACGCCGAACATGCATCATTCATCATCCGGAACGGAGTCGAGGCAGTCCCTAGCTTGCATGCTAGTTTTAATGCTTTCCTAAATTAATTTGTAAATTAATTAGGATTTTGTATTTATTCGGACTATACTATTCATTTGGGACTGTATATTATTTATTCGAACCCTCTGCGCGAGGGCAATGTTGTAATAAGTGTGCGTGAGTGTGATGTATGTCTTCCAACCCCACGTCTTTCTTCTCTTTTATTTACCAGCTTATGATGGTTAGATTAGGGCATGTTTCAATTAGCATACAGTATGATAGCATATTTGCATTCATTCATCTGTTTTGCATGCACCGGGCTCGGCGCATCATACTAATTGCATTTGTACTTCAATTCCGAGTTGAATACATGTTAGCTATAGCATTCCATATGCCATGTTTAGAATAGTCGAGCCTGCTATAGTTGCATTATTGCATGTGTTGCATTAGGCATTTCCGTATAATTAGGATCATGCATGATTTCTAATCAGTTTCTGTTTTGGCTTGGAGTACTCGGTAAGTTTTTACGCTTTAGCATCCCTGCATGCGTGTGAGTGATTGCCATGATAGCATGCTTGCCATGAGGCTATTTGCTTATGTGATATATCTGCCTGAATGCCTGTGGATGAAGGTTGGGTTGTTTGGATTGGGACAAATCATCAATTGTGAGTTTTAAGCCCACTAGATAGTGGCAAAACCATTTTTTTTTTCTAAACCCACCTGAGGGTGGCAAAATCTGCATTTTAAGCCTACTTGCGAGTAGCAAACCATCTTTCAAAAACAAACATGAAATGTTTTGTTCCAATTCAGGCGGCCCGGTCTATACTTGTATGCTGTGCGCATCACATAGTAAATCTAGGCTAATAACCGGAATAAGAACACATAATGTTTTCAAAACTTGATATCATGATTAGTAGAGGCCGATCTTTGATCGGGCGAGCGGGGGTGCTCACGAAGTGACTTTCCCCAATCGTACCCAAGTTCCCGAGCCGAGGCAACTTTGGTGATGACGGACACGTGGCCTTAGGCACGAGTCAGGGTTTCCTAAATTTCCCAAAATAAAATATTTAGGTGGCGACTCTGTATCTGGCAAAGCAGTCCATGTTTGGCACTTCTTTCAAAAAATCTGTTTTCTCAAAACGATTTGCTGGATTTGGACTCTTTGGTTCAGATTAAGAACCGTGACACAAATCGAGTCCGAACTGTAGCGAGGTCCCCCGCGGGCCTGTCTACAGTTTCTGGCGGCTCTGCTGGGGATTTAGAGAACTTGACTCGAACTCATGATATTTGGTTTTGACTACACTTGTGTGTTTCTTTGCATTTGCATTTGCATTTGCATTGGTGCGCCTAGGACACTGTGTTTGCCATCTGCTATTCCTGAACGGTTTGCCAGAGGCTTGTCTTGTCAAGGCATGACCATAAGGCTGACCGGTTGTGGGCTCTGCCAGTATGGGAAAACAAACCCCGGTTTTGCCGGGGCACCCTTTTTTGACCATTCGACCTAGTGCATATCGAAATCCGTAGTGACCATTCCAAACTAGGACAGGTTGCTTACCCGATATAGGTTGTTTGAAACCGCTGCGTGCGTAGTGAAACCCTAGCTCCTGACAAAATAGGACAGGGAAACCCTACCCCAACATAGGGGTGTTTTGGCTCTCACTTATCTGTTATGTGCTGTTAGAGTGTGTCTCCACAGGGAATGCATGTATCGGTGTATAAGTTTGGGCATCAGGCCTGCGGGCAACAGTCAGTGTTTGAGAATCAGTTATCTGCGGGTATCAGATTCAGTTTTCGGGGACAGTGATTCAGGGATAATGACCAGTGTTGGAGGACAGTGTGTATTCAGCTTATCGACCGTGTGTTGTTATGCCCAGCTGTGTGTTGTGCATTTATTTTAAGCTGTTATGCTGTTCATTTATCTGGTTGTTTATTTCCTTATTGCTTTATTTATCTTTCTGCTAGGGCAGTTTTAGCACAATTGCTTCCGACCCAGTAGATATTCCCCAAGCACTTTGGACGAGAGGTCGTCGGCTCAATCGATCTGAGGATCTGGTTGACGGATAGCCAGTGTTCCATTCTCTACCCTCGGTTGTCAGGAGAAGACCGAGAAGGCGTAGTGTGTCTGAACAGAGGTTACCAGAGCAATGGTCTACCCAAGCAGTAAAGAGTCGGGTTGAGGTCCCAGTTTCTGCCATAGAGATACACATACCGGTCAGTCATCAGGATCAGCAGAACATAGCCGAGATGGAAGAAATGATGCGCCAAATCCAAGAGAGTATGAGGCAAATGCAAGAGGACGCTGTCCGCCAGGTGGAGTTCTCTAAACAGCAAGCCACAATCATGGCCCAGCAGGCCGAGCTCATCACTAGACTGCAACAATAGAATGCGGCATCAGCCTCACACCCAAACCCTCCTCCACCAGGGGTTCCACTACCCGAGCAGGCACCAGTTGCCCAGAACACCTTGCCAAATATCCAGAACGTCCAGGAGGACACAGACCTTCCAACGGGGCAGGCTCTGCCCCCGCTTCCGCCTCAACTGTCCAAGGCACCTACACCTGTCAACCACCCGAACTCTCCCTTCGAGTTCGAAATAGACCCAACAGCATTGAAATTGAGCAAGCTCGAGAAGCTATTCAAAAAATCACAAGGGGTAAAGGCTATTTCGGATATCAAGGATGGATATACCGATGTGGCTGTGACTTTGCTAGATAGATTCAAGATGCCGCAGATTAATCGCTTCGACGGATCTGGTGATCCCATGGTCCACCTCCGACTATTCTCAGATATACTACGACCAATGGGCCTCACCAGACCCCAAAAGCTTTCGCTATTCGGCCAGACCCTGTCGGGTGTGGCCGCCATCTGGTATGTGAAGTTGGAGGATGACATCAAGCGGAGTTGGGACGAAATAGCTGAGGCCTTTGTGGCGCAATACTCTTACAACACCCAGATTGAGATTACAACTCGTGATCTCGAAACAACGAGCCAGGAGCCCAAGGAGAGTTTTTCAGATTTTGTAACCCGGTGGAGGGCAAAGGCCTCGATGATGACTTTAAGGCCCACCGATAAGGACCAGATTCGGATGATTGTGCGCAATCTCCAGCCAAAATTGATGCAAAAGATGATTGTACTCCCCTTCCCCACCTTTTCGGATCTGCACGAGATGGGGGTACAAATCGAAGATGCAATGAAACAGGGTCTGATTGACCAAGACAGGAAGCAACCCCGAAGAACATTTAACCGCAACAACAACGCAGGCCCGAGTGGCGCTACAACTGCAAGAGCTTCGGAGGTCAGCATGGTCGCCACCATTCCCCCTCCCCCACCAAGGCCCATGGCAGCTACACCCTTCTCCGGTGCATCCGGAAGCAATACCCAAACCACTAAGTACCAACCCAGAGGCCAAAGAGCCTTCACCCCACTGTACATGCCTTTGTCCAAGGCTCTAGGGGTCTTAATCAGAAAGGGGCATCTAAAACCCCTAGAGCCGAGGCCATTACCAAATCCACTTCCCCCCTCTCACAACCCAGCCAAGTACTGCGCATATCACCAGCAGCACGATCATGATACCGACCAATGTTTCAGGCTGCGTCACGAGATTCAAGACCTCGTTGACAAAAATGTGATTCTACATCCAGAGAGACCTAACGTCACAACCAATCCACTCCCTACACACAACCAAGCTCCACCTCCCAAAAGAATCAACTTCATCCAGACTGGGGTCGTGTCTTACGATCCTAGCATCTATATCACTCCCTCCCATCTACCTAAGCCAGAGGTGCTCCTTCCCGACTGCACTGACTATTTGTGCATGATGGACATCTCTACAACCCAACCTGAGCCAATGGTGGTGGCTGTTGAGGAAACTACAGAGGAGGTTGCAGAGGAGGATAGAATGGTTGAATCAAGGTTTGAGCAATCTGAGGATTTTCCTGGGGAGGCCTACGATCCAAGTGAGTACATCCTGTCAGTAGGCCGGTCTGAGCTGAGTGTAGGGTTACCAGAAAGAGCAGAACTGTGTGTGATTCAGGGGGACAGATTTGGACAGGGAACGGATGATCTAACGGTTCTGGAAGAGGGTCTTGCCAATCTCCAGTTTTTCAATGACCAAGAATCAAGGGACGCAGCAGTCAACTGGTTTGAATATGAGGAAGCGGCAGAGGCTACTAAGTGGCTGGATGATCAACCGGATGTTGTGGAGTTCCAACAGAGCCCGGCAGGGGCAAGGGTATCAATTGTGGCCGGAAGGGCCGGAAGTCTATATACATTGCCGGAGAGCACTGGTACAAAGCATTTCGCTCAGGACAGAAGCATTGCGAACGCAGAGAAAGTTGAACAACAAACTACGCTGACGCAGGTAGAACAACAGGGTTCTGAGAGAACCGGGAAGGCCAAAATCCATGAGGGGATTGAAAGTGCTGTGGGCACGAAGACAGAAGATGCTGCGAGCATGTGGGCTGAAAGTACTGCGGGTACAATCACGCCGGAGCCAGACAGATGTTTGTTGGCTGCTCACGGGATGTGGTGGGAAGACGATGATTTATGTCTTGCCCACACAGACGAGGACTGGGGAAGCAATCAACCAGATGACACCTGGTATCTTGATGAAGTCGACCACATGACAAGAAGCGGGCGGTACTTCAAACCCCCACACCTAGACCAACCCGAGGCATCTGGGAAAGACAAGGAAGCTGAGAAACAAAAGGAGAAGCAGCTTGAAGATGAGGCTGTGCTCAAACAGTTAAAGAAGATACAAGCAGACATCTCCATCTGGGGACTGCTTATGGCTGTGCACAAACAGGCTGTCCTATCTGCTATGGACAAGGCCAAACTCTCCATAGATACCACACCAGAACAGCTGGTTGGATTGGTCTTTCCGGGAGGGGGTTCCCCGACGATAACCTTTTCAGACAAAGAACTGCCGCCTGAGGGCGCAAATCATAACAAACCCCTCTACATCTCTGTGGAATGTAGGGACAAGTGGGTGCCAGTGGTTCTTGTCGACACGGGATCCGCCATTAATGTGTGCCCGTCACGGACAGCATATGCAATCGGGTTAAAGCCCGCGGACTTCGTGCCGACTACTCAAGTGATCAGAGCCTATGATAACACCAGCAAGGAGGTGATGAGGACTGTCAAAATTCAGACCCAGGTTGGTCCAGGACAACACAACATTGAATTCCATGTCTTGGACGTTCCTGCAACCTTTAATCTACTCTTGGGGCGGCCGTGGTTGCACCAAGTGAAGGCAGTCTCTTCCACTCTACATCAAATGGTGAAATACCCCTATGGGAAGGGAGTAGCCATCGTTTTCGGGAATTCATCAATCCACCCGCCTCCGGAGGTATCTACGCCAGTCCTAGAAATTGAACACGGCATGGAGGACGTGTTTTTGTTAGGTTTTACCTTAGCCGAGGCTAGGGTGGTGCAGAATGTCATGGCTGTTAATGAGGTAGTGTACGTCAGTGCTCAATTCGTATACCTCATGAACAAGCTACAACACATCCCCGGGATGGGATTAGGAAGGAGCGGCCGGAAGGGCGTCGCAGCATTGGCCGAAGTGCCACATAACCCTCATACCTTTGGATTGGGTTATCAGCCCACCAAAGAGGATTGGGTAAGGAAGGGGAAAGAAATGGCTGGAAGAGCCAAAGCGAAGAAGGCGGGGAAGCCTTTTGACTTAATGCACAGGCCCATTCAGGATACCCTGAACGGACGTTTCATCCGGGAGGGGGAGGACTTTCCGTTCTGTGGCTTCCCCGAGCCGTGGCTGAACGCGGAGAGGAAGCGCGTGCCGGGTTTTGAAATTTTCTTTGATCTACAATTACCTGGGGATGACGTTGCCAAAGAGTAGACAGACCCATCAGCTGAGGTTGAGCAGTGTAAAGCAGGGGACGTCGAGGGCGCTGAAATTGAAATGGGGGTAGCACTGGCAAGTCTACTCTCAGATCCTCCGATCGACCATAAGTGCTTGGGGGATAACTTCTCGGTTTCCATGATTGGGGATGAAACGGCCGCGAGCCTGCCAGCAACTATCTTGGATGCATCTATCGCACCCTCTCACTTGGCAATACGAGGAGGGATTTTTGTCCAGCAGCACCGGGTCAGGTAGTGAGCCGGAATCTGATTCCACCGAATCTTGTGAGTCGGAATCAGGTTCCAGCTCGACTGAGTCTGAGTCTGGTAATCCTGGGGATGATAACCCGGATGCCACAGTATTGTCCAGGTCGTCTTTTTCTTTCTCATTTGAGTCTGTTGTAACCGAGAATTCGGACGATTTGGATGTGCTTAATGAGAATCAAGTAACTGTGGTTTCTGAGTACTTTTCTGTGCCCTTGATTTATTGCATAAACTCAGACTTTCAAAATTTTGATGAAAACGACGAGGACGAAATTCCTCCGGTTTTGCAACGCTTAATTGAACAAGAGCAGGAGAGGTTTGTCAAACCCTTAATGGATGAAATCATTACTGTGAATATTGGTACTGAGGAGGACCCGCGGCTGGTCCAGATCGGGTCCACGTTGTCTTCGGAGGAACGCGAGCGCTTAGTCGCTTTATTAAAAGATTTCAAAGATGTTTTCGCGTGGTCCTACGAAGACATGCCTGGGATCGATCCTGAGATTGTACAGCACCGGATCCCCCTTGACCCGAGGCCCGACCTGTCAAACAGAAACTCAGGAGGATCCGCCCGGATTGGGCTCTCAAGATTAAGGAAGAGGTCACCAAGCAAATCGACGCAGGCTTCCTGCTGGTATCCGAATACCCGACTTGGTTGGCCAACATTGTTCCAGTGCCGAAGAAGGATGGCAGGATCCGGGTATGTGTGGATTTCAGGGATTTGAACAGAGCTAGTCCGAAGGACGACTTTCCCTTGCCGCATATCGATGAGTTAGTGGACTTCACAGCAGGGCATGCTTTGCTCTCATTCATGGATGGCTTCTCAGGGTACAACCAGATAGTGATGGCACCCGAAGACCGGGAAAAGACTGCATTCACCACCCCGTGGGGGACATACTGCTACAGAGTAATGCCGTTTGGGTTGAAGAACGCTGGAGCTACTTATCAACGGGCCGCGACCACAATATTGCACGACATGATCCACAAAGAGGTTGAGGTGTATGTGGACGACATGATTGTCAAGTCCAAAGAAAGAGAGGGCCACTACACCGCCTTGCAAAAGTTCTTCCAAAGGATCAGAGAATTTCGGTTGCGGCTGAATCCTCAGAAATGTACGTTCGGTGTTACAGCGGGAAAAATGCTGGGGTTTCTGATTACACAGAGAGGCATCGAAGTCGACCCTTCCAAAATCAAGGCCATCCTAGAAATGCCCCCACCAAGGACTGAAAAGGAGGTGCGAGGCTTTCTGGGTAAAGTGCAATTCATAAGACGGTTTATCTCAAAATTAACCTTAACTTGTGAACCACTTTTTGGTCTCCTGAAGAAAGGCAAGAAATTCCAATGGGACGGCCGATGCCAAGCTGCTTTTGAACAAATCAAGGAATACTTACAGAACCCGCCCGTGTTGTCACCGCCAGAGCCGGGGAAACCGTTGATATTGTACCTGTCAGTGACTGAGACTACAATGGGCTGTATGCTCGCACAAGAATCGGAGGATAAGGTGGAGAAGGCCATCTACTATCTGAGCAAGAAGATGCTGGATTACGAGACCCGCTACACTCCGCTGGAGAAGGCTTGCTTAGCTTTGGTATGGGCTACCAGGAAGCTGCGGCACTACCTGTTAGCTCACTCCGTAATGTTGGTTTCACGACTCGATCCCATCAAATATCTTTTCGAGAAACCAGCACTTACGGGTAGGCTAGCTCGTTGGTTGCTGTTGCTCTCCGAATTTGATTTGAAATATGTAACACGCAAGTCAGTCAAGGGAAGAGCAGTGGCAGAGTTCTTAGCCGACCATCCAGTGGAAGGGGGTGAAGCAGTCGAGTACCTATTCCCAGATGAAGCTATTTTGCACATCGACGATGAAGCTTGGACGATGTACTTTGACGGAGCATCCAATCAATACGGGTATGGGATAGGAGTGTTGCTGATAGCACCCGACAATTCCCGTATCCCTCTAGCCTTCAAACTCCGGTTCAAAGTCTCGAACAACGAAGCAGAATATGAGGCGTGCATCGCCGGTCTAGAAGCAGCCCTAGAACTAGGGGCAAGACGGTTGGACGTCATCGGGGACTCGAACCTTGTTGTGTCTCAAGCAAAAGGAGACTGGAAAGTCAAAGAAGAGAAGATGATGATGTATCACCAAACCTTGGACTCGTTAATTCCTCGGTTTGAGAAGCTAAGCTTTACTCATCTACTGAGAGAGAACAACAGGTTCGCAGATTCTTTAGCAACTCTATCATCCATGATAGACATCCCGTACGGAGTCCGGATGCGTCCAGTCATCATTGACCAGAAATTTGCGCCAGCCTACGAGTCGATTGCTGCCATAGATGAGGTTCAGGATGAAAACCCCTGGTATTATGACATCTGGAATTTCCTGGAAAATGAAACATACCCGCCAGGGGTGAATGCCAAGGATAAGAGGGCAATCAGAAGAATGGCCGTTCAGTTCATCATCTGTGGGGATAAGCTGTATAAAAGAGGCCATCTGGGAATGCATAAGCTGTGTGTCGATGCCGAAGAATCAAAGCGTCTAATGGAAGCCATCCATGGGGGGGAATGTGGTGCGCACATGAATGGAGTAATGCTAGCACGGAAGATCCTCAGACAGGGTTACTACTGGTCCACCATGGAGGAGGACTGTATCGGTTTTGTTCGGCGATGCCACAAATGTCAAATTCATGCAAATCGCATGAACATTCCGCCGTCAAAACTGTACAATATGACTTCGCCATGGCCGTTTTCAGTCTGGGGAATTGATGTGATCGGGGCTGTCACTCCGAAGGGGTCGAATGGGCATGAGTTCATCCTGGTCGCGATAGATTATTTTACGAAGTGGGTCGAGGCCCAATCTTATGCGGTGTTGAAGGCTTCGCATGTTGCAAAGTTTATCAGAAATAACATCATCTGTCGCTACGGAGTCCCAAACGAGATAATTTCAGATAACGGTTCCCACCTCAAGAAGGAAGTGATTGACTTGTTGGAAAAATACAATGTGGCTTTTCATAAGTCGTCTACCTATCGACCGCAAACCAATGGAGCGGTTGAGGCCGCCAACAAGAATATCAAGCACATACTACAGAAGATGGTGGAAACCTACCGGGACTGGCCAGATAAGCTGCCGTTTGCTCTGTGGGGCTACCGAACTTCAATCAGAACTTCTACCAGGGCGACTCCGTATTCTCTGGTTTATGGGATGGAGGCCGTTCTACCCATCGAGATTGAGGTTCCGTCATTGCGAGTATTGGCTGAATGTCAAATAGCCGAAGCAGATTGGCAGCAGAGCAGGTTTGAGGAACTCATGCTCTTTGATGAGAGGAGACTGAAAGCACTGTACCATGTTCAAGGCTATCAACGCAGAATTGCCCGGGCTTTCAACAAGAAAGTGAAGTCCAGGAATCTAAAGGAAGGAGATTTGGTACTCAAGGATAACCGAGCTCCCATCCACGACCCAAGGGGCAAGTTCAGACCTAATTGGACTGGCCCCTACATCATTAAGTCTATCTGGTCAGGTGGAGCTGTGGTTCTGATGGATCTGGATGGCTTGGAGTTTTCGCAACCGATCAATATGGACAAGTTGAAGAAATATTACCCTTGAGAGGCTCGCTAGGCCGAAAACCCGAAAGGGCGACCTAGGCAAAACTCAGAGCGTAAAAAAAATTGAAATTATAAAAAATGAGCTCACAAGGTTGAAAACCCGCAAAGGGCGGCCTTGGCAAAAGTTAGAGCGTAAAAGGAGAGCAAAAATACTCGAGTGAACCTCGGCCTGAACTACGTAAGGCTTGATTCCCATCTTTGGGATACGTAAGCAACTTCATCCTGGAGTTCAGCCATAAACTTTTCCCCGATCAACTTTGTCCATTTGATCATCTCGGTCATCTTTGTCCATCAGCATTTATCGCAATCTCCGGTACAGTGCTATTCAGACTAGGGGCAACTTTCCAGTTGCTAGGTTCCAAGGTTGTGCATCTCGGTGACAGATCTCAAGCGTGTCCAGTTCTGATCCATATCGAAAATAGTTTTGAAAAGTTTTAATAAAAGTTGACTTTGTTCAAATTAATCTTTTTACAACTAAGACCATTTTTGGACCAAAGCGGAACATTTTCAGTACCACAACCTTCAATTTCATTGATTTCAACACAGAGTTCGCTTGCTCTTGCATACAGATTGAAGTTGCTTTTTATTACAATCATAAAGAAAACTTGAAAGTACTAGTAAAGCAATAAATTCGGGGCATAGTCAAGTCAGGTGTCCCTGCGCCCTCTCCCAGAGCTAGTCGAAGCCTCTGATGCCAAGCTGGGCCCAATCTGTGCCTCTTCGTTGAGCCAATCCAAGCACTCGTCAGACAAAGTGCAACTGAAAATGGGAGCGGGGGCCAGGAGCTCTCGAGTTCTCCATGCTGTGGCATACCGGGCAAGCTGTGCGCCTCGGACCGGGAAAGCAGCCGGGTACTCAATCCCCTCAGGCGGGCAAGTCTGATCGTGACCGAACTGGCGTAGAAATCGGAACGGAAAGTAGAACACACAGAGAGTCAGACCAATCAATTGGATCCCGATCAGCCGGGACATGCTATAACTCATTGCCGAGAGATTGAACTAAGGACAGCGCCAAGCGATGTGATCTGCCGACAAATTGCACATCCAGTCAAACCACCATCCCTCATCAGGCGCATCGACTAAGCGTTGCCGGAAGAAGTAGCCGCGGGCTGAGTAGGCTGGGCAAGAGTCCACAACCTGCAATTTATCCATCAACCATACCTGGGAAGGGATGAAAAATGAGAGAATAAAGAATAGAGAGACGTGCGATGAGAGAAAAAATAAGAAAAAGGGTTTTGTGAGAAAAACGAGCCTGAGGGCCGAGTGATGTGAGCAAGATATATGTGAGGTTTGGGTGGGAAACATTACCTGCAGCAGTAGTGGACTCCCCGCGAATCTGGTTGTCTCCCTGCGATAGAAAGCGTCTAGGCCCATCAGTGTCTCGGCCAAGGTCATGGCGATGCAGCTCTTTCCTTCTTTCAAGCCTTGAGCAACTTCAATCAGACGAATGCTAGATCTGCCGAAGCCCGGGGAAAGTAGAAAGTGGGATAGCATGCACAAGCAGAGGGCGTGTTGCCGAAAACCTTGCCAGTAATAGTTACCACGGTCGCCGGCATCAGAAAAGCGATGAATCAGGCCGAGGATGTCCAGTTCCCCGTTGCAGATCAGAGACCGTGCATCATGCATGGTGAGCCCACACATCCACCCTAAAGCTTGGGCATGACCAAAGCAAAACTGAGGCAAAATCTCTTCATGACATTCAGATTCCATCAAAACTTGAAAATCTTCGAAAGTTGGACATACCTCTTGCCCGCCGAAGCTAAAGACATGCGTCACCGGGTTCCAAAACCTCGCCGCGGCGTGGAGGAAAGAAAGGTGCAGCGGAGTATGGCTCAGAATGAATAGTGCATTCAACCCGAAACCCCGGAAGTTCAACTTTTCCGAGCCATCTAGAGAAGCAATCCAAGATGTGAGATTTTCGACGAGAAACGCCTCCATTTTTGTGCAAAACTAAGATGAATTGAATGAACCACGGAGCTAAGGCTTTTAAAGAGGAGAAGACACTATTCGGGCAACACGTGTCAAAAATTTGACGGTTGCTAAGCTAAGTGGCCGGCCGGCCACCTTTTCTGGCAGGCCGGCCATTTCCTTTTCAAAAAACTGGTCGGTGGCCTCCCCTTTGCAATAAAGCTGGCCGGCCGGCTCCCAAAAGTGGCCAGCCATGCTCCAATGTGTGTCTTTGGCCCTGTTTTACCCTCCAGGAGGAAGTTCCAAGCATTTCCATGCATCGGGGGTGTCAAAGGCCTCCATTTCCCTCGGTTTCGGATGCGTTCCGTCACCCAGATCGTCCGAAATGCACCTTGTTTCTGGAGTTGTTATTAAGTCTTGCTTATCGAGTTGTTGTCTTGCTTATCAAGTTGTTGTCTTGTTTATCGAGTTGTTGTTTTGCTTATCGAGTTGTTAAGTTTGTCGAGCTGTCGAGTTTCGTGCATCGAATTGTTGCTTTTTGTTTAATTTTGTTGTGCCTCATTTGACGAGTCGTCAACTTTGTTATTTTGCTTATTGAGTTGTAAACTTGCTAAGGTTGTGTTATTTCTTAGTAAGTTGAGTTGTTTCGTTTATATGTGTCGGTTCACTACCTGACTGGGCAAATACACCAGCGCGCATTTCCATTCAATCTCATTTTTGTGCAAAATGATGTGATATGATGCTAAGGACATAAAATACCACACTTTTTGGACAAAAGCCGTCTCATTCCATCATGTTTTACAACAAGGGTACAAGTTTTACAAAATAATAAAACTACCTAACAAAATGCAATGTGCTACAAACTACTAGTACAAAGGTAAATAAAACAGGGAGCAGCTGCAATGCTCTCAAGAGCAGGAATAAGAGGCCTTTTTCATCCTCTTCTGCGAAGTAGCCTCTGCACCACCGGCATCATCATCTGAGTCGGAGCTGTTGCCCTCAGGATCCTCCTCGGCTTCGCCTCCACTACCAGAGCCGGGATCGGAGCCACCCTCTCTGTCAGCAGATGTCTCTGACTGGCGATCTGCAGCCTCCTCCTCCTCCTCCTCCTCCTCGGGCTCCTCCACTATGATGTGTGCCCTACGCCTGCCTCGTCTGTGAGACGACTCCCCTCTCCCTGCTCCTCGAGAAGGCCTAGATGGCCCAGCTCCCCGGGAAGGCCTAGATGGCCCGGCCTGTGACTGAGCATACACCGGAGGCATCTGAAAATAAAATAAAAAAAAATGCAATACATCAGCCGGGGCATGCAAGTCAGATATAGAGAGTGGATGCATGCAGATACAGTATGAGATGTGGCGTGTGTCAGATGTGCTCTACACAGACAACCTATCGATGCAGTAAAATGTCCAAGATCAGCATGTCATCAGGAGTATGATAAATGCCAGAAAACTAAAGGGTACCTGGAAGCCCATAATGGACAACTGTGCCTCCCTCCGCAGGACCATGCCCTCAAGCGAGGCTACCATCTCGAGCACCTCATCCATATACTCCCGAGGTGGCTGCAGAAATAGGTTCAAGACATCAATGAATAAACAAATGCCAAAGTATCTGTGTGATAAATGGAAAATAGCAGAACATACCGGTGGTGAGTCAGGGTCACTGACGTATCGATGGCCAGGCATCGGAGGCTCTATCGGAATCGGAATCGGAATCGGGGATGTGGCCCCATATTGCCATCCCATTAACTCAGTCGGCATATCCGGCCATCCGGGATAATGATAAGTCGGAGGAACCGGAGGAACTAGTCCACCCCCACCTCTAGAGGTGCCAGCCCTGCTAGTGGAAGGGGCACCTGCAGCCCGAGCCCGGCTCGATGAAGGCATATCAGTGGATCTCCTCGTCGGAATGCGGACTCCTGTCAGCGGAGGCATCAGGTATATGTGGCGGTAAGTAGCGTAATCTCCCTACTCAAGATATAGTAAAGCATCAATACCCAATATAGCACTAGCGACATCCCGGGAAGAGAGCCTATCAGCGATCCGCATATCAAACGGGGGTGCCAAGGGAGGGTCCTGAGAAGTGTACCCCCAGACCTGACACAAGAAGCGGTCCCCCAAAAACCAGGCCCTACCAACTGGTCCTTCGAATAGGATCCTGTACCGGGAGGCACCCCACCCTTCGGCAAACTGGAATCGGAGACCCTCATCTAAGGGCGCCCAGGGCTGCCATGTGATCTGCGGATAACCAAAGCATAAATCAATCAGAAATCAGGAAGGTACAAGACAAATCAAAGATGAAAACACAAAGAACCGAGAGTTCTGAAATACCTCCGTCGACCGCACCGTGTCGAAGTACTGCCGTAGATAAAGAAGAGACTCCCGAGGTCTTGGCTGGTGCTGGCCTTCAAATACAAGTGAGTACGGGGTCACGAGGGGCCCCTCTACCACCAACTCCGGGGCTAATGTCGGGAAATACACATAGACCCATAACTGTGGAAAACAGTGCAGAATGTAAATGCAAAGTGCTGAGGGAAAAATACAGAGTGTAAAGTGCGCCGTGTGTGCAATATACAAGTAATGAGGGGCAGAAATGTAAATCAAGAGGGCAGAAAGTACCTCCCAGGCTCTCCAATAGCCGCCAAGTAAGTCCCCCCGTCCGCGGGAGGTCGCGCTCATGTAGCAATAAAGGGTAGCCAAGCCGGCGCCACCCCAGTCATACCGTCTGACCTGTGATAGGTCCACCAAAGCACTCAACAGATAAAGCCCGACAGTGTTCCCCCTATCGGCAAACAAAGTGGTCCCGAAAAGGAACATCAGAAAACCGTGGACATACTGTGCTGCCTCCTCAGGAGTCCCGGGCTCCATCTCCACCCTCCGAAAATAGGAAGAAAACCAGGTGTATCGGACCCTGCCCGAAGATCTATCAACAGGCGGGTGAGCCCCCAGTAAATATATCCAAGCGGCCTCCCACTAGCCCATGTCCTCGTCGTAAGGGATGGGCCAACCTCCCACGTCAAGGCCAGTCAAAACGGCAAACTCAAACGGGGTCATAGTCAAGTCCCCCGTGGCAGAAAAATGGAAGGAGTTGGTGGTGTCCCACCATCTCTCCACCAAGGCGGCCATCAACGTCCTCCTGGCAGGACAACGAGATAGCCCAGTACAGAAGGGCCCGAACCCCGCCAAGTCAACCAAATCCCGGACAGCCTCCGGGAGCTCGGCATACCAATCTCTCGCCGCGGTAGAGCCATATCCCCGCACGGTGCGAGAAGTCACCTGCATTCAGAATGAATATATATTTCAGCATAAAATGAATAAGCTGTGTGCAAATGGAAGGAATGAGCTGCGTGCAAATAAAATGAATAGGCTGTGTGCAAAGTAAAGTAAGCAAGCTATGTGTTCAAGAAAATCAGTGTTTGGGCTGCGTGTTCAATCGGTGTGTGCTGCGTGTTCACCTTCAATTCGAGCTGTGTGTTCAGAAAATCAGTGTGTGCTGTGTGTTCACCTTCAATTCGAGCTGTGTGTTCAGAAAATCAGTGTTTGGGCTGCGTGTTCAACTCTCAATCAGTGTGTGCTGCGTGTTTACCTTCAATTCGAGCTGTGTGTTCAGAAAATCAGTGTGTGGGCTGCGTGTTCAACTCTCAATCAGTGTGTGCTGTGTGTTCACCTTCAATTCGAGCTGTGTGTTCAGAAAATCAGTGTTTGGGCTGCGTGTTCAACTCTCAATCAGTGTGTGCTACGTTAACACCTTCAATTCGAGCTGTGTGTTCAGAAAATCAATGTTTGGGCTGCGTGTTCAACTCTCAATCAGTGTGTGCTGTGTGTTCACCTTCAATTTGAGCTGTGTGTTCAGAAAATCAGTGTTTGGGCTGCGTGTTCAACTCTCAATCCGTGTGTGCTGTGTGTTCACCATCAATTCGAGCTGTGTGTTCAGAAAATCAGTGTTTGGGCTGCGTGTTCAACTCTCAATCGGTGTGTGCTGCGTGTTCATCTCTAATTCGGGCTGTATGTTCGGAAAATCAGTGTTTGGGCTACGTGTTCAATTCTCAACTAGTGTGTGTCGTGTGTTCACAATCAATTTATAGACTGAGTGTTCAGAAATTCAAATGATCGAACTGTGTGTTCAGAATGTAAACAGAATGTTTTGTTATAGACTAAACATTCTAAATAAGTTGTGTACTCAAAATGAGCAGACAAACATGGCAAAAGGCACAGAATGCATGAAAAATTCATAATACGTTGCAGAAAAGGTAAAAAACGAAGTAAATACCTCTCGTGCCTCATGGGAGAGGTGATACTCTGGCTCCCGCAGAAGGAGATCCCCGGGCGCTCGCTCGTCAAAATCAGTGAAGTGATAGAAAACAGCCCGCGGAAGAATATGTGCCGGTGGGTCGTACCTCTCGGGTATGAAGGGTCGAACCCTCGGGGGCAAAGCCATAATGTCAGGATCATCCCCGGCACCTAGAGGACCTCCACCGTGAGGGAAATGACCAGCCATTTCAGGAAATCTGCAAAAAGGAGCGAAAATGAGCAAAAATCAGCCAAAATTGGAAAAAGTCAACAAAAGTCAACTCTCGGGAAATGAAAAAGTCAACAAAAGTCAACTCCCGAGAAAATCTTCCAAATGTTGAGACAAACTCACCTCAAGTGGCGAAAATGAGAAAAGAAGCACCGAAATCAAAATTTAATCGGTTCAAAGTGCTTAAAACTGAAAGATTTCGCGAAAACAACTTGCGTGGGACGTTGGAAAACGCGTATAGAGCACAGATCTGAGACAGAAAATGGTTTGGGAAGGTAGAGGAGATGTTTTCGGAGCTGCACTTGTGAGCACGAATTGTTTGGATGAGTATATTTAAAGAAAAGAAGGTGAAAAGACGAAACTGCCCACGGATTTGGCAAAATGGCCGGCCGGCCCCCTTTTCTGGCAGGCCGGCCATTTCCTTTTCAAAAAGTGGCTGGTGACCTCCCCCTGGAAATGAAAGTGGCCGGTGGTGTTCCCCACAGAGCCTCCAAGCTCTGCAAATTTTGGTGATGATCCGAGTCCCCGAGACCTGAAAAAGTACAAGAAAAATGCACTTTCTGTCGCGAAATCGCTCCGCCCGAACTTCAGCTTCAACTTCCGATGCGTGTCTCATCATTACTCATCGCAAGTGAGATGTAACCTTTTTGACCATGTTATGGCCCCTCCGGGAGAGGAACCGGAAGCCGCAATTGAGTTGCCCTCGCCGAAACGCGCATTTCCTTGCTCGTTGTTTTGTGACAAACATACGTCCTGGTTTACGCTTGTTTTGCATTGTTGTGCACATAACTTGCATTCTCATGCATATACTTGCATTGCTATGCACGTCTCCTTGATATTACCAAGCCTCCGTGCTTAAACTCGCGTTGCCACGCGCGTTTTTTCTCGCGTTGTGATGCACCTTCCCACCGGCACCACGTTTGTTTGTATTCGAAGTCACATTGAACATATGTTGTCAAGTATGTTGTGCTTGTTGAGTTTCTTTCTTTTGCAGGCACGATATTGTATGTACGGTTCATTTGAAGCTGGTGCAATCAGACGAATCGTGCAGGTATTGTATCTTCTCCGTGTGAGACGCGACGAGAATTGAATAACTCTCCGCATTCCTAACTGCATGAAATGTAGTTGTTGCTTTGCATTCTTGCTTAAAACTGTTGCATCTATTTGCGAATACTTGCTTCATTACAGCTTGTTGCATTTGCATAATCACTAAGTTACATCCGGCTTCGTGCATATCGCTTTGCATTTTGTCCCCTGCCTTGCGGGCATGCCTGCGGGCACATCTTCTTTCTTATCTTGTATACTTGTTTAAGTCTTCGGCCTTGTCAAAAATGGGTCGTCTCTGGGCTTTGACATTCACTCCCGTCACTTGTGACTTTCGAGCTCTGTCAAAGAGGGGCAACTGTAGACACCCCATTTTTGACCGACCTTAAGACTCAGACGTCACCGATTGAGCACTTGGTGATGTTGCATATCGTGCTCGTTCAGAGGTTTCAGAGTCTCGGCTGCGAGCTTTGCCTCCGGATTTCCGGACTCTTTCATGCTTTGCCTCGGTTTGCGAACCAGGCTCTGTTTTCTCTGTTTTCTCTTCCCGAAGGGAGGGAGAGGTCTCGTAGATCATCTCTCAGTGGCCGTAGGCTACGTTTCGTGGTCGTAGGCCATTTTGCCCGTTTGGAGCCCAGTTTCCGATTTTTCGGAGCTGTTGGCCGTGTGCCTCAATTCGGGACCGTTTAACCACCTCCGTTTGCTCCGGTTTTTGGCACATACCTTATTTCCTCCCTCTTGAGGGACACTGTGGTCCGAGAGACCGACTTCATGGTCGAACACCACTTCCAGTGCCTAACAGTCAGTTTTCGGGGCCCCGGGCTGCGCGTTTCGGCCCCCGAACCTTCATTTTGCATCGGTTTGAGTTCATTTTTGGCAAGGACCTTTGTTTCATTGTTAGGAAGGTCGTAGAAGAGTGGGAGGCCAGTAATTGTTCTGACAACCAGTTTTATTCCTTCATCGCCCTCCGTCGCCCGTTTTTCTCACTAGAAAGCCAATGTTGACCACCCTTGGGCCACCTTTTCTAGCCCTAAACCACATATTTGTGTTGTAGACACCTGGGAGGCCACCAATATCATATGGCCGGCCAGTAATTGTGTTTGACCCTTTTAAACCCCTCCAAAAAATGGGCCTTTCTCTCTCCTGGTTCACTTTCTCCAGTTTTTGACCACATGGTTGTGTTGTGCACACATGGAAGGCCAGCTTTTTGGCATGGCTGGCCACTAATCAGTCTTGACCCTTTTGACCCTTGGCCGGCCGGCCACCTAAACCCTAAATAACCAGCCGGCCTTGCTCCTCTCTCCAGGTACTTTACAAATATACCCTCTGTTTCCCCCCAGATTTTGTATCCGGGGGGCTAACTTTTTGGGGGGAAATTGGAATTTCATTTCCCCCCTTTTTCCCCCACTCTTGTGCCTATATAACCAGGCCCTCCAGCTCCGTTTTGAAGGGTTAGAAAATCCTCTTGGAGCTTTGCATACATACATCCTCCATCTCTCTCTTTCAAAGCTTCAAAGTCCATTGTTCTTGGACCATTTCTACACCACCTCATAGCACCACACCACCACCATCCTTTCCAACACTTGGAGCTGGTTTTTCAAAGCTTAGGAGCACCTTTTCTCAAGCCAAGGGCTGCTGAAGTTTGGTCTACAAGGGTGAGTTCTCATTCTCCCTCTTTTGTGCTTTATTTTGTTCTATATCTAAGCCATACTTGCTTACATGTTTGGACTCCGATCCTAACTGAAAATAGTCATGTTTTGAGGCCTTTTTCATGTTTGATTAAGGGTCCTTCCATGTTTAAGGTCTCCAGCTACCACTTGTTTCTTTACCTCTCTTGTATGCCTCTTTCTTGCATAGTATTTTAGGCCTATTTGTGAACTGTTTTGAGCTTGGTCATAAACTTAAAAGAGGCTTTTTTTGAGCCCTTCTTCAACATTGTTGAAGGGCTCTTCACTGTTTGAGGCTTCCATCTGTCACTTGCCTCTTTATCTCTCTTTTGGCCCTATTTTTGCATGCTTTTTTAGCTCCTTGTGCTTGTATTTTTGGGCTCTGATCCGAACTGTAAATAGTCATATTTTGACCCACTCTTCATGTTTGATCAAGGGTATTTCACTGTTTGAGGCTTCCTCTTCGCTCTTTGTGTTAAAGCTCTCTTTTATGCCTTATTTTGTATAGTATTTTAAGCTTGCTTGTGCACTGTTTTGGGCTTGGTAATAAACTGTAAAATATCATTTTTTGGGCCCCTCTTCAACATTGTTGAAGGGACCTCCTCTATTTGAGGCCAGCATCCATCACGTGCTTCTTTGTCCCTCTTTAGGTCCATTTCTTGCATGATAGTTTAGCCATACTTGTGTTTGTTTTCGTGGCTTGTTGTAAACTGTAAAGTGCTTCATTTTGAGCCCCTCTTCAACTTTGTTGAAGGGATCTTCACCTTTTGGGGCCAAAAGCTGCTACTTGCTTCTTCATCTCTCTTTCGAGGCCATTTTTGCATGTTGGTTTAGCCCTATTTGTGTTCACCTTTTGCCCTTGCTTAAAACTAAAAATATGCTTGTTTTGGGACTTTCTTGATTCTGTCTTCATACTTCATGTTCAAATAATGCATGCTTTGTATAGCTATAAGTCATTCCATGCGCCTAGTTTTCGAGTATCGAGTCTCATTTCATGCATCGGGTGCCATGTTTCCATGTTTCGGGGCTGTTTTGCATCATATTTTGGTACTGAAATTTTCATGCTTGTATGTCATATTCCATGCCTTGCCATGCTTTGGTAGAGTGGCATTCGTGCCCTAGGTTCGGTCCTCGGTTCGCGTACACGCGTGCACGCATTTCGAGTGTCTCATTTTCATCTAATGGCCTCTTATGTGAGTGTGGCTGAGGTCCACTCATGTTGGTGTAAGCCCATCATACATTGTGTATGCCATTTCATTCCATAGCATTGTGTATGCTAGGCTGTATGTTAGCGCATTGTGTATGCCATGTTACCTCGTGCATCGTGTATGCCATTTCATAATATTGTGCATGTTAGGTTGTATCTTAGTTGCATTCATGCATGTCATGCATATTGCATTGTGTTTGGGATAGGAGTTAGCCCGAGCACGGGAAACGAGGGGCGTTTCGTACTCCGAGTGACGGAACGTGTCTCAATTCCCCAGTCACCGACACTCCGGATTGTCCATGATGGAGTTAGGTCTTAGTTGTATTCTCATGTGCATTCATTCCATATTGAGTTGTGCAATTCGACTCCTCGGCCATCATGCATCGAGATGCGTGATTGGTGGCACGAGGATCGAGGCATGCATACATGTGTGAAAATACTTTGCCATGCCCCTCTGTTGCTCTCTGTTGCAGCAAATCAAAAACCAGCAGCCTTCCGGAGCTTGGCGTGCTTTCCAAGAACAATTGCAAACAAAGGCTAATTGGGGCATCGCGATGGATTTCCACGCCGAACATGCATCATTCATCATCCGAAACGGAGTCGAGGTAGTCCCTAGCTTGCATGCTAGTTTTAATGCTTTCCTAGATTAATTTGTAAATTAATTAGGATTTTGTATTTATTCGGACTGTACTATTCATTTGGGACTGTATATTATTTATTCGGACCCTCTGCGCGAGGGCAATGTTGTAATAAGTGTGCGTGAGTGTGATGTATGTCTTCCAACCCCACGTCTTTCTTCCCTTTTATTTACCAGCTTATGATGGTTAGATTAGGGCATGTTTCAATTAGCATACAGTATTGTAGACGTCCCCGAACGCCCCGGGAGGGTTAAGTCCCGTTCCGTTCATATTGGGGTCACTACAGTTCAAGGACTCAAATGTCACGGTTCTTAATCTTGAACCAAAGAGTCCAAATTCGGCAAATCGATTTTGAAAACAGATTTTTTGAAAAGAAGTGCCAAACATGGACTGTTTTGCCAGATACAGAGTCCCCACCTAAATGTTTTTTAATGGGAAATTTAGGAAACCCTAACTCGGTGCCAAAGGCCACGTGTCCGTCATCACCAAAGTTGCCTCGGCTCGGGAACTTGGGTACGATTGGGGAAGGTCACTTCGTGAGCACCCCCGCTCCCCCGGTTAAAGACCGGCCTCTACTAACCATGATATCTATTTTTGAAAACATTGTGTGTTCTTATTCCGGTTATTAGCCTAGGTTACTATGTGATGCACACAGCATACAAGTATAGACTGAGTCGTCTGAATTGGAACAAAACACTTCATGTTTGTTTGTTTGAAAATGGTTTGATGGTGCTACCCGCAGGTAGGCTAAGACGTGGATTTGCCACCCTCGGGTGGGCTTAAGAAAACATGATTTTGCCACTATCTAGTGGGCTTTAAAACAAACATTCAATGAATTGTTCCAATCCAAATAACACAACCTCCACCCACAGGCATTCAAGGCAGTTATATCACATAAGCAGTTAGCCTCATGGCAAGCATGCTATTCATGGCAACACTCACACGCATGCAAGGATGCTAAAGCATAAAACTTACCGAGTACTCCAAGCCAAAACAGAAGCTCATTAGAAATCATGCATGATCCTAACTATACAGAGATGCCTAATGCAACACATGCAAAAATGCAGCTATAGCAGGCTCGGCTATTCTAAACATGGCATATGAGATGCAACAGCTATCAAGTATTCAATTTGGAATTGAAATACAAATGCAGTTAGTATGATGCGCCGAGCCCGGTGCATGCAAAACAGATGAATGAATGCAAACATGCTATCATACTGTATGCTAATTAAAATATGCCCTAATCTAACCATCATAAGCAGGTAAATAAAAGGGAAGAAAGACGTGGGGTTGGAAGACATACATCACACTCACGCACACTTATTACAATTATGCCCTCGCGCAGAGGGTCCGAATAAATATACAGTCCCGAATAAAAGAATAGTACAGTCCAAATAATACAGTCCAAATAATGTACAAATTCCTAATTAATTAACAAATTAACTAAGAAAGCTGTAAAACTGGCATGCAAGCCAGGGACTGCCTTGATTCCGCTCCGGGTGATGAATGATGCATGTTCGGGTTGCCTTTGTGCGGAAATCCATGACGATGCCCCAATTAGCCTCTGTTTGCACCTGTTCTTGAAATGCGTGCCAAGCTCCGAAAAGTTACTGATTCTTCATTTTGCTGCAACAGAGAACAGGAAAGGGGCATGGCAATGTATTTTCACAAATGTATGCATGTCTCGATCCTCGTGCCACCAATCACGCATATCGATGCATGATGGCCGAGGAGTCGAATTGCACAACTCAATATGAAATGAATGCATATGAAAATACAACAAAACCTAACTCCATCATGAATAATCCGGAGTGTCGGTGACTGGGGAATTGAGACACGTTCCGTCACTCGGAGTACGGAACGTACCTCGTTTCCCGTGCCCGGGCTAACTCCTATCCCAAACACGATGCAATATGCATGATATGCATGAAATGCAACTAAGATACATCCTAACATGCAACATGCTATGAAATGACATACACGATGCACGAGGTAACATGGCATACACAATGCACTAACATACAACCTAGCATACACAATGCTATGGAATGAAATGGCATACACAATGCAATATGGGCTTACACCAACACAAGTGGACCTCGGATGCACTCACATAGGAGGCCATTAGATGAAAATGAGACAACTCGAAATACGTGCACGCGTGCACGCAAACCGAGGACCGAACCTACGGCATGGAATGCCACTCTAATGAGACATGGAAAGACATGGAATATGATATGCAAACATGCAAAAATCAGTAGCAAAATGAGGGGCAAAACAGCCCCGAAACAAGGCGAAATGACCCCCGATGCATGGAATCTCTCCCGAAATGCAAAACTAGGTACATGAAATGGCTTACAGCTATACAAAGCGTGCATAATTTGAACATGACATGAAAATACAGAATCAAGGCAGCCCCGAGAAAAGCATTTTTACAGTACAAAGCATGGTCAAACAGCAAGCACAAGTAGGGCTAAATTAGCATGCAAAAAAGGGGGCCAAGAGAGGTATATGAGACAACCCACAAATTCTGGCCCCAAACAGAGAAAGGGCCTTCTACAACATTGAAGATGAGCCAAAAATATGACTACTCACAGTTTATGACAGCCCCCAAATCAATATACAAACATGCTCAAAATGCAATGCAAGATTAAGGCCACAAGAGGGCTATAACATGAAGTGTACAAAATATTCACCAAAAAGCCAAATACCCTTAATGAAACATGACAAGGGGGTAAAAATATGGTCACTTTAAGTTCTGATCATGGCCGAAAAACAGAAGCAAGATAAGCTAAAAAAATATGTAAAAATAGGGACCAAAGAGGGGTACAATGGCAAGTGATACATGGAGGTCCCAAACAAGGATGATCCCTTCTTCAATGTTGAAGAAGGGCTCAAAATAGGCCTATCTACAGTTTATGACATGCTCCAAAACAGATCACACATAGGCTAAAAACATCATGCAAAAATATGGCATACAAAGAGATATTGAAGCAAGTGCAAGATAGGGGTCCCAAACAGGGTTGAGCCCTTAATGAAAGATGAAGAAGAACTCAAAAAAACACTACTTTTAGTTTTGGTCGGAGCTCAAAACAGCAAGAAAATGGGCCTAAGAAATGGAACAAAAAAAAGTACAAAAGAGGGAAAATATTGCTTACCCTTGAAGACCAAACTTTGACAGCATTTTGAACCAAGAAGAAGAGCCCCTAGCCTCTGCAAATCAGCTGCAAAATGTTGGAATGGAGGAAGGAAGGAGGGTGCTATGGGTTGTAGTGTAAAAATGGTCCAAGAACAAAAAGGTTTTGAGGCTTGGAATCTAGAGAGAGAGAGATTCAAAGCAAGAGGTTCAAAACAAAATTTTCTAACCCTTAAACACAGACCTTGGATGCTGTATATATAGGCAAAAGAGGCTGGAAAAGAGGGGGAAAAAAAAGGGGGGGAAATATTTCAAGTTTCCCTCCAAAAATTGGCCTAAAGAGGGATATAAAGGCAAGTGGTAGCTTCTGATTCCAAACGGCCAAGATCCCTTCAACAAAGTTGAAGAGGGGCTCAAAATAAGACACTTTGTAGTTTACGACCAAGTCCAACACAGCCCACAAGTACGCCTAAAATACCGTGCAAAAAAAGGCCTAAAAAGAGGTAAAGAGGCAAGTGACAGAAGGAGGTCTCAAACAAAGAAAAACCCTTAATCAAACATGAAAAGGGACTCAAAATATGACTATTTCTAGTTTGGGTCGGAGCCCAACAATGCTTGCAAGTAAGGCTCGGGGGCCAAAACGCGCAGTCCGGGGCCCCGAAAACTGACTGCTGGGCACCGGGAGTGGTGTTCGACCACGAAGTTGGTCTCTCGGACCACAGTGTCCCTCAAAAGGGAGGACATAAGGTATGTGCCAAAAACCGGAGCAAACGGAGGTGGTTAAGCGGTCCCGAACCGAGGCACACGGCCGTCGGCTCCGAAAAATCGGAAACCGGGCTCCAAACGGGAAAAATGGCCTACGACCACGAAACGTAGCCTACGGCCACTGAGAGATGATCTACGAGACCTCTCCCTCCCTTCGGGAAGAGAAAACAGAGAAAACAGGGCCTAGTTCGCAAACCGAGGCAAAGCACGAAAGAGTCCGGAAGTCCGGAGACAAGGCTCGCAGCCGAGACTCTGAAACCTCTGAACGAGCACGATATGCAATATCACCAAGCGCTCAATCGGTGACGTCTGAGTCTTAAGGTCGGTCAAAAATGGGGTGTCTACAAGTATGATAGCATGTTTGCATTCATTCATCTGTTTTGCATGCACCGGGCTCGGCGCATCATACTAATTGCATTTGTACTTCAATTCCGAGTTGAATACATGTTAGCTATAGCATTCCATATGCCATGTTTAGAATAGCCGCGCCTGCTATAGTTGCATTATTGCATGTGTTACATTAGGCATTTCCGTATAATTAGGATCATGCATGATTTCTAATCAGTTTCTGTTTTGGCTTGGAGTACTCGGTAAGTTTTTACGCTTTAGCATCCCTACATGCGTGTGAGTGATTGCCATGATAGCATGCTTACCATGAGGCTATTTGCTTATGTGATATATCTGCCTGAATGCCTGTGGGTGAAGGTTGGGTTGTTTGGATTGGGACAAATCATCAATTGTGAGTTTTAAGCCCACTAGATAGTGGCAAAACCATTTTTTTTTCTAAGCTCACCTGAGGGTGGCAAAATCTGCATTTTAAGCCTACTTGCGAGTAACAAACCATCTTTCAAAAACAAACATGAAATGTTTTGTTCCAATTCAGGCGGCCCGGTCTATACTTGTATGCTGTGCGCATCACATAGTAAATCTAGGCTAATAACCGAAATAAGAACACATAATGTTTTCAAAACTTGATATCATGATTAGTAGAGGCCGATCTTTGATCGGGCGAGCGGGGGTGCTCACGAAGTGACCTTCCCCAATCGTACCCAAGTTCCCGAGCCGAGGCAACTTTGGTGATGACGGACACGTGGCCTTAGGCACGAGTCAGGGAGCCTTTGCATTTGTACTTCTAGGGAGTCCTCCTTCTCAGTAGACAGACTGAACAGCCTTGGGAATTCATCTTTAAGCTTCATATTCCTCAACCATTTATCCAGCCAGAAGAACACTCGTTTACCATCACCCAAATTGATTTCTGTTCTAGATAGGAAAAAATTAAGTAAATCTGAATGGACTTCTACCCTAGATAGAATACCATTCCACACAGCAGACACCCTCCCAGAAGGCTCCAACTTAGGTAGCCAACCCCCTCCTATGGCTCCATACCTACTATTAATAACCTTCTTCCATAATGCCTTATCCTCCTCCCCATATCTCCACCACCATTTCAATAGAAGACTGTTATATATTCATTTATTTCAGATTCACAATGCCTAAACCTCCTTGCTTCTTGCTAGTTGTAATCTCTTTCCATTTAACAAGGTGTACTTTTCTTTTTTGTTCAGAGCTCCCCCACAAAAAAGCTTCTTGCAACCTGTCAATAGTTTTCGCCACACCTTCAGGTAGTTTAAACACAGATAAATAATAACATGGTAAATTGGATAGGACAGACTTAATCAATGTTACTCTACCACCAAAAGAGAGCAACTTTCTTTTCCAAAAGGCCAATTTTGACTTCACTTTGTCCACCACAGGTTGCCAAGACTTTCGTGACTTGATATTAGCCCCAAGCAATAGTCTTAAATACTTAATAGGTAATTTTTGGCATTGACAATTGAGTTTGGATGCAAATACCTAAGCAAGAGCTTCCTCAATTCCTACTTCACACAGTACACTCTTATGAAAACTTATTTTCAGGCCTGATACAATCTCAAAGCATCTCAAAATTCTTTTGATAGTCACCACCTCTGCCTCTTCTGCTTCACAAAATAGTAAAGTATCATCCGTAAATTGTAGATGTGTGAGTTGAATCTCGGAATGACCCACTGAAACACCTTTAATTAACCCCAAATCTTTTGCTCTAGCCAACAACAAATTTAAACCCTCCACTACAATATTAAATAGGAATGGAGAAAGACGATCTCCTTGCCTTAACCCTTTACTAGGAAAGAATTCATCCGTCAGAGAACCATTCACAAGGACAGAAATTCTGGCTGTAGTCACACACTCTTTCATCCAACTAACCCATAAGTCCCCAAAACCAAAATTTGATAGCATAGACCACAAAAAATTCCAGTTAACTGAGTCATATGCTCTTTTAAAATCCAATTTCAGAATCAACCCCCTCTTTTTATGTTTCTTCCACCAATCCACTACCTCATTGGCTATCATGATGCCATCAAAAATTTGACGACCACCTATGAATACAAATTGAACTTCACTAATAATATTTGGCAACACCAAACTCAGTCTACGAGATAAAACTTTGGAAAGGATTTTGGAAGAGAGGTTCAATAAACTAATAGGTCTGAACTCCCCAAGGCTCAAAGGACTAACCACCTTAGGAATAAGGGCAATAAATGAACTGTTCAGGCCTTTAACCAATCTGCCATTGGAGTGGAACTCTTGCAAGAAATGGAATACATCTTCCTTCATCACTTTCCAACACTTTTGTATACAAGCCATGTTAAAACCATCCGGCCCCGAGGCTTTGTTCCCATTACTTTCCTTCACCACCCTCCAAATTTCTTCCATGGTAAAAGGAGCTTCCAAAACCTCACTACCCTCAATTGAAACTAAAGTCACAAACGAACCACCTAATTTTGGTCTACAAACCCAATTTTCAGCAAAAGCTGAGGAAAAATGCCTTAAAACTTCTTGTTTAATTGCTAGAGGATCATCATATCTATTATCATTAACCAGCACTGAATCCAACAAATTTCTACTTTGCCTTTTACTAGCAATGATATGAAAAAATTTGGTGTTCTTATCCCCATTATGGTCCCAATTCAACCTCGATTTTTGGAACCAAATCCGATCATTCCACTTCTTAAGCTTCCAGACCAGATTCCTCACTTCCCTCCTATTTATTATTTCTGGAGTACTAAGTGGTTGAACTTCAGCTACTATATCTAGAGCATGGAGATCATCTTCAGCCTTCTTCGATTGGTTCACCACATTTCCAAATACTTTAACGTTCCATTTTTTCAGCTCCAATTTCAAGGAATTGAGCTTCCTCATCAGTTTGTAACCGGCCCATCCTTGGACAGAGAATTCACCCAGCACTTCTCCATTGTTGATAAAAAGTTGGAATGAAGAAGCCAAGCATTTATAAATTTAAAAGGCCTGGGACCCCAACTTCTCAAATCCTCCATAAGCAGCAAGGGGCAATGATCAGACACTCCCCTAGGTAAGCCCCAAAGTTTGAAACAATATTTCTCCAACCATACAGGCTCCACAAGAAATCGGTCAATTTTACTCCATCTCTCACCTTCCAATGAGTTGCACCAAGTAAACTTTCTACCCAGCAGAGGAATATCAACTAATGCCAATTGGCCAATGAAATTATTAAAATCTAGCATACCTCTGTCTCTCCTAGTATAACCTTTTCTGTTAGACATGATCCGAATCTCGTTGAAATCCCCTCCCATACACCAGGGCTTCAAGAAATGTTGCTTTAGATTGATGATTAAATCCCAAAGCTTCATTCTCCTAACAGCATCAGTCGGTGCATAAATGTTAAGAACAACACATTCAAACAGGTCATGAGTGGTACCTAATAGGATGATGAGATTTCTGATGCTGCAACAATCTGACAAAACGAATACCTCAGGATTCCAAATACACAATAGACCCCCTGAATTCCCTTCAGCATCCACTGCCAAAAACTCCATATGATCCCATGGCCATACTGATTTTGCATCTCTAACTTGAATATTGCTTCTCTTAGTCTCTTGAATAAGAAGGATATCAATTTGCCTATCCTTAACCATCCTTTTGATACTGGACCTTTTCTTCGACCTTCCCAAGCCTCTAATGTTCCATGATAACAACTTCATAACAAACATATTTGTTGCAATAACCCCCAGCTGACAAATCTACTAAGTGCTACCATCCACCAAACCTAGATCCACACCTGCTACTCTTTGTGCATCTCTAACTTCTACATCAACCAATTTGCTCGTCACTTCTGAATCCTTGCCTTCAAAATTGATGCCCATGGATTTGCCAAGAGTAATAGTGCCTTGTGCTTCCTCCAGTAACTTTCTTCTTCTTCTACTGAGTCTACTGGCTTGACTTTTTTGCAAAAATGACTGAGATATAGCCGCAGCAGCAGCCCTAAAGATGGCTCTCCTTTGGAAGAAATTGGGATATGGATGACCTTTGTGATTAAGTCTTCGCTTCCCTAAGCCTCTGCCACCTGTTCCACTACTTTGTATTCGAATAGAGGAGCTGACAAAAGAACCTTGAGAGGAACCAGACCCGTCTCCATTGTTCCGGCCTTGGGCCATCCGGTTACTAAGGAAATTAGATGCATGTGCTGAAAGGTTACAACTGGGAATAGGCACAACAGAAGGCCCAACACCAGCCATCATTTGCTGGGCTTCACCTATAACCACCTCTAAATTTATATTGGGCCTCTCCCTTTCAGACCCATTAATACTTTTCATGAAGCCCGGAGTAGAGATGCCTTCATCTATTATAATGGGTTTAGCTACATGCATTTGTACTGCTTCCTCTTCCAACCTCCCTCCCCTCAGTCTACTGATAGGCCCTTTGAGTGGTATTTCAAAACTATTGCCTACTACATCAACTACAGTCTCTGACACCCAACTTTTCTGATCAGCTTCATCTGCTTTGGTGCTCTGTGATATGACTTTTTTGCCGTTAGCCACCTCCTCCTCCACACCTACTCCCACCCATGTCCCCTCATCATTACCTCTTCCACCGCCTTTTACCACCGGCCCATGGTCAACTCTTCGCTTCTGGTCATCCCCATTTACAGATGCTCCTTCACCCATCGGTCTACAAGCACAGTGGGACAAGCTTCTTTCCATAACCACAGAGGAATCAAGATTTTCGCAAACTCTCACCGGGTAATCCTGGCCTTTATTTTTTACCATCACTACCCCACTGATAAACTCCATACACCTGGTAATAATCCTCACCTTCCCATATTGAAAAGAAGTACCTCTGGTACTATTTTCATCAAATTAGACCACTTCACCCCACAACGCTCCTATACTTCTGAAGGTTTCAACATTCCATAAATTAAGAGGCATACCAAAGCAACTAAGCCAAACACACCTCTCTTGAACAAAATCTACTCCAACTTTCCATTCTTGTAGTGAATCACACCAGTCGAAGATCCACTCCTTTAAACTCTCTTTACAACTTTTCATCTCTTGTATTGAGTTAAAGGTTAGCACGTCTCCTCTCCCACTACCCATACGGATAACAGTGTCCTTGAGCCCTCTTCGACTGCATTCTTGCACAAATTCAGCAAAAGCAAAGAAGGATTTAAGCTTTAGAAATACGCTCTCATACAGCCAAGCATTCCCAGCTTCCTTAGCATGGATGGACAACATGCTGTTTTGACAGGGGTTCCCTCTTTTCACCACCTCGGTATAGGACTTAAACTCTGCTGTTGGGAATCTCTGATGAGGGCCCTGCTCTAGTATGGACCTGTCATGCAGATGACTCGCTCTATTCCAAAAAGGAAGCTTCTTTTTGTTTGTCTGCAATCCTTGCCCTTTTTGATACTCTGCCCCTTTTACTTTGAGTTCCTTGTTATCCCACCATAGTCCATTTGCTTTTTGCACAGCCACTTCAGCAGCGACAGGGCAATCAAAACGCACAAACCCGAACCTTGATCCAGTAGCCTTCCTTCTCTTCATGGGTATATACACATCTTTCACCACTCTGAACTGAGAGAAAAGCCCAAACAACTTCTTTGGATTCATGGACTCGGGGATCTCATCCACAAAAACCGTAAACAATCCTTGATGCTGGGTATCGAAGAATGGCCTCCGAAATCCTTGCTTCCTAATTGCTGGCCTCCATCCTCCTAGATCTCTCAAACTTTGTTCCTTCTCCCTCGGATTGGTCGCATCCATCATCTTGAGTGACTTAAAATTTCTCTCTCTCTTACAAATCAATCTTATTTAGATTAAATTGTACAGTTTAATTTGATTTTCTCACTACATAGCTTGACATTGGTTGTTAAAATTGGCAAATTACAACTTCACATTTTGGTCCAAAATAACATTACGCAATTTTACTGAGATTACATTAATAAATTCTAGGATTTGACTATTATAATAAAATAAATTTTAAAATTTTAATTTTATGAATTTAAACCTGTAGACACCTCATTTTTGACCGACCTTAAGACTCAGACGTCACCGATTGAGCGCTCGGTGATGTTGCATATTGTGCTCGTTCAGAAGTCTCAGAGTTGCGGCCGTGAGCCCTGCCTCCGGACTTCCGAACCCTCTTCTGTACCTTGCCTCGGTTTGCGAACCAGACTCAGTTTCCTTTGTTTCTCTTCCTGAGGAGAGGGAGAGGTCTCGTAGACCATCTCTCAATGGCCGTGGGCTCCATTTCGTGGCCGTAGGCCATTTTGCCCATTTCGGAGCCCGGTTTCCGGTTTTCGGAGCCGTCAGGCCGTGTGCCTCGGTTCGGGACCGCCCAACCATCTCCGATTCCTCTGATTTTTGGCATGCATCTCATTTACTCCCTTTCGAGGGACACTGGGGTCTTAGATACCCACTTCGTGGCCGAATGCCACTTTTGGTGCTTAACGGCCTATTTTCGGGATCCCAAACTGCGCGTTTTGGCCCCCGAGCATTCGTTTTGCATCGATTTTTGTTCATTTTTGGCAGGTACCTCTGTTTTATCACCAGGAAGGTCACTGGAGGGTGGGAGGCCAGCAATTGTCTCAGCAACCAGTTATGCTCCTCTGGCGCCCCCCGGCGCCCGTTTTTCTCACTTCCGGGCTAATGTTGAACACCCTAGGGCCATTTTCTTCGAGCCAAAACCACATATTTGTGTTGTACACACATGGGAGGATCCTAAAAACACATGGCCGGCCAGTAACTCTAATTGACCCTTTTGAACCCCTTCTAAAAGTGGCTTGTTGTCTCTCTTGTTCCAGAGTTGCCAATTTCCAACCATAGGGTCTTGTTGTACACACATGGGAGGACACCAATCTTTGGTGGCCGGCCAGAAATTCTCATTGACCCTTTTGACCCCTAGCCGGCCGGCCATAGGGGGTGGCCGGCCGGCCACCTGCAGCAAAAGCACATGGCCGGCCTGCTTCCTCAGTGTGAGTCCATTCCAGCTGTGTCTTGGTTTTCCCCCAAAAATATCTCTATCCGGGGGAACCTTTTGGAGGGAAATAAGAGCTCATTTCCCTCCATTTTGAGGAGGAGTCTTCTCTCCCTCTCTTGTCTATATTGCTGTCCTCCCAACTCAAGAAAGAGGGTTACAAGAATTGGTTTGAGGATATCTCTACATACCACTCCATTTCCTTCAAGTTTTGGTTCCATTTCTTCATCATCTTCAAGCTCTACCCTCATCACTCCATTCCAGCAGCAAAGGAAGGGATTCCAGCAGCTTAGAGTCATCAAATCTGGTCCAAGAAGCAACAAAAGTATTGGTCTTCAAGGGTAAGTAGACTTTCCCCCTTTTGTAGCCCATTTTTGCACCAACTTCTTAGCCTATTTGCTTATTGTTTTGGGCTCCAACCTTAACTGAAACTAGGTCTATTTTGAGCTATTCTTCATTTTTGTTCAAGGGCTCAACCCTGTTTGAGCCCTCCATTTGGCACTTGCTTCAATATCATCTTATATGCCAATATTTTGCATGAAATTTGTAGCCCATGTGTGATCTGTTTTCGAGCATAATGTAAAATTTAAGAGGGCCTATTTTGAGCCCCTCTTCAACATTGAAGAAGGGCTAAACCCTTTTTGGGCCCCCTATCTTGCACTTGCTTCATAATCTCTCCTATTTACCGTACATTTGCATGATTTGTTTGGCCTATATTTAAATTGTTTTGGAGCATGTCATGAACTGTGAGTAAACTTATTTTGTGTCCCTCTACAACATTGTAGAAGGGATCAACCTTGTTTGGGGCCTCCATGTTGTACCTACCATTATACCCCTCTTTGGCCCCCATTTTTGTATGCCTTTTTAGGCTTATCTAGCTTCTGTTTTCGGCTATCATCAGAACTGGAAATGGTCATATTTTGACCCCCTAGATATATTTCATGAAGGGTCTTTTCTTGTTTGATGAATGTTTGGCCTACTTCATGTTATACCCTCTTGTGGCCTATTTCTTGCATGGCATTGTTAGCATGTTTACCTACTGATTTGGGGGATGTCTTCTACTGTAAATGTTCATATTTTTAGTCCCTATTCAGTGTTGTATAAGGGTGTTTTTCCATTTGGGCTTTGCATATACCACTTGCTTCATAGCCTCCCTTGTGGAGCCATTTTTGTATGCCATGTTAGCCCTATTTATGATTGCTGTTTGGCCATGTTTTGTGCTGGAAAAATGCTAGTTTTGGGGTTGCCTTGCTTCTTCCTTTTCATGTCATGTATCAGTTATGCATGTTTGGTGTAGCTATAGGCCATTTCGGGTGCCAAAATTCATGTTTCGGGATCATTCCATGCATCGGGTACACTTTGGCCATGTTTCGGGACTGTTTTGCCCCCACATTTCAGTGTTGAAGTTCATTTGCATGTTTGCATATCATATTTTCATGCCCTTGCATTGCATATGCCATTGCCTCGGTTTGCGTGCCCGTGTGCACGCATTTCGAGGCATCTCATTTTCATCTATTGGCCTCTTATATGAGTGTGGCTGAGGTCCTCTCATGTTAGTGTAAGCCCATATTTCATTGTTTATGCCATTTTAGTCTCATTGCATTGCGTATGCCATTGCCTCGGTTTGCGTGCCCGTGTGCACGCATTTCGAGGCATCTCATTTTTATCTATCGGCCTCTTATGTAAGTGTGGCTGAGGTCCACTCGTGTTAGTGTAAGTCCAATTTGCATTGCGTATGCCATTTCATGCCTTAGGATCATCGCCTCGGTTTGCGTGCCCGCGTGCACGCATTTCGAGACATCTCATTTTCATAGCATTGTGCATGCTAGGATTGTATTTTAGTTGCATTCATGCATATCATGCATATTGCATCGTGTTCGGGATAGGAGTTAGCCCGGGCACGGGAAACGAGGCACGTTTCGTACTCCGAGCGACGGAACGGGTCTCAATTCCCAAGTCACCGACACTCCGGATTACCCATGATGGAGTTAGGTTTTGTTGTAGCATTCATATGCATTCATTCTATATTGAGTTGTGCAATCCGATTCCTCGGCCATCATGCATCAAGATGCGTGATTGGTGGCACGAGGATCGAGGCATGCATATATTTGTGAAATACATTGCTATGCCCCTTTCCTGCTCTCTGTTGTAGCAAAATGAAGAATCAGTAACTTTTCGGAGTTTGGCACGCATTTCGAGGAAAGGTGCAAACAGAGGCTAATCGGGGCATCCCAGTGGATTTCTGCGCAAGGCAGCCCAAACTTGCAGCATTCATCAGAATCAAAGCACCCCCTGGCTTGCATGCCAGTTTACAGTTTTTCTTAGTTAATTTGTTAATTAATTAGGGATCTATATTATTTGGACTGTAATATTCTATTATTCGGACTGTATTATTTATTCGGACCCTCTGCGCAAGGGCATAATTGTAATAAGTGTGGGTGAGTGTGATGTATGTCTTCCAACCCCACGTCTTTCTTCCCTTTTATTTACCCGCTTATGATGGTTAGATATAGGGCATATTTCAATTAGCATACAGTATGACAGCATGTTTGCATCATTCATCTGTTTTGCACGCACCGGGCTCGGCGCATCATACAAACTGCATTTGTATTTCAATTCCAAATTGAATACGTGTTAGTTGTAGCATTCCATATGCCATGTTTAGAATAGTCGAGCCTGCTATAGTTGCATTATTGCATGTGTTGCATTAGGCAATTCTGTGTATCTAGGAGCATGCATGATTTCTAATCGGTTTTCTGTTTTGACTTGGAGTACTCGGTGAGTTTTATGCTTTAGCATCCTCGCATGCGTGTGAGTGTTGCCATGAATAGCATGCTTACCATGAGGCTATATGCCTATGTGATATAACTGCCTTGAATGCCTGTGGGTGGAGGCAGAGTTACTTGGATTGGACAATTCATCAAATGTTTGTTTTAAGCCCACTAGATAGTGGCAAAATCATGTTTTCTAAGCCCACCCGAGGGTGGCAAATCCACGTTTTAGCCTACCTGCGGGTAGCACCATCAAACCATTTTCAAACAAACAAACATGAAATGTTTTGTTCCAATTCAGGCGGCCCAGTCTATACTTATTTGCTGCGAGCATCACATAGTAACCTAGGCTAATAACCGGAATAAGAACTCACAATGTTTTAAAAGTAAGATATCATGGTTAGTAGAGGCCGGTCTTTGACCGGGCGAGCGGGGGTGCTCACGAAGTGACCTTCCCCAATCGTACCCAAGTTCCCGAGCTGAGGCAACTTTGGTGATGACGGACACGTGGCCTTTGGCACCGAGTCAGGGTTTCCTAAATTTCCCATTTAAAAAAAAACATTTAGGTGGCGACTCTGTATCTGGCGAAGCAGTCCATGTTTGGCACTTCTTTCAAAAAATCTATTTTCAAAACGATTTGCCGGATTTGGACTCTTTGGTTCAAGATTAAGAACTGTGACATTTGAGTCCTTCGAACTGTAGTGACCCAATATCGAACCAGAACGGGGGGGACTCGCACTCCCTTCCCCCGGGATGCGTTCGGGGACGTCTACAGTTTCTGGCGACTCTGCTGGGGAATTTAGAGAACTTGACTCGAACTCATGATATCTGGTTTTGACTACACTTGTGTGTTTCTTTGCATTGCATTTGCATTGGTGCGCCTAGGACACCGTGTTTGCCATCTGCTATTCCTGAGCGGTTTACCGGAGGCTTGTCTTGTCAAGGCATGTCCATAAGGCTGACCGTTTACGGGCTCTGCCAGTATGGGAACACAAACCCCGGTTTTACCGGGGCACCCTTTTTGACCATTCAACCTAGTGCATATTCGGATCCATAGTGACCATTCCAAACTAGGATAGGTTGCTTACCCGTTTATAGGTTGTTTGAAACCGCTGCGTGCGTAGTGAAACCCTAGCTCCTGACAAAATAGGACAGGGAAACCCTACCCCAACATAGGGGTGTTTTGGCTTTCACTTATCTGCTATGTGCTTGTTAGAGTGCGTCTCTACAGGGAATGCATGTATCAGTCTATGAGTTTGGGCATCAGGCTTGCGGGCATCAGTCAGTATCTGAGAATCAGTTGTCTGCGGATATCGGATTCAGTTTTGGGGAACAGTGATACAGGAACAGTGATCAGTGATTGAGGACAGTGTATTTTTAGCTTATCAACTGCGTGTTGTATGCCCGACTGTGTGTTGTGTGTATTTAATTTAAGCTGTTATGCTGCCCGTTTATCTGGTTATTTATTTCCTTTTCGCTTTATTATCTTTTTGCTAGGGCAGTTTTTAGCACGATTGCTTCTGAACCAGTAGATACTCCCCAAGCACTTTGGACACGAGGTCGCCGACTCAATCGATCCGAAGATCTGGTTGACGGACATCCAGTGTTCCACTCCCTCCCCCTAGTTGCCAGAAGAAGGTCAAGGAGGCGCAGTGTGTCAGAGCAGGGATTACCAGGACAGAGGGCTACTTTGACAGTAAACAGTCAGGTTAAGATTTCTGTGTCTGCCATAGAAGTACATTTACCGGTCATTCAGATGGAACAGCAGAATACATCAGGAATGGAGGCGATGATGCGCCAGGTGCAAGAGAGCATGAGACAGATGCAAGAGGATGCCATCCGCCAAGCGGAATTTTCTAAACAACAAGCCGCAGTCATGGCCCAGCAGGCCGAGCTGATTACTAGGCTGCAACAGCAGAATGCAGCGTCTGCTTCACATCAGGCTCCTCCTCCACCAGCGGCTCCACTACCCGAGCAGGCACCTACTGGTCAGAACACCTTGCCAAATCCTCCAAATCCTCAGAATACCCTGCCGAACACCCAGAACACCCTACCCAATGTCCAGAATATCCAAGAGGGCACCAACCTTCCAACGGGGCTGGCTCCGCCCCCGCTTCTGCCGCAACTGTCCAAGAATCTTACACCCAACCACCCGGACTCTCCATTCGAGTGCGAGGTAGATCATACAACTCTAAAACAGAGTAAGTTGGAGAAGCTTTTCAAGAAATCACAGGGGGTGAATGCCATCCCAGACATCGAAGATGGGTACACCGACGTGGCCGTAACATTGCCAGACAGATTCAAGATGCCACAGATTGATCGTTTTGATGGGTCAGGGGATCCTATGGTCCATCTCCGGCTATTCTCAGACATCCTGCGGCCAATGGGCCTAACCCGACCACAAAAGCTTTCCCTGTTCGGCCGAACTTTGTCGGGTGTGGCGGCCATTTGGTACGCGAAGTTAGAAGATGACGTGAAAAGAAGTTGGGATGAGATGGCTGAGGCCTTCGTTGCACAATACTCGTACAATACACAGATCGAGATTACAACCCGTGATCTCGAAACGACGAGGCAGGAACCCAATGAGTCTTTCTCCGATTTTGTAACTAGATGGAGGGCAAAGGCGTCGATGATGACCTTGAGGCCTACAGACAAAGACCAAATCCGGATGATTGTGCGCAATCTCCAACCGAAACTCATGCAGAAGATGATTGTACTCCCCTTTCCAACTTTCTCAGATTTACACGAGATGGGGGTACAGATCGAGAATGCGATGAAGCAAGGTCTGATCGACCAGGACCGAGAGCACCCCCGAAGGACATTCAACCGCAATAACAACACAGGCCCGAGTGGCGCTGCAAACACAAGGACTTCGGAGGTCGGTATGGTCACCACCACTCCCCCTCCCCATCCAAGGCCCGCGGCGGCCACACCCTTTTCCAGTACATCCGGGAGCAGTACCCAAGCCCCGAGATTTCAGCCCAGAGGCCAAAGAACCTTCACTCCACTATACATGCCTTTGTCCAAGGCTCTCGGGGTGTTAATCAGAAAGAAGCATCTGACACCTTTAGAGCCGAGGCCACTGCCAAATCCACTCCCTCCCTCTCATGACCCAGCAAAGTACTACGCGTATCACCAACAGCACGGTCATGACACCGACCGCTGTTTCAGATTGCGTCATGAGATCCAGGATCTTATCGACAAGCAGGTGATCGCGCCTCCCGAAAAACCCAACGTCACAACAAATCCTCTCCCACCACACAACCAAGCCCCTCCTCCTAACAGAGTCAATTTCATCCAAACTGGGGTCGTGTCCTACGATCCTAGTATCTATATTACTCCTTCTCACCTATCCAAGCCGGAGGTGATCCTTCCTGTCTGCACTGACTTGTGCATGATGGACATCTCCATAACCCAATCCAAGCCAGTGGTGGTGACTACCGAAGATGGAATGGGGCAGGTTTCAGAGGAGAGCAGAATTGTTGAGTCTGGGATGGGACAGCCTGGGAATTATGCGGGAAGAGCTTATGATCCAAGCGGATATATCTTATCAGTGAGCCAGTCTGAGCTGAGTGTGAGGCTGCCAGAAAAAGCTGAATTGTGTATGATTCGGGGGGACGGACTTGAACAAGGGGCAGATGATCTGACAACGGTGGAAGAAGATTTTGCCAACCTCCAGTTCTTCGACGACCAAGAAGCAGGGGATACAACAATCAATTGGTTTGAATATGGGGAGTCGGCAGAGATTGCCGGATGGTTAGATGATCAGCCAGATGTTGTGGAAATTCAGCCAGAGCAAGGCCCGGCAGGGGCAGGGGTATCAATAATGGCCGGAAGGGCCAAGAGTCAGAATGAATCGTCGGAGAGCGCCGGTACAAAGAATTTCGCTCGGGATCAAGATATTGTGAAAGCCGAACAACAAACCCTACTAACACAGGAGGAGCAAGAGAAGAGGTGGGATTCTGAGAGAATCCGGAAAGCCAAGAACCACGAAGAGGTTGAAAGTGCTGCGAGCACAAGAGCTGGACATGCTGTGTGCATGTGGGATGAAAGTACCGAGAGTACGAACTTGCCGGAACCAGATAGGTGTTTGTTGAATGTCAGTGGGATGTGGTGGGAAGACGATGACTTATGTCTTGCCCACACGGATGAAGATTGGGTAGGCGCTCAACCCGATGATACTTGGTACCTCGATGAGGTGGACCACATGACCAGGAGCGGGCGGTATTTCAAGCCCCAACACTTAGACCAACCTGAGGCATCTGGGAAAGACAAAGAAGCTGAGAAACAGAGAGAGAAACAGATTGAAGAAGAAGCTGTGCTCAAGCAATTGAAGAAGATACAAGCAGATATCTCCATCTGGGGACTGCTTATGGCATCGAGGGTGCACAGACAGGCCGTCCTATCTGCCATGGACAAGGCCAAACTCTCCATAGACACTACACCAGAGCAGCTGGTTGGGTTGGTTTTTCCGGGAGGAGGTTCCCCGGCATTAACCTTTTCAAACAAGGAGTTACCGCCTGAGGGCACAAACCATAACAAACCTCTCTACGTCTCCGTGGAGTGTAGAGATAAATGGATACCGGTAGTACTTGTTGATACCGGGTCCGCCATCAATGTCTGCCCAGTCAGAACAGCATATGCAGTTGGGTTGAAGCCCGCAGACTTCACACCAACAACTCAGGTGATCAAAGCTTACGATAATATGAGTAGGGAAGTGATGGGGATTGTCAAGATTCAAACCAAGGTTGGTCCAGGACAACACGACATCGAATTTCATGTCTTGGACGTTCCCGCAACCTTCAACTTACTCTTGGGGCGGCCGTGGCTGCACCAAGTAAAGGCAGTCTCTTCCACTCTACATCAGATGGTGAAATACCCCTATGGAAAGGGAGTAGCCACTGTGTTCGGGAACTCATCAATCCATCAGCCTCCGGAGGTATCTACGCCGGTCCTAGAAATCGAGCATGGCACAGAAGATGTATTCTTATCAGGATTCACTTTGGCTGAGGCCCGGGTAGTACAGAATATTATGGCTGTGAATGAAGGTGTATACGTTAGTGCTCAATCCGTCTACCTCATGAACAAGCTACAACATATTCCCGGGATGGGATTACGAAGGAGCGGCAGGAAAGGAGTCGCAGCGTTGGCCGAAGTGCCACACAACCCGCATACCTTTGGATTGGGTTATCTGCCCACCAAAGAGGACTGGGTGAGGAAAGGAAAGGAAATGGCCGGTAGAGCCAGAGCGAAGCAGGCGGGGAAGCCTTTTGACCTAATACACAGGCCCATTCAGGGTACCCTGAACGGACGCTTCGTCCGGGAGGGGGAGGATTTTCCATTTTGCGGCTTCCTAGAGCCATGGTTAAACGCAGAGAAGAAACGCGTACCAGGTTTCGAAATCTTCTTCGACCTGCAACTATCCGGGGATGACGTTGCCACAGAGCAGACAGACCCAACGACTGAGGTTGAGCAGAATAAGGCAGTGGATCCTGAGGGCACAGAATTTGAAATGGGGGTAGCACTGGCATGTCTCCTCTCTGATCCTCCAATCGACCAAGAGTGCTTGGGGGATAACTTCGCGGTTTCCATGATTGGGGATGAAACGGCTGCGAGCCGACCAGCAGCTATCTTGGACACATCTATCGCACCCTCTCTCACTTGGCAATACGAGGAGGGATTTTTGTCCAGCAGCACCGGGTCAGGTAGTGAGCCGGAATCTGATTCCACCGAGTCTTGTAAGTCGGAATCAGGTTCCAGCTCGACTGAGTCTGAGTCTGGTACTCTTGGGGATGTTAACCCGGATGCCACAGTCCTGTCCAGGTCGTCTTTTTCCTTTTTATTTGAGTCTATTGTAACCAATGAATCGGACGATTTGGATGTGCTTAATGAGAATGAGGTGAATGTGGTTTCTGAGTATTTCTCTGTGCCCTTGATTTATTGCATTAATTCAGACTTTCAAAACTTTGATGAAAACGACGAGGACGAAGTTCCTCCGGTTTTACAACGTTTAATTGAGCAAGAGCAGGAGAGGTTTGTTAAACCCTTAATGGATGAAATCACTACCGTGAACATTGGTACTGAGGAGGACCCGCGGCTGGTCCAGATCGGGTCCACGTTGTCTTCGGAGGAACGCGAGCGCTTAGTCGCTTTATTAAAAGATTTCAAAGATATTTTCGCGTGGTCCTACGAAGACATGCCTGGAATCGATCCTGAGATCGTACAGTATCGGATCCCCCTTGACCCCGAGGCCCGACCTGTCAAGCAGAAACTCAGAAGGATCCGCCCGGATTGGGCTCTCAAGATTAAGGAAGAGGTCACCAAGCAAATCGATGCAGGCTTCCTGCTGGTATCTGAGTACCCGACTTGGTTGGCCAACATTGTTCCGGTGCCGAAGAAAGATGGCAGGATTCGAGTGTGTGTGGATTTCAGGGATTTGAACAGGGCTAGTCCGAAGGACGACTTTCCCCTACCGCACATCGATGAGTTGGTAGACTTCACAGCAGGGCATGCATTGCTCTCATTCATGGATGGCTTCTCAGGATACAACCAAATAGTGATGGCACCAGAAGATCGGGAAAAGACTGCATTCACCACCCCGTGGGGGACATACTGCTACCGGGTAATGCCGTTTGGGTTGAAGAACGCTGGAGCTACTTATCAACGGGCCGCGACCACAATACTACATGATATGATCCACAAAGAGGTTGAGGTGTATGTGGACGACATGATTGTCAAGTCCAAGGAAAGAGAGGGCCACTACACCGCCTTGCATAAGTTTTTCCAAAGGATCAGGGAATTCCGGTTGCGGCTAAACCCTCAGAAATGTACATTTGGTGTTACGGCGGGAAAAATGCTGGGGTTTCTGATTACACAAAGAGGCATCGAGGTCGATCCTTCCAAAATCAAGGCCATCTTAGAAATGCCACCACCAAGGACTGAAAAGGAGGTGCGAGGCTTTCTGGGTAAAGTGCAATTCATAAGACGGTTTATTTCAAAATTAACCTTGACTTGTGAACCACTTTTTGGTCTCCTGAAGAAAGGCAAGAAGTTCCAATGGGACGGCCGATGCCAAGCTGCATTTGAACAGATTAAAGAATATTTACAGAACCCGCCCGTGTTGTCACCGCCAGAACCGGGGAAACCGTTGATTTTGTATCTGTCAGTGACTGAAACTACAATGGGCTGCATGCTTGCACAAGAATCAGAAGACAAGGTGGAGAGAGCCATCTACTATCTCAGCAAGAAGATGCTGGAGTATGAGACCCGATATACACCGCTGGAAAAGGCTTGCTTAGCTCTGGTATGGGCTACCAGGAAGCTGCGGCACTACCTGTTAGCTCACTCTGTAATGTTGGTTTCGCGACTTGATCCCATCAAATATCTCTTCGAGAAACCAGCGCTTACGGGTAGGCTAGCTCGTTGGTTGCTGTTGCTCTCCGAATTTGATCTCACGTACGTGACACGCAAGTCAGTGAAAGGAAGACCAGTGGCAGAGTTCCTTGCCGACCACCCGGTTGAGGGGGATGAAGCAGTTGAGTACCTGTTCCCGGATGAATCAATTCTGCATATTGACGATGAAGCTTGGACGATGTACTTTGACGGAGCGTCAAATCAATACGGGTATAGGATAGGGGTGTTGCTGATAGCACCCGACAATTCCCGTATCCCTCTCGCCTTCAAACTCCGATTCAAAGTCTCGAACAATGAAGCAGAATATGAGGCGTGCATCGCTGGTCTAGAAGCAGCCCTAGAACTAGGGGTAAGACGCTTGGACGTCATTGGGGATTCGAACCTTGTTGTGTCTCAAGCGAAAGGAGACTGGAGAGTAAAAGAGGAAAAGATGATGATGTATCACCAAACCTTGGATTTGCTTATTCCTCGGTTTGAGAAGCTAAGTTTTACTCATCTACTAAGAGAGAACAACAGGTTCGCAGATTCTTTAGCAACTCTATCTTCTATGATAGACATCCCGTGTGGAGTCCGGATGCGTCCAGTCATCATCGACCAGAAATTTGCACCTGCCTATGAGTCGATTGCAGCCATAGATGAAGTTCATGACGAACACCCCTGGTATTACGACATCTGGAATTTCTTGGAGAAAGAAGCATACCCGCCAGGGGTAAATGCCAAAGACAAAAGAGCAATCAGGAGAATGGCAGTTCAGTTCATCATCTGCGGGGGTAAACTGTATAAACGGGGTCATCTGGGAATGCATAAACTGTGCGTTGATGCCGAAGAGTCAAAGCGTCTGATGGAAGCCATCCACGGGGGTGAATGTGGTGCACACATGAATGGGGTAATGTTGGCACGGAAGATCCTCAGACAGGGTTATTACTGGTCCACCATGGAGGAAGATTGTATTAGTTTCGTCCGGCGATGCCACAAATGTCAAATTCATGCAAATCGTATGAACATCCCGCCGACAAAGCTGTACAACATGACTTCGCCATGGCCATTTTCAGTCTGGGGGATTGATGTAATCGGAGCAGTTACGCCGAAGGGGTCGAATGGGCATGAGTTCATCTTGGTAGCGATAGATTATTTCACAAAGTGGGTTGAGGCCCAATCTTATGCGGTGTTGAAGGCTTCGCACGTCGCGAAATTCATCAGAAACAACATTATCTGTCGCTACGGGGTCCGAAATGAAATAATTTCAGACAATGGTTCCCATTTCAAGAAGGAGGTGATTGATTTGTTGGAGAAATACAATGTGGCTTTTCATAAGTCATCTACCTATCGGCCGCAAACCAATGGAGCGGTTGAGGCCGCCAACAAGAATATCAAGCGCATACTGCAGAAGATGGTGGAAACCTACCGGGACTGGCCAGATAAGCTGCCGTTTGCTTTGTGGGGCTACAGGACTTCAATCAGAACTTCTACTGGGGCGACTCCGTACTCGTTGGTTTATGGGATGGAGGCCGTTCTACCTATTGAGATTGAGGTTCCGTCATTACGAGTATTGGCCGAGTGTCAAATAGCTGAGGCAGACTGGCAACAGAGCAGATTTGAGGAACTCATGCTTTTTGATGAAAGAAGGCTGAAAGCACTGTACCGCATTCAAGGCTATCAACGCAGAATTGCCCGGGCTTTCAACAAAAAGGTTAAGTCCAGGAATTTGAAAGAAGGAGATTTGGTACTCAAAGACAACCGAGCTCCCATCCACGACCCAAGGGGCAAGTTCAGACCCAATTGGACTGGTCCCTATATTATCAAGTCAATCTGGTCAGGTGGAGCTGTGGTTCTAATGGATCTAGATGGCTTAGAGTTCTCCCAACCGATCAACATGGACAAGTTGAAGAAATATTACCCCTGAGAGGCTCGCTAGGCCGAAAACCCGAAAGGGCGACCTAGGCAAAACTCAGAGCATAGAAAATTTGAAATTATAAAAACTGAGCTCGCAAGGTTGAAAACCCGCAAAGGGCGGCCTTGGCAAAAGTTAGAGCGCAAAAGGAGAGTGAAAATACCCGAGCGAACCTGAGCCTGAACTACGTAAGGCTTGATTCCCATCTTTGGGATACGTAGGCAGCTTCATCTTGAAGTTCAGCCACAATCTTTTCCCCGATCAACTTTGTCCATTTGATCATCTCAGTCATCTTTGTCCATCAGCATTTATCGTGATCTCCGGTACAGTGCTATTCAGACTAGGGGTAACTTTCCGTTGCAATGAAGTGCTACGATACCATTTCAGACTAGGGGCAACTTTCCAGTTGCTAGGATCCGGGGTTGTGCATCTCAGTGACAGATCTCAGGCGTGTCCAGTTCTGATCCATATCGAAAATAGTTTTGAAAAGTTTTAATAAAAGTTGACTTTGCTCAAAATTAATCTTTTTACAACTAAGACCATTTTTGGACCAAAGCGGAAAATTTTCAGTACCACAACCTTCAATTTCATTGATTTCAAAACAGAGTTCTCTTGCTCTTACATACAATTGAAGTTGCTTTTTATTACACTCATGATGAAAACTTGAAAGTACTAATAAAACAATAAATCTGGGGCATAGTCGAGTCAGGTGTCCCTGCGCCCCCTGCCAGAGCTAGTCGAAGCCTCTGACGCCAACCTAGGCCCAATCTGTGCCTCCTCATTGAGCCAATCCCAGCACTCGTCAGATAAAGTGCAACTGAAAATAGGGGCGGGGGGCAGGAGCTCTCTAGTCCTCCAGGCCGTAGTATGTCGGGCAAGGTGTGCACCTCGAACCGGGAAAGTGACCGGGTACTCAATCCCCTCCGAAGGGCAAGTCTGGTCATGACCAAATTGGCGCAGAATACGGAATGGGAAATAGAATACACAATGGGTCAAGCCGATCAAACGGATCCCAGTATCCTGGAACATGCTATAGCTCATCGCCGGAAGGTTAAGCCAAGGACAGCGCCAAGCAATGCGTTCAGTTGACAAGTTGCACATCCATTCAAACCACCATCTCTTATCAAGGGCGTCAACTAGGCGTTGTCAAAAGAAGTAGCCGCGGGCTGAGTAAGCAGGGCAAGAGTCCACAACTTGCAATTTATCCATCAACCATATATGGGGAGGGATGAAAAATGAGAGAATAAAGAATAGAGAGATGTGCGATGAGAGAAAAGTGAGATGAGGGTCTTGTGAGAAAAACCGAGCCTGAGGGCCGAGTGATGTGAGCAAATACATATGTGAGCTTGGGTGGGAAACATTACCTGCAGCAGTAGTGGACTCCCTGCAAATCTAGTCGTCTCCCGGCGATAGAAGGCATCCAAACCTAGCAGCGTTTCGGCCAATGTCATGGCGATACAGCTCTTTCCTTCCCTCAAGCCTTGAGCGACTTCAATCAAACGGATGCCAGCTCCCCCGGAGCCCGAGACAAACAGGAAATAAGATAGCATGCACAAGCAGAGGGCATGTTGTCGGAAACCTTGCCAATGATGGTCGCTGCGATCACCAGCATCAGAGAATCGGTAAATCAGGCTCGGGACATCCAACATCCCGTTACAGGTCAGAGGTCGAGCATCATGCGCGTTAAGACCGCACATCCGCCCTAAAGCTTGGGCGTGGCCAAAGCGGGACTGAGGCAAAATCTCTTCTGAGCGTTCAGACTCCATCAAGACTTGAAAATCTTCGAAAGTGGGACATACCTCTTGCCCTCCGAAGCTGAAGACATGCGTCACCGGGTTCCAAAACCTTGCCGCGGCATAGAGGAAAGGAAGATGTAGCGGAGTCCGACCCAGCGTGAATAGTGCATTCAAGCCGAAACCCCGGAAGTTCAACTTTTCCGAGCCATCTAGAGAAGAGATCCAAGATGTGAGATTTTCTGCGAAAAATGCCTCCATTTTTGTGTGAAACAGTGATGAAATGAATAAGTTCCAAGGTTGGGGCTTTTATAGAGGGTGAAACACTATTCAAAGGACACGTGTCACAATTCTGGGAGCTGCAGGGAGAGGTGGCCGGCCGACCACCTATTCTAGCAGGCCGGCCACCCTTGATTCAAAAACCTGGCCGGCCGGCCACCCTCCAATCCCCAAAAGCAAATGTGGCCCACCATGCTCATTGGTCCTGTTTTGCCCTCCGGAAGGAAGTTTGAGGCACTTTCACGCATCGGGAACGTCGAAGGCCTCCATTTCTCTTAGTTTCGGATACATTCCATCATCCAGATCGTCCGTCCGAAGTACGCTTTGTTGTACTTTTGCTTATCGAGTTGTTGCTTTGTTTATCGAGTTGTAAGTTCTGTCGAGCTGTCGCATTTTGTGTTTTGAGTTATTACCTTTTGTTTATGCAATTTTATTATGTCTTGTTTATCGAGTCATTAACATTGTTGTATTTTTGCTTATCGAGTTGTGAACTGGCTAAGATTCTATTATTTCTTAGTGAGTCGAGTTGTTTGATTTGTTGCGTCGGTTCATTACCTGACCCGGTAAATACACAAGGCACATTCCCATTCAATTCCATTTTTTTTTTTGCAAAATGATGCGTTGCGATGCTAAGAATTTCAAATACAAACATCTTTTCAAAGGCTGTTTCATTCCATTATGTTTTACAACAAAATAAAGGTACAAGTTTTACAGGAAATAAAACTGCCTAACAATATGCAAAGTGCTACAAACTACTAGCAAAAAGTAAAATAAAGCAGGAAATAACATCAATATCCTCGGGAACGGGAATGAGGAGGTGTAGACGTCCCCGAACGCATCCCAGGGAAAGGGAGTGCGAGTCCCTCCCGTTTTGGTTCGATATTGGGTCACTACAGTTCGAAGGACTCAAATGTCACGGTTCTTAATCTTGAACCAAAGAGTCCAAATCCGGCAAATCGTTTTGAAAACAGATTTTTTGAAAGAAGTGCCAAACATGGACTGCTTCGCCAGATACAGAGTCGCCACCTAAATGTTTTTTAAATGGGAAATTTAGGAAACCCTGACTCGGTGCCAAAGGCCACGTGTCTGTCATCACCAAAGTTGCCTCGGCTCGGGAACTTAGGTACGATTGGGGAAGGTCACTTCGTGAGCACCCCCGCTCGCCCGGTCAAAGACCGGCCTCTACTAACCATGATATATTATTTTTAAAACATTGTGAGTTCTTGTTCCGGTTATTAGCCTAGATTACTATGTGATGCGCACAGCATACAAGTATAGACTGAGTCGCCTGAATTGGAACAAAACATTTCATGTTTGTTTGTTTGAAAATGGTTTGATGGTGCTACCCGCAAGTAGGCTAAGACGTGGATTTGCCACCCTCGGGTGGGCTTAGAAAACATGACTTTGCCACTATCTAGTGGGCTTAAAACAAACATTTGATGAATTGTTCCACTTCAAGTAACTCAGCCTCCACCCACAGGCATTCAAGGCAGTTATATCACATAAGCACATAGCTTCATGGTAAGCATGCTATTCATGGCAGCACTCACACGCATGCGAGGATGCTAAAGCATAAAACTCACCGAGTACTCCAAGCCAAAACAGAAACTCTTTAGAAATCCATGCATGATCCTAGATACACAGAATTGTCTAATGCAACACATGCAAAAATGCAACTATAGCAGGCTCGGCTATTCTAAACATGGTATGTGGAATGCTACAACTAACACGTATTCAATTTGGAATTGAAATACAAATGCAGTTTGTATGATGCGCCGAGCCCGGTGCGTGCAAAACAGTTGAATGATGCAAACATGCTATCATACTGTATGCTAATTGAAATATGCCCTAATCTAACCATCATAAGCAGGTAAATAAAATGGAAGAAAGACGTGGGGTTGGAAGACATACATCACACTCACGCACACTTATTACAATTATGCCCTCGCGCAGAGGGTCCGAATAAATATACAGTCCGAATAAAAGAATAATATAGTCCGAAATAATATACAAATCCCTAATTAATCAACAAATTAACTAAGAAAAACTGTAAACTGGCATGCAAGCCAGGGGCTGCCTTGATTCTGATGAATGCCGCATGTTTGGGCCGCCTTGCGTGGAAATCCACTGGGATGCCCCAATTAGCCTCTGTTTGCAATGTTTCTCGAAATGCGTGCCAGACTCCGAAAAGTTGCTGATTCTTCATTTTGCTGCAACAGAGAGCAGGAAAGGGGCATAGCAATGTATTTCACAGATATATGCATGCCTCGATCCTCGTGCCACCAATCACGCATCTCGATGCATGATGGCCGAGGAACCGGATTGCACAACTCAATATAGGATGAATGCGTATGAATGCTACAACGAAACCTAACTCCATCATGGGTAATCCGGAGCGTCGGTGACTTGGGAATTGAGGCTCGTTCCGTCACTCGGAGTACGAAACGCGCCTCGTTTCCCGTGCCCGGGCTAACTCCTATCCCGAACACGATGTAATATGCATGATATGCATGAATGCGACTAAAATACAATCCTAGCATGCACAAGGCTATGAAAATGAGATGCCTCGAAATGCGTGCACACGGGCGCGCAAATCGAGGCGATGATCCGAAGGCATGAAATGGCATACGCAATGCAAATTGGACTTACACTAACACGAGTGGACCTCAGCCACACTCACATAAGAAGCCGACAGATGAAAATGAAGCGCCTCGAAATGCGTGCACACGGGCGCGCAAACCGAGGCGATGACATAAAGGCATAAAACGGCCTTAAATATGGTATACAATGAGACTAAAATGAGATGTCTCGAAATGCGTGCCCACGGGCATGCAAACCGAGAAAATGGCATACGGAATGCAACAGGATTAAAATGAGATATGCGATGCAATATGGGCTTACACTAACATGAGAGAGCCTCAGCCACACTCACGTAAGAGGCCGAGAGATGAAAATGAAGTGCCTCGAAATGCGTGCACACGGGCACGCAAACCGAGGCAATGGCCTAAAGGCATGAAATGGCATGGAATATGATATGTAAACATGCAAATGAATTTTGGCACTGAAATGTGGGGAAAAACAGCCCCGAAATGAGGCGAAAGTACACCCGATGCATGAAATGATGTCGAAATGCGATATTAGGCGCCCGAAATGGCCTATAGCTATGCAATGCATGCACAATATGGACATGGAATGAAAATACAGTAGCAAGACAGCCCCAAGAAAATCATTTTTCAGTCATAAAAAGGGTTAAACAGAAAGCACACATAGGATTAAGCAAGAATGCAAAAATGGCCCCGCAAGAGGGGTATTGAAGCAAGTGATACATACGATGCCCAAATGGAAACGTACCCTTCTACAACACTGATGAGGGACTAAAAATATGAACATTTACAGTGGATGACATCCCCCAAATCAGTATGAAAACATGCTAAAAATGTCATGCAAGAACTAGGATACATAAGGCTATAACATGAGGTACCCCAAAAATTCATCAAACCAGCAAAGACCCTTATTGAAATATGTCAAGAAGATCAAAATATGACTCTTTCCAGTTCTGATGATGGCCGAAAACAGAAGCTAGATAAGCTTAAAAAAGCATGCAAAAATGGGGGTCAAAGAGGGGTATAATGACAAGTATAACATGGAGACCCCCAACAAGGTTGATCCCTTCTACAATGTTGTAGAGAGACACAAAATAAGCTTACTCACAGATCATGACATGCTCTGAAACAGACTTCATGTAGGCCAAACAAATCATGCAAATTTACGGTAAATTGGAGGAATTGTGAAGCAAGTGCAAGATGGGGGGCCCAAACAGGGTTGAGCCCTTCTTCAATGTTGAAGAGGGGCTCAAAATAGGCCCACTTAAAGTTTAAATTATGCTCGAAAACAGATCACTCATAGGCTAGAAATTTCATGCAAAATATTGGCATATAAGATGATATTGAAGCAAGTGCCAAATGGAGGGCTCAAACAGGGTTGATCCCTTGAACAAACATTAAGAATAGCTCAAAATAGACCTAGTTTCAGTTAAGGTCGGAGCCCAAAACAATAAGAAAATAGGCTTAAGAAATGAGGCAAGAAAATGCTACAAAAGAGGGAAATGGAAGCTTACCCTTGTAGACAAGTCTTGGCTGCCTTTTGCTTGAAGAATGGATGCCTTCTAGCTGCTGGAAAGCTCTCCTTGCTGCTGAAAATGGAGTGGTGGTGGTGGTGCTTGATGATGATGAAGAAATGGAACCAAACTTGAGAGAAAAGAGAGAGATAGAGATGGATATGTATATGTGAGCTTGAGAGCAATTTTCTAACCCTTTCTCTTGAGTTGGGAGGCCAACTATATGGGCAAGAATGGGGGAATCAAGAGGAGGAAAAGAAGGGAGGAAACTTCCTCCAAGCTTCCCTCCAAAAATATCCCCCCGGATATAGATCTTTTTGGAAAAAAAAGGTGCACAGTTGTAAAGTACACAGCATGGGGATCATGGCCGGCCATGTGTTTTTGCTGCAGGTGGCCCGCCGGCCACCCCCTATGGCCGGCCGGCCAAGGGTCAAAATGGGCCAAATGAATTAGTGGCCGGCCACTAGGTATTGGTGTCCTCCCAGGTCTTCTCAACACAACCATGTGGTTCAAATTTGGCAACTATGAAACAGGAGAAACAACAAGCCACTTTTCAAAGAGGGTTCAAAATGGACAAAAGAATTACTGGCCAGCGATGTTTTTTTAGGATCCTCCCATGTGTGTACAACACAAATATGTGGTTTTGGCTCGAAGAAAATGGCCCTAGGGTGTTCAACATTAGCCCGGAAGTGAGAAAAACGGGCGCCGGGGGGCGCCGGAGGAGCATAACTGGTTGCTGAGACAATTGCTGGCCTCCCACCCTCCAGTGATCTTCCTGGTGATAAAACAGAGGTACCTGCCAAAAATGAACGAAAACTGATGCAAAACGAATACTCGGGGACCAAAACACGCAGTTCGGGGTCCCGAAAATAGGCTGTTAAGCACCGAAAGTGGCATTCGGCCACGAAGTGGGTATCTAAGACCCCAGTGTCCTTCGAGAGGGAGTAAATGAGATGCATGCCAAAAACCGGAGGAATCGGAGATGGTTGGGTGGTCCCGAACCGAGGCACACGGCCTGACGGCTCTGAAAACCGGGACCCGGGCTCCGAAATGGGCAAAATGGCCTACGGCCACGAAATGTAGCCCACGGCCACTGAGAGATGGTCTACGGAACCTCTCCCTCCCCTCAGGAAAGAAAACAGAGAAAATCGAGTCCGGTTCGCAAACCGAGACAAGGCACAAAAGAGGGTTCGGAAGTCCGGAGGCAGGGCGTACGACCGCGACTCGGAGACTTCTGAACGAGCACAATAGGCAACATCACCGAGCGCTTAATCGGTGACGTCTGAGTCTTAAGGTCGGTCAAAAATGGGGTGTCTACAGGAGGCCCTCTCATCCTCTTCTGCGGGACAACCTCTGCACCATCATCACCATCCGGGTTAGAGCTATCATCCTCCGGATCCCCCTCAGCCTCGTCTCCACTCCCAAAACCAAGACCGGAGCCTCCCTCCCCAGCAGATGTCTCTGACTCACGGTCTGCGACCTCCTCCTCCTCCTCCTCAATAATGGGTGCCCTGCGTCTGCGAGACGACCTTGCTCCTCTAGCTCCTCGGACAGGCCTAGATGGCCCTGCTCCCTGAGAAGGCCTGGATGGCCCAGCTCCTCGAAAGGGCCCAGATGGCCCAGCACCTCGACCTCTCTGAGAAGGCCCGGGTGGCCCGGCCTGCGGTGGTGCGTATACAGGAGGCATCTGAAAGTGAAGAGTTCAATACATCAGTTCAAATATGAAAAGCAGAATGTTCGAGAGTGGGGTGTGTGTCAGATGCGCTCTACACAGCCTATCAATACAACAGAATGTTCAAAACCAGCAGGTCATCAGAAATATGCTAAATACGGGAAAGATGGACAGTACCTGCACGCCCATGATGGCTAGCTGTGCCTCCCTCCGTAGGATCATGCCCTCGAATGTGGCCAGCATCCCAAGCATCTCATCCATATACTCAACTGGAGGCTACAGATACAAATGCAAAACTATCAGTAAAGGAATGAATGTCCAAATATCTAATTGATAAATCAAAACTGAAAAAAACGTACCGGGGGTGAATCAGGGTCTCTGACATATCTGTGGTCAGGAAGAGGAGGCTCTAGCGAGACCTGGTAAGGAGTCCCGAACCGCCAACTCGTCAATTCGGTCGGCATGTCTGGCCACCCAGGATGATGAAGAGTCGGAGGGATCGGAGGAATCGAACTACCTCTACCCCTAGATGCACCAGCCCTGCTAGAGGAGGGGATATCCGTAGCACGGGCACGACTCGAAGATGGTACATCAGTAGGCCTCAGTGGCGGAGCACGCACTCCCGTCAAGGGGGGCATCAGATATATACGACGATAGGTGGCGTAGTCCCCCTCCATGAGATATAACAAAGCATCGGTGCCCTGCATATCATTAATGACCTCCTGGGAAGATAGTCTATCGGCAGTCCGCATAGTGGCTGGAGGTACAGCAGGAGGGTCCTGAGAATCGTACCCCCACACCTGACGCAGAAAGCGTTCCCCCAGGAACCATGCCCTACCAACTGGTCCTTCGAGCAGGAACCTATACTAGGAATTACCCGATCCTCCGGGATACTGATATCGGAGACCATCACCTAAGACCGCCCAGGGCTGCCAAGTAATCTGCGGATAGCCAGTGCATAAATCAATCAGAAATCAGGAATATACAGGGCAGATCAAAGATGAAAATGAAAGGAACTGAGAGTTCTGAAATACCTCTGTCGTCCGCACAGTATCAAAATACTGTCGCAGGTAGAAGAGAGTCTCTCGAGGTCTCGGTCGGTGCTCGCCCTCGAATACCAGTGAAAACGGAGTCATAAGGAGTCCTGCCACCTCCATCTCCGGGGCTAATGTGGGAAAATATACGTACACCCATAGCTGAGAAAAGCAGTGCGGAATGTGAATACAAAGTGCTAAAGGCAGAATACAGAGTACAAAGTGCGCCGTGTGTGCAATGAACAAGTAATGAGGAGCAGAAATGTAAATCAAGAGGACAGAACGTACCTCCCAGGCTCTCCAATAGCCGCCAAGTAAGTCTCCCTGCCCGCGAGAGGCTGCACTCATGTAACAATAGAAGGTAGCCAGGCCAGCGCCACCCCAGTCATACCGACTGACCTGTGATAGGTCCACTAGGGCACTCAGAAGATACAACCCGACAGTGTTCCCCCTATCAGCAAACAGAGTGGTGCCAAAGAGGAACATAAGGAAACCTCGGGCGTACTGCTCCGCCTCCTCAGGAGACTCGGGCTCCATCTCCGGTCTCCGAAAACGGGAAGAGAACCAGGTGTACCGAACTCTCCTAGACGCTCTGTCCACAGGTGGGCGGGCCCCCAACAGATGTACCCAAGCGGCCTCCCACTCGCCCATATCCTCGTCATAAGGAATAGGCCAGCCTCCTATGTCTAAACCGGTGAGTACGGAAAAATCTAGCGGAGTCATGGTCATATCCCCGGTGGCAGAAAAATGGAAAGAATTTGTGGTGTCCCACCATCTCTCCACCAAAGCGGCTAACAGTGTCCTACTGGCAGGACAATGTGATAACCCTATGCAGAAGGCCCCGAACCCTGCTGAGTCAACCAAATCCCGGACAGCCTCCGGGAGCTCGGCGTACCACTCTCTCGCAGCAGTGGAGCCGTATCCTCGCACGGCGCGAGAGCCAACCTGCATTCAGAATGAATACATGTGTTCAGTACACAATAAAATGCAAGCCGTATGCAAGTAACAAGCTGTGTGCAAATGAAATAAAGTAGCAGTGTGCAAATGAAACGAAGCAGTGGGCTGCGTGTTCAGTAAATCTGTGTTTTGAGCTGCGTGTTCAAATCCTAATCAGTAGGCTGTGTGTTCACTTCAAACCTGGGCTGCGTGTTCAGTAAATTTGGTATTTGGGCTGCGTGTTCAAATCCTAATCAGTGGGCTGTGTGTTCACTTCAAACCTGGGCTGCGTGTTCAGTAAATTTGGTATTTGGGCTGCGTGTTCAAATTTCAAGAAAATTAGTGGGCTGTGTGTTCGCTTTAATCTGGGCTGCGTGTTCAGAAAATTTGGTATTTGGGCTGCGTGTTCAAATTTCAGGAAAATTAGTAGGCTGTGTGTTCGCTTTAATCTGGGCTGCGTGTTCAGTAAATTTGGTATTTGGGCTGCGTGTTCAAATTTTAGGAAAATTAGTGGGCTGTGTGTTCGCTTTAATCTGGGCTGCGTGTTCAGAAAATTTGGTATTTGGGCTGCGTGTTCAAATTTTAGGAAAATTAGTGGGCTGTGTGTTCGCTTTAATCTGGGCTGCGTATTCAGAAAATTTGGTATTTGGGCTGCGTGTTCAAATTTCAGGAAAATTAGTGGGCTGTGTGCTCACCATCTACTTGGGCTGTGTGTTCAGAAAATCGGAGTTTGGGACTGTGTGTTCTACTCTTAATCAGTCTGTGCGGTGTGCTCACCTTCAAATTCGGGCTGTGTATTCGACAAATCAGTGTATGAGCCGTACGTTCAATTCTTAACTAATGTGTACCGTGCGATCACAATCAATCAGTCAATGAGCCGTGTGTTTAGCAATTCAAGTGTTTAAGTCACATGTTCAGAATGCAAACAAAGTACTATGTCATAAGCTAAAACTGTGTGTTCAAGCATGGCAAAGATACAAAATGCACGAAAAATGCAGAAAATAAAGTAAAATACCTCTCGTGCATCGTGAGAGAGGTGCTGCTCCGGCTCTCGCAGAAGTAAATCCCCGGGTGCTCGGTCATTGAACTCATTGAAACGACGAAAAACGGCCCGCGGAAGCATATGTACCAGTGGGGCGTATCTCCCGGGAATAAAAGGGCGGACTCTCGGGGGCAGTGTCATGATATCAAAATCATCCCCGGCACCTGGAGGACCTCCACCATGAGGGTAATCATCCGCCATTTCAAGAAATCTGCAAAAGGAGCAAAAATGAGCAAAAATGAACCAAAATTGGAAAAAGTCAACAAAAGTCAACTCCCGGGAAACGAAAAGTCAACAAAAGTCAACTCCCGAGAAAATCTTCCAAATATTGAGACAAACTTACCTCAAGTGGTGAAAATGAGAAAAGAAGCCCCGAAATCAAAATTTAATCGATTCAAAGTGCTTAAAACTGCAAGATCTCGCGAAAACAACTTGCGTGGGAGGCTGAAAAGCGCATATAAAGTGCAGATCTGAAAGAAAAAATGGTTTGGGAGGCAAGGGGAGAAGTTTTCGCAGCTGTGGGTGTGGTCTTGGATTGAATGGATGAGGATATATATAGAAAATGAGGCAAAAGACAAAATTGCCCCTTATTTTGTGCAGGTGGCCGGCCGGTCACCTTTCCTAGCTGGCCGGCCATTTGCTTTTTGGTTCCTGGCCGGCAGCCTCCTCTAGGGCAACCACCTGGCCGGTGGTGTTCCCCACATCCCCCCCTAGCTCTCTGCAAATTTTGAGGAAGATCGGAGTTCCCGGGACCTGAAAAAGTTCAAGAAAGGTGCACTTTCCGGCGCGAAATTGCTCCGCCGAAACTTCAGCTGCAATTTCTGACATGTGTCTCATCATTACTCATCAAAATCAAGGTGTATCCTTTTTGAACGTGTTGTAACCTCTCCGAGAGGTGAATCAGAGGCCGCGATCAAGTTACCTTCACCGAAATGCGCGTTTTCTTACTCGTTATTTTGCAACAAACTGGCACCCTGATTCGTGCTCATTTTGCATTGTTTTGCATATAACTTGCATTCTTATGAACATTTTGCATTGTCATGCATGATTTCTTGGTGTACCATCCCTCTGTGCTTGATCGTGCGTTGTCACGCGTGTTCCTTTCTCGCATTGCGATGCATTCACTCGCCTACACTGCGTGTGTCAAACTTTCGGAACCACAGGAATCACATTGAATATATGTTGTTAGCATATTGTTCTTGTTGAATTTCTCTCTTTTGCAGGCACGATATTGTATGTACAGCTCATTTGAGGCTGGTGCGACCAGACGAATCGCGCAGGTATCGTATCTTTTCTGTGTGAGACGCGACGAGAATCGAATGATTCTCCGCATTCCTAACTGCATGAAATGTAGTTGTTGCTTTGCATTCTTGCTTAAAACTGTTGCATCTATTTGCGAATACTTGCCTCATTACAGCTTGCTGCATTTGCATGATCATTTGGCTCTGTGCATGTCGCTTTGCATTTTGCCCCCCCCTGCCTGCGGGCACATATCTCTGTTCATCTTGTATGATTGTCTAAGTCTTCGGCCTTGTCAAAAATGGGTCGTCTCTGGGCTTTGACATTCACTCCCGTCACTTGTGACTTCCGAGTTCTGTCAAAGAGCGGCAACTGTAGACACCCCATTTTTGACCGACCTTAAGACTCAGACGTCACCGATTGAGCGCTCGGTGATGTTGCATATTGTGCTCGTTCAGAAGTCTCAGAGTCGCGGCCGTGAGCCCTGCCTCCGGACTTCCGAACCCTCTTCTGTACCTTGCCTCGGTTTGCGAACTAGACTCGGTTTCCTTTGTTTCTCTTCCTGAGGGGAGGGAGAGGTCTCGTAGACCATCTCTCAATGGCCGTGGGCTCCATTTCGTGGCCGTAGGCCATTTTGCCCATTTCGGAGCCCAGTTCCCGGTTTTCGGAGTCGTCAGGCCGTGTGCCTCGGTTCGGGACCGCCCAACCATCTCCGATTCCTCCGGTTTTTGGCATGCATCTCATTTACTCCCTTTCGAGGGACACTGGGGTCTTAGATACCCACTTCGTGGCCGAATGCCACTTTCGGTGCTTAACGGCCTATTTTTAGGATCCCGAACTGCGCGTTTTGGCCCCCGAGCATTCGTTTTGCATCGGTTTTTGTTCATTTTTGGTAGGTACCTCTGTTTTATCACCAGGAAGGTCACTGGAGGGTGGGAGGCCAGCAATTGTCTCAGCAACCAGTTATGCTCCTCCGGCGCCCCCCGGCGCCCGTTTTTCTCACTTCCGGGCTAATGTTGAACACCCTAGGGCCATTTTCTTCGAGCCAAAACCACATATTTGTGTTGTACACACATGGGATGATCCTAAAAACACATGGCCGGCTAGTAACTCTAATTGACCCTTTTGAACCCCTTCTAAAAGTGGCTTGTTGTCTCTCTTGTTTCAGAGTTGCCAATTTCCAACCATAGGGTCTTGTTGTACACACATGGAAGGACACCAATCTTTGGTGGCCGGCTAGAAATTCTCATTGACCCTTTTGACCCCTAGCCGGCCGGCCATAGGGGGTGGCCGGCCGGCCACCTGCAGCAAAAGCACATGGCCGGCCTGCTTCCTCAGTGTGAGTCCATTCCAGCTGTGTCTTGGTTTTCCCCCAAAAATATCTCTATCCGGGGGAACCTTTTGGAGGGAAATAAGAGCTCATTTCCCTCCATTTTGAGGAGGAGTCTTCTCTCCCTCTCTTGTCTATATTGCTGTCCTCCCAACTCAAGAAAGAGGGTTACAAGAATTGGTTTGAGGATATCTCTACATACCACTCCATTTCCTTCAAGTTTTGGTTCCATTTCTTCATCATCTTCAAGCTCTACCCTCATCACTCCATTCCAGCAGGAAAGGAAGGGATTCCAGTAGCTTAGAGTCATCAAATCTGGTCCAAGAAGCAATAAAAGTATTGGTCTTCAAGGGTAAGTAGACTTTCCCCCTTTTGTAGCCCATTTTTGCACCAACTTCTTAGCCTATTTGCTTATTGTTTTGGGCTCAGACCTTAACTGAAACTAGGTCTATTTTGAGCTATTCTTCATGTTTGTTCAAGGGCTCAACCCTGTTTGAGCCCTCCATTTGGCACTTGCTTCAATATCATCTTATATGCCAATATTTTGCATAAACTTTCTAGCCCATGTGTGATCTGTTTTCGAGCATAATGTAAACTGTAAGAGGGCCTATTTTGAGCCCCTCTTCAACATTGAAGAAGGGCTCAACCCTTTTTGGGCCCCCTATCTTGCACTTGCTTCATAATCTCTCCTATTTACCGTAAATTTGCATGATTTGTTTGGCCTATATTTAAATTGTTTTGGAGCATGTCATGAACTGTGAGTAAGCTTATTTTGTGTCCCTATACAACATTGTAGAAGGGATCAACCTTGTTTGGGGCCTCCATGTTGTACCTACCATTATACCCCTCTTTGGCCCCCATTTTTGCATGCCTTTTTAGGCTTATCTAGCTTCTGTTTTCGGCCATCATCAGAACTTGAAATGGTCATATTTTGACCCCCTGGATATATTTTATGAAGGGTCTTTTCTTGTTTGATGAATGTTTGGCCTACTTCATGTTATACCCTCTTGTGGCCTATTTCTTGCATGGCATTGTTAGCATGTTTGCCTACTGATTTGGGGGATGTCATCTACTGTAAATGTTCATATTTTTAGTCCCTCTTCAGTTTTGTAGAAGGGTGTTTTTCCATTTGGGCTTTGCATATACCACTTGCTTCATAGCCTCCCTTGTGGAGCCATTTTTGTATGCCATGTTAGCCCTATTTATGATTGCTGTTTGGCCATGTTTTGTTCTGGAAAAATGCTATTTTTGGGGTTGCCTTGCTTCTTCCTTTTCATGTCATGTATCAGTTATGCATGTTTGGTGTAGCTATAGGCCATTTCGGGTGCCAAAATTCATGTTTCGGGATCATTCCATGCATCGGGTACACTTTGGCCATGTTTCGGGACTGTTTTGCCCCACATTTCAGTGCTGAAGTTCATTTGCATGTTTGCATATCATATTTTCATGCCTTTGCATTGCGTATGCCATTGCCTCAGTTTGCGTGCCCGTGTGCACGCATTTCGAGGCATCTCATTTTCATCTATTGGCCTATTATATGAGTGTGGCTGAGGTCCTCTCATGTTAGTGTAAGCCCATATTTCATTGTTTATGCCATTTTAGTCTCATTACATTGCGTATGCCATTGCCTCGGTTTGCGTACCCATGTGCACGCATTTAAAGGCATCTCATTTTCATCTATCGGCCTCTTATGTGAGTGTGGCTGAGGTCCACTCGTGTTAGTGTAAGTCCAATTTGCATTGCGTATGCCATTTCATGCCTTAGGATCATCGCCTCGGTTTGCGTGCCCGCGTGCACGCATTTCGAGGCATCTCATTTTCATAGCATTGTGCATGCTAGGATTGTATTTTAGTTGCATTCATGCATATCATGCATATTGCATCGTGTTCGGGATAGGAGTTAGCCCGGGCACGGGAAACGAGGCACGTACTCCGAGCGACGGAACGAGTCTCAATTCCCAACTCACCAACACTCCAGATTACCCATGATGGAGTTAGGTTTTGTTGTAGCATTCATATGCATTCATCCTATATTGAGTTGTGCAATCCAATTCCTCGGTCATCATGCATCGAGATGCGTGATTGGTGGCACGAGGATCGAGGCATGCATATATTTGTGAAATACATTGCTATGCCCCTTTCCTGCTCTCTGTTGCAGCAAAATAAAGAATCAGCAACTTTTCGGAGTCTGGCATGCATTTCGAGGAAAGGTGCAAACAGAGGCTAATCGGGGCATCCCAGTGGATTTCCGCGCAAGGCAGCCCAAACTTGCAGCATTCATCAGAATCAAAGCACCCCTTGGCTTGCATGCCAGTTTACAGTTTTTCTTAGTTAATTTGTTAATTAATTAGGGATCTGTATTATTTGGACTGTAATATTCTATTATTCGGACTGTATTATTTATTCGGACCCTCTGCGCAAGGGCATAATTGTAATAAGTGTGGGTGAGTGTGATGTATGTCTTCCAACCCCACGTCTTTCTTCCCTTTTATTTACCCGCTTATGATGGTTAGATATAGGGCATATTTCAATTAGCATACAGTATGACAGCATATTTGCATCATTCATCTGTTTTGTACGCACCGGGCTCGGCGCATCATACCAACTGCATTTGTATTTCAATTCCAAATTGAATACGTGTTAGTTGTAGCATTCCATATGCCATGTTTAGAATAGCCGAGCCTGCTATAGTTGCATTATTGCATGTGTTGCATTAGGCAATTCTGTGTATCTAGGAGCATGCATGATTTCTAATCGGTTTTCTATTTTGACTTGGAGTACTCGGTGAGTTTTATGCTTTAGCATCCTCGCATGCGTGTGAGTGTTGCCATGAATAGCATGCTTACCATGAGGCTATATGCTTATGTGATATAACTGCCTTGAATGCCTGTGGGTGGAGGCAGAGTTACTTGGATTGGACAATTCATCAAATGTTTGTTTTAAGCCCACTAGATAGTGGCAAAATCATGTTTTCTAAGCCCACCCGAGGGTGGCAAATCCACGTTTTAGCCTACCTGCGGGTAGCACCATCAAACCATTTTCAAACAAACAAACAAACATGAAATGTTTTGTTCCAATTCAGGCGGCCCAGTCTATACTTATTTGCTGTGAGCATCACATAGTAACCTAGGCTAATAACCGGAATAAGAACTCACAATGTTTTCAAAGTAAGATATCATGGCTAGTAGAGGCCGGTCTTTGACCGGGCGAGCGGGGGTGCTCACGAAGTGACCTTCCCCAATCGTACCCAAGTTCCCGAGTCGAGGCAACTTTGGTGATGACGGACAAGTGGCCTTTGGCACCGAGTCAGGGTTTCCTAAATTTCTCATTTAAAAAAAACATTTAGGTGGCGACTCTGTATCTGGCGAAGCAGTCCATGTTTGGCACTTCTTTCAAAAAATCTGTTTTCAAAACGATTTGCCGGATTTAGACTCTTTGGTTCAAGATTAAGAACCGTGACATTTGAGTCCTTCGAACTGTAGTGACCCAATATCGAACCAGAACCGGGGGGGACTCGCACTCCCTTCCCCCGGGATGCGTTCGGGGACGTCTACAAAACCCTATGATTTTGATTTATTTTTAATCTAAATCATTTGCCTATTTTCAATCTAATTGAGTATTTTAGATATTTTATGAAAACCTACATTGAGTTTAATGGCTAAAATGCTTATTTTTCCACAGTTGTGTTGTAAATTTAGTACCGGTTGAAAATCTGCATACATTAGGCAACATTGCTTGTCGTAGAAATATATATATATATATATATATATTTATATAAAATTAACTTAAAAAAATAATGAAAATGTGCCATTTTCTTAATAATTTTTTTTTCAAATTTCTTAACAAATATTTTAACTTTTAGGTGCATCTGTATGTGCTTATAAAAATTTTAAAAATTTAATTAAACTATGAAAAATTTACTAAAGAGAAAAAATAAGGAAAAAAACTGAAAGATATCTTTCAAAAATTTAACCAAACATACTGATTTTTTTAAACAAAATTCTACCATACATCTTGTCTAATATATGTAGATTTTCAACTCGTACCTTGTACTAGAGGTGAACAAAGCTTGGACTAGGCCATGTTCGATCCCGTCTTTTATTATATAATAAGATGATATGTGTCATCTCAAGCTCTACCCGACCCGACATCAAGCTTTATCTAGCCATTCCAAGTCTAGTCTCTAAAAAAATTTCAAATCCTAAGATTGCCCACTTAACCCAATAGATATGAGTTATTAAACTTTTTAATTTCTTTTTTTTTTCTCTAATGGATATTAAATAGTTTACATTTTTTAACTTATTATTTGAATTTAGAATGTTAACCAAATTCAATAGTAAAATAATTATAATTTTAACAAAATGCTTTAATTTAAACCCTGAAAGAAGTATATATATAATTTTTGTATATTTTATTTACTATATTTTATAATTAAAATAATATAAAATTATAATTAATATTTTATAAATGAGCGGGCTATCGCGATGATGCTACTCGTACCTTATACTAACTTTTTATATCAGTTAAATTATTTCCTTACACAATGAAAAATAAAAAAATTATACTAACTGTGCAATATAACTGTGGAACAATTTTATAATGCAAAAAACTAAATAAATAAAAATAAAAATAAATTAATAAATAGGAAAATTGCCAACATTGAATTTTATATTTTTAGATAATAATTTAATTACAAAAAGCATAAACAAGTTACCTAAAATAATTAGAATTCAAAATACATGTTTTCTTAAGTTATGTAATCTCCCAATCATACAATGCCACATTAGTTGAATTGTAGGAACTCATACATCATGAAAACGTTTTCCTTAAAATATTAGAACACTAGTTTAATTTTGTGACAGCTTCTGAAATCATAATTAATGTAGAGAAAGTAGAGTAAAAATCAGCAGAATCAAAGTTGTTGAACGATATCACATTTATTAATAAGTAAAAACAAACGGAGACTCTCTTCTCCTTATTTCAGAAGCCATTATTACAACTTATTATAAAAAGTTCAACTCACAATCTGTAGGAGGAGTGAACCATGTTGTATGTATACATGGCTTCTAGTTAACTTAACTAAAAGTAGAAGTATTCATCCATGCACAAAGCAAAGCATACAGCAAAGCAAAGCATGTGCATGGATATATATAGCAGCAGTGTTATGAAAATCAAACAACACGATTAAATATTCGGAAAGTGAACGAGGCAACTGGACGAGCGGCTCCTAGTACAAAGCTTTCAAAGGTAACAAGAGAACGTAGGGTTCCGATGCGAGGGAAAACTCTGCAAGTGGCGATGGGGAGTTTCACATAGACAAAGCATTGCAATGGACGAAAGAGATCAACATTTCCAGCTGGTAGGGTCAAATGCACCAATCCTCTATTGTTTGTGATGGCCTGTGCAAGGATTGTTTGGCCTCCATTGCACGACAAAGTCACGTTAACCCCAGCAATCCCTGGGCAGGTAGTACAGTTAGTTCCCGGGACAGTGCAAACCACCAGACCTGCTACTGACACGTCCACTATGGGGATGCTGTGGGCTACGGATGCTGCTGTGGCAATAACAAAGAGGAGGGAAAGGATGAGCTTTGAAGGATAGAAGGCCATGCTTCTTGTTTTGTTTTGTAAGAAGGGAAATGGTTGGTTTTGTTTTGAAGGACGGAGTGTGTGTCTTGAAATGCATGGGAAAGGCCCTTATTTATAGTCTCTTTTCTACACCTACAGTCCACAGATCAAAGTAATGTCTCCCAACCCAACGGCATAGCTTTAACTCTAAGTTAGGTTTGTTTTACTTTTTGTTTTCTGTTTTTTATTTTTTTATTTTTTAAATATGTGTGAAATGTATGATTGAATTCAAATTTTAAAATTAAAACATTTTATGAATCTAAAAAGACTAATAATTGAGAGAGTTGAAAAAAAAAAAAAAAAAACTTAAAATTTGGATTCATAATTGCCTATATAACTGGCAAGAAAAAAAGAAAAAAAAGAAACTAAATATAATGCATAATCGCTATTGGAATATTTAGAGAAAACTAAAAAAAAAAAATGAGACATAAATACTAACTCTGGACTTCTCTTTATAATAGTATAGAATTATTATTATTATTATTTTTTTTTTATAGAATATTAGTTTGTTAGTAAAGTTCGCTTGTGTTCTATTACAGTTTGAACCATTGACATTTTCTTTACCACACTCTAAGGTGTGGCTATAAGACCACTGAGCCAAACCCAGGGCCTTCCTATTTATTTTCAATTATTTTTTTATCAGCAAATTTTTTTTTACTAATGTAATGAGAATTACATGTCAGTGTTACATCGATAAACTGCTAAAGGAAATTGCATCATGACCAAATCAAACACATTCTAATTAAGTTGCCACTCAAAATCTAACAAAATTATATGCAGTACAACAATCTCTCCGACTTTTCACGGACCGCTGGGGAGAAGGTCCCTATTGTGCCCATAAGATGCTATTGTGATGGTTTTAGTGGGTCCATCCATAGTGTATTTTGATGATAAGAATAATTTATTTTTTTTAAATTGTTGAACATATCAATAATAAATAAAAAAATCAAATTATTTGAATATCCGTAGTTATATAACCAGATCATTTTTGTTTCTAAAAAAGAATGGCAATCATGAATTTGAGCTATGGATTGTGCTAGCAAAGGATTGTGCTTCCTTATCGGTGCCAACCTAGTTGGGATCGGTAAGGTTAGTTATGATGCTATTTGCACTTCCCTTCTTTATTGTTATAAGTTTTCGCATGTTTCTTGCTTTCTTCTTCAACAAAGTTTATTTTTACTGATCAAAAAAAAAAAAAAAAAAGAATTTGAGCCATGGAGGTGGGATTATTCGGGACTGTTTGGGCCAATGAGTAGTAGGGTTCTAGTGAAATATAAGATCAGTTTCAGCTATGGAGGTAAAACTCTGGGCCCTTAAAGATGGCTTGAAGCTAGCTCTGGATCTGAATTTTTTGGGAATTCATGTGGAATCGGATGCAAAAGCCATGATCAGTTTGATTACTCAAGAACATTCTGTGCGACATCATTTTAGTAATCTTATATGTGATTGCTGGTACCTCATGAGATAGCTAAGGATCACGAAGATTGATCACATCTTAGCGAATCAAGGCAGACATGCCATAGATGGATTTCATGCTTTTAATTTTGTTCCTTTTTTTAGCTAAACAATTGTATGATGATACTAAAGGGGTTTCATACCCCAGAACCTTATTTTCTTAATCTATTTTAGTTCACTAATCACCTGAAATATATATATATATATATATGATCAATTTTATTTATTTTACATGGGTGACCAACTCGATGAGTTCTATATGATGAATGTTTTGGATCATCAAAATAGGTTTTGGAATGTCATCACATAAGCCTGTTACGCCTGGCTGTTGTGTTATTTGTTTGGACTCACTTCGATTATATTAAGATGATTTGAATGGTTCGACATATATAACAAGACAAATAGATTATTTAAACAAAAACTCAAATTGATCAGATATTAATAGTCACACGATTGAATCACACTTGTATGTCAATATGATTTTTCTTTAATTATATTTTTTATTATCACAAATTGAAGTTGGTAAAGCATTCTAATATTCTAATATACTTTTATGAGAAAATTACTAAAAAGTACACTTCAATGGATGTCTATGCATTCATTCTAAGAATTAATCCCAAGGGATTGGAGGTATGCACTTTTCGAGGTTTCAAGTTCGAAACTTTCTCCAAACGGGGCTTTGCCCCTACTTTGATTGAACCCTACCAGAAAAAAATAAATAAATAAATGATCACTTTTGTTAGTGAGGACATGATAATAAACGGTTTTGTTAAAAACAACAAATTAATGTTTTGAATATGTTTTCTTTCTAATTTCACCCTTGCATTGTTATATATCACCATTGGACTATCGCTGCACAGTTATTAGACTACTGCCACAAATTTATTGGCACCAGGAAAAATTGCCGTAAAAGTCGTCACCAATGGTTTTGATGATTTGGACAAATAGACTGATTAGATGAATGACACAGAAAAAAATAGATAAATAAGGTGACACGTGAACAAATAGATGATATTTGGACAGATATAAATAATAGGATCTTTATCATTGTTGTTGTCTTTATGGTCTCAAAAAATTTAAGCGGCCTAACAGCCCAAAAGATTTAAAAATAGACCTCTTAATATATATATATATATATATGTTTCTCAAATGGAATTCTTTCTTATACTATTTTCGTGTTTAGGCTTGCAAGTACATATTGTTGAATTTTCCTACATTAATTAATTGTTCACTTTAATGTAATTTTTATCATATTTCTAAATAATTTCTTGCAAATTAAAAAAGGACAAATTTTTTCCCTTATAGTTTGAAACCGGAGTACTTTATCTCCTATAATTCAAATATAACCAAACAATTTTCATATGATTTTAGACCAAAATGTAACTTTTAATTCTATTAACTATAGATGTGAAATGACTATAATAGCCCTAGTCCTATGCCTATTTTGTTATTTTCTTTCTTTCTCCTCTCTCACATTAATTCTATTAGATCACAATTAATCATAAATACTTAATTATTTATTGTGATTCTTAACTTTTTATGTAATTATATTTTAGATCGTAATTAATTATAATATCTTAATTATTTATTATAAATCTTAACATTTTAATCTAATTTTAATTTAAGAGCAAATTACACCACTAGTTCATGTGCTTTGGCCCTTGCATCAATTTGGTCTCTATAATTTCAATTTGTTCGATTTTGACTTTAAATTTTTTACTTTGACTTAGATTGGTTTAATTGATTCCAATTGTTCGCAGTTTTCATAGCAAATGCACAAATGAGTGACTTGTGTCATGTTTTTGGAGAAAAAAAAAATTATAAATTAGATCAATTTAGTGATGTAACCTTAACCAATTTAGTAATCATTTTTTTTTTTTATCAAAATCGCAGTTGAACCAAATTAACGCATGATATAAAATTAAGAGTTAAAATTGAGCCAATTAAAACTGTAGGGACCAAAATGACATAAGTGACAAAATATAAGGACTACTAGCATAATTTGTTTTTAATTTAATTATATTTTAAATCACAATTAATACTAAATCGTTAATTATTTATTATAACTCCTAACATCTTAATTTAATTATATTTTAGATCAATCCTTAATTATTTTATATTTTAATTTAATTATATTTTAAATCAATTCCTAATTATGTTTTTATTTTATTTTATTTTAATTAACATCTTAATCTAATTTTAGATTTGAAGAAGATGGGGTAAAATTATCTTTGTGTTGTGTTAATTTCATTTTATTTTTTCAAAAATCAGGCTCACTCTAAAAATTAGTGTGTGTGTGTGATACACCTTTCATTAGTTTAAATGAAAAAAATTTACCGGTAAAACTTTAGTCCAAAATCGCATGAGAATTTTTTTGACTATTTTGGAAGCATATTATATAGAAAATAAAGTGCTCCAATTTCACATAAGGAGGGGTAAAAATGAATTTTGTTTATAAAAAAAATATGTAGATATATATATATACATTTTCAGTAATTGCTGTTTGATCTTCAATGGTATTTATTAGTTGTTCATTAAATTATTTCTATTTCTTTTCGGTTACTTCCTTTTAATCCAAATTTCTCAAAAATATTTTCACATACAACATTTTTGACAAATGAATTAGCCCATGAAAGTTTGGTAGGCAGCTTTTGAGTGGATTTAAAGGTCCAGGCCATGGCCCCCTCTAGGAGATACGTTAGGTTGCAACCGAGTATTTACTTCATTAGGGAATAACTAAGAGATATTCATTACATTGACATATAACAAATGGGCTAATACTATGTATACGATTGTGTATACCATATATAAATGATCATATTTAAGAGATTTATTATTATAAATGTCATAATTCAAAAAAAAAAAAAAAAAAAAACTGCATAAGGAATAACTAATATTATAATAAGTTAAAATTAACACTCCAATAAATCATAATTAAAATTACAAATATCATAACTAAAAGCATATATGGTACAATTTTCCAAATGGGGATAACAGAAAGAGCTACCATTGGCCCATTACCTCCCTCCAAGTTAGTGGGGGTACCATAGAATTTTTCAAATGGAATGACAGAAAGAGCCACTATTGGTCCATTACCTCCCTCCAAGTTGGCTTTTAATGTGCGAAATCTAGAGAGCTATACGTAGGTGTGAGTATGGTTCGATTTTCAAATAACTATTTATGACTTTATAGAATTTAAAACTAAATTGAAGCATAAAATTTTTGAAATCAAACTAAATCAAACTGGAAACTCGATTTGGTTTAGAATTATGATTTTTATAAGTTGTCATTTTTTACTATATGATTAAAGATCAATCAATATATTATCATTTTTTACAAATATCATTTTTTATAATTTTCTCAAAGATCAATCAATATATTATCATTTTACAAACAAAATTTTTTACATAATTGTTTGAAACTAGTTCTACTATTACATAATAGGATACTTACAAGAACAAAGGGTTAACAATTTATGAATATATATGAGATATTCATAAGGTACTTGAGTATCTACTATAAATAAGAAATTATATTTACAGCTCCGATATGGAGCTCGAATTTCAGGGGCACTAATGCCCCGAAATTCTATATCAGGTAAAAAAAAAAAAAAACAAAGTTACCAAAACAGGAAATTAGTGCCATTAATGCCAGCAGTTTTAGTGCCACAAATCATTTTTCTTATATTTATGTATATATCTAAATAGTCTAGTTCGGTTATAAATCGAAACTATAATTACAAAATCACAAATTATACCATGAAGTACAATTTGCTTATTTCAAGAATTAGAATCAAATTATGTATTGAGAAAATGAAATCAAACTATATGATTTGATCTAAATTGAACTAATTTATAATTTTGTTCTTTTTTTTTTCTTTTTTTATTTTTTTCCCTAAGCCATGCAACTTGATCCGCCCATGCCTCTGTGTACATAGTGCGTAATTCGAAAAGAGATTTTAAAGCCCCCTATCCTATATATCTATTGCCTATTAAAGTACTTCAAGAGTGTTATTTGGAACAATAATGTTAGGTTGCTCGAATTTTCTTAACTCGAATGTCTTAAAACGACATTGTTTTGGCTATAAAACGACGTCGTTTTGACATATTCGAGCCATTCATGCCACACAAATTCGGGTAACCAAGTATTTTTCTATTTGGAATTATTTATGTGATATTATTAGCTAATAAAAAATTACAATAAATATTAAACGAATATCCATTAGACTAAAAGGTAAATTCTATAGAATGGCTATTAGACCAGCAATGTTGCATGGGACGGAGTGTCAAATAACCAAGAAACATATAGATAAGATGAGTGTGGCAGAGATGAGAATGCTCATGTGGATGTATGACAAGACTAGACAATAATTGAGATATTTGAAAAAAAAAAATTAAAAAATTGAGTTCATAACTGCCTATATAACTGGCAAGAGAACAAAATAGAATATAGTGCATAACCGCTATTGAAATATTTTGAGAAAACTAAAAAAAAAATGAGACATGAATACTAACTCTAGACTTTTCTTTATAATAGCATAGATTTATTTATTTGTTTATTTATTTTTGTAGAATATTAGTTTGTTAGTAAAATTCTCTTGTGTTCTATTACAGTTTGAACCGTTGACATTTTCTTTACCACACTCTAAGGTGTGGCTATAAGACTAGTGGGCCAAACCCAAGGTCTTCCTATTTATTTTTAATTATTTTTTTATCAGCAAATTTTTTTTTACTAATGTAATAAGAATGGTACATGTTTGTGTTATATTAATAAACTGCTAAAGGGAATTGCATCATGACCAAATCAAACACATTCTAATTAAGTTGCCACTTGAAATCCAACAAAATCATATGCACTACAACAATCATGTGGAATCAGATGCAAAAGCCATGATCAGTTTGATTTCTCAGGAGCATTATGTGGGACATCATTTTAATAATCTTAGATGTGATTGTTGATACCTCATGAGGTAGCTAAGGATCACGAAGTTTGATCGCATCATAGCGAATCAAGGCAGACATGCTAAACAATTGTATGATGATACTAGAGGGGTTTCATACCCCAGAACCTTATTTTCTTAATCTATTTTAGTTCACTGTTCACCATAAATTAAAAAAAAAATAGACCTGATCAATTTTATTTTCTTACATGGAAGACCAACTTGATGAGTTCTATATGATGAATGTTTTGGATCATCAAAATAAGTTTCGGAATGTCATCACATAGGCCTATTGTGTTTGGCTATTGTGTTATTTGTTTGGACTCACTTCGATTATATTAAGATCATGTGAATGGTTCAACATGTATAACAAGACAAATAGATTATTTATACAAAAGTTCAAATTGATTAAATATCGTGTAACGCCCTCAAAATAAACCCACAATATACACAAGGTTGACATACATTGATATAAGAAAAACAAAACATTATTCCATTCATCAGAGTATTCTTATTGAAAAACATCACATGTAACATCGAAAGTAAATGCCCTACGGGCTTACAGCTTTCCAAGCTAACACTTGGATACAAAATATGAGTACTAACTCAACTACAAATTAAGCCCTTGGCTTGAGTTTACATGTAATATCAAATAACAACTAACTAAAACAAGTCTTCAAATCCAAATCCTTCCAAGCTAAGTCCTTGGAGGTAGCATATCACCTGGACCTGAAAATGATGTTCCCGTATAGGGTGAGCCACAGCCCAGCAGAAATATACTAAACCAAATATAAGAATTGACTAAAGTAATATCATTCGATAGATGATTAACACTATTAAATCCATTATATCACTATACAGTTTCATGACAATAATGTCCATGACATGTTTTACTTTACGTTATTATTCAACTTTCCAATTATACAAACATGGCTCAGAACCTGGCCAAACTATAAAATGAGACTACATCTCACATCAACATTACTTCTAATATCAATAATTCAAATGAGACTAAGGCTCATGCTAAAGCACTTCCATAATTCAATAAGTACACATATTTGCTGCACTAAAACACTTCCAATAATCAATAAGTACACACATTTGTTGTACTAGTGGAGTCCATCCCCTTTCTCCTCTAAACAGGTTTGAGAGTCCATCCCCTATCTTCCCTCAAACCATGGAGTACATCCCCTATCTCCTCTCAAACAATATTCAATCAATACACGTATTTGCTGTATTAATTCAACTGTCATACTCAATGACTCATTCAATGTGATTAGTTTTTGTTTTCCCTAATCAGCATGCAATGTCTACAACAATCACGACTATCCTCCATCGATAGCCTAAAACAGTTATTTCTAAACAGGAAATAAATGTATCAACAAATATAAACTCAACATTTTCATAGGTGAGTGATTAAACTATCCAACTATACCATTCAATCAATAAATTCCTCAATTCCATGAATTTAACTTAATTCTACATTTTTTTCAAAATTAATTATACAAATTAATTTATTACAACAATTAGGGCTTTTCCCCCTTTCCTCAAAATTAACCCTAAGGTTCAATTTTCTCAATTTAATACTATCAATATCGTTTTCATGACTTACAAACATATGACGTTTAATAGATGAAAAACCCCCTTTTTAAATTATAAATCAAACCTTAAAATTACCAAATGATACCAACATATCAAAATCACCAAAACTTAGGACAAAACCTATAATATGGAGTAGCGTATCCCTACCTCGAAGTTAGAACCCAAACGGAGATGAAGACCAAAGACCAACGTGCTCCAAATCCCAAGTTCTTCAGATTAAAACAAAGCCCTCGCGACCCTCTATCTTTTTAACAAAGAACCTAGGATAGAAACACCCTAACAATAGATGAAACCTAAGAGAGAAGGTGAGTGGAGGGAGAGAAAACACGGACCTAGGGTTTTTAAAACAAAAGAGGATGAAAAAAAAGATGTTTAAAACCGCTGCTGCGTATTTATATAAAACAGGCTCGCTCGAGCAAAGGATTGGTCACTCGAGCAACCAGACACAAGAAAGACTCGCTCGAGTGAAGAAAGTCTCGCTCGAGCCAAGAATGCAAAGCTTCAGGTCTGCAACCAGAAGCACGCTCGAGCAACAGAATGCTCGCTCGAGCTAAGAACTCGAAAACATACACCTCTCTCGCTCGAGCGAAGGAAAGCTCGCTCGAGCCAAGAAACACAGCTCTCAGGTCTAAGCCCAGACGCAGTCGCTCGCTCGATCGAAGAAACCCTGGCTCGAGCGAAGGACTAAAAACAAAGAGCTCGCTCGAGCGACAAACTGCTCGCTCAAGCGAAGGACTAAAATTCTGGGCAGCAACCCTTTGCTCCCAAACAGTCCCAACCTGTAACAAACCTGCCCAATACATCTCATAACTCAAAAATAAGAAATTAAAGGATGACAACAACAAATATATAATAACAGGATCCACGGAACCTAAGTCTGGATACAACAACCAAATGGGAAAAGACCGGGGTCGCTATATATCAATAGTCACATGATGGATGTAATTTTGCATGTACTTTGCTTTTGTCATCAAAAAATCTTTTATTTTGCTGATAAAAAAAAAGAATCACACTTGTATGCCAATATGATTTTTCTTTAATTATATTTTTTATTATCACAAATTGAAGTTGGTAAAGCATTCTAATATTATAATATACTTTTAAGAGAAAATTTGTGAAAATTACACTTCTATGGATGTCTATGCATTAGGTCTAAGAATTGATCCCAAGGGATTGGAGGCGTGCACTTTCCGAGTCTCAAGTTCAAAACTTTCTCTAGACGGGGCTTTGCCCCTACTTTGATTGAGCCCAACCACTTGTGGATGGTGGGATTGGTGTCTCGAATTAGTAGGCATAATGGGTCGAATACTGATTTATCCAAATAAACTAAAATAAAATTGATCACTTTTGTTAGTAAGAACATGATAATAAAAGGTTTAGTTAAAAGCGACATATTAATGTTTTGAATATGTTTTCCTTTTATTTTCACCCTTGCATTGTTATATCACTATTGAACTATTGTTGGACAGTTATTGGACCACTGCCAGAAATTCGTTGGCACGGGAAAAATTGCCGTAAAAGTCATCATCGGTGGTTTTGATGATTTGGACAAATAAACTGATTAGGTGAACAGATGAAAGACACAGGAAAAAATAGGTAAGTAAGGTGACACGTGGACAAATAAATGATATTTGGACAGGTATGAATAACGGGGTCTTTACCATTGTTGTTATGTTTATGGTCTCAAAAAATTTAAGCGGCGTAATAGCCTAAAAGATTTAAAATAGACCTCTGTGCACTCCGAGCTGATTAATTCTTAAGTAACTGTAAAAACTTAGAGCTGTTTCTTAATATATATATATATATATATTTCTCAAATGGAGTTCTTTCTTGTATTATTTTCGTGTTTAGGCTTGCAAATACATATTCTTGAATTTTCTTTCATTAATTAATTGTTCGCTTTAATGTAATTTTTATCATACATCTACATAATTTGTTACAAATTAAAAAAAGGACAAATTTCTCCCCTTATAGTTTGAAACTTGAGTACTTTATCTCTTATGGTTCAAATATAACCAATCAATTTTCATGTGATTTAAGTCCAAAATCTAACATTTAATTCTGTTAGCTACGGATGTGAAATGACTATAATACCCCTAGTCCTATGCCTATTTTGTTATTTTCTTTCTTTCTCCTTTCTCACATTAATTCAATTAGATCACAATTAATCATAAATACTTAATTATTTATTGCAATTAACTTTTTATGTAATTATATTTTAGATCATAATTAATTATAATATCTTAATTATTTATTATAATTCTTAACATTTTAATCTAATTTTAATTTAAGAGCAAATTACACCTCTAATTCATGTACTTTTGCCCTTGCATCGGTTTGGTCTCTACAATTTTAATTTGTTCGATTTTGGTTTTAAATTTTTTACTTTGACTTAGATTGGTCTAATTGATTCTAATTGTTTGCAGTTTTCATAGCAAATGCACAAATGAGTGATATGTGACATGTTTTTTGGAGAAAAAAAAATTATAAATTTGATCAATTTAGTGATGCAACCTTAACCAATGTAGTGATCATTTTTTTTTTTTAATATCAAAAACCCCAACGACAATATCAATTGAACCAAATTAACGCATGATGCAAAATTATTAAAATTGAGTCAATTAGAATTGTAGGGACCAAAATGACATAAGTATAATTTGTTTTTAATTTAATTATATTTTAGATCACAATTAATCCTAAATCTTTAATTATTTATCATAATTCCTAACATCTTAATTTAATTATATTTTAGATCAATCCTTAATTATTTTATATTTTAATTTAATTACATTTTAAATCAATTTTTAATTATGTTTTTATTTTATTTTATTTTAATTAACATCTTAATCTAATTTTAGATTTAAAGAAGATGGTGTAAAATTATCTTTTTGTTGTGTTATTTTCATTTTATTTTTACAAATAATCAGGCTCACTCTAAAAGTTAGTGTGTGTGATATACCTTCTATTAGTTTAAATGAAAAAACTAACGGTAAGACTTTATTCCAAAATCGCATGAGAATTTTTTGACAATATTGGAAGCATATTATGGAGAAGATAAAGTGCTCCAATTTCACATAACGAGCGGTAAAATGAATTTTGATTACTAAATATATATACATATTTTCAGTAATTGTTGTTTGATCTTCACGGGTATTTATTAGTTGTTCATTAAATTATTTCTATTTTTTTTTCGGTTACTTCCTTTTAATCCAAATTTCTCAAAAATATTTTCATATACAACGTTTTTTACAAGTGAACTAGCCCATGAAAGTTAGGTCTAGGCCATGGCCCCTTCTAGGAGATACGTTAGGTTGCAACCGAGTATTTGCTTCATTAAGGAATAAATAAGAGATATTCATTACATTCCATGACATATAACAAATGGGCTAATACTATCTATACGACTGTGTATGATATAGAAATTATGATATTTATGAGACTGATCATTATAAATGTCATAATTTAAAAATAAAATAAAATAAATAAAAAAAGAAAAAGAAAAAGAAAAAGAAAAAGAAAAAGAAAAACACTACATAAGGTGTAACTAAAATAATGTTATAACTAATATTATAATGAGTCAAAACTAACATTCAAATAGGTCATAATCAAAATTACAAATATCATAACTATATACCCCAAATGTGTATCATAGAATTTCCCAAATAGGGGTAACTGAAAGAGCTACCATTGGTCCATTACCTCCCTCCAAGTTGGTTGGGGTACCATAGAATTTTTCAAATGGAATAATAGAAAGAGCTACTATTGGTCCCTTACCTCCCACCAATTGCTTTGTGGGCTTATACCCAAGGCCAGCCCTGTAGCTACCTCTAGGGCCAAGCTTGGCTAATGACGTGCTTATTTGGTGTTTTACTGTTAAATCTATGTATCATGTGGATTGTAACATGGTAAGCGTTGATGCATCATCTTTTGATCCTCAGAACATGGGCAAGCTTATCTATGTGTGTAGCTAACAAAATCAAGCACTTTATATGAAAGTGTTGTTCATGTAACGCCCTCAAAATAAAACCCATATTATATAAGATTAACATGCATTAATAGAAAACGAAACATTCTATTATCCATCAGAGTATTACTAAATAAAAGCATTACATGTAACATCAAAATAAATGCCCTACGGGCTTACATCTTGCCAAGCCAACACTTGGACACAAAGAAATAAGAGTTCTAACTCAATACAAATAAAGCCCTAGGCTTGAATGTTTACATGTATCAAATAAAAACAAATAAATAAAAACAAGTCTTCGAGTCCAAATCCTCACAAGCTAAGTCCTTGGAGGTAATGAACCACCTGAACCTGAAAATGAAGTTCCCATATAGGGTGAGCCACAGCCCAGTAGAGAAATACTAAACCAAGCATATGAATTAACTAAAGCAGTAGCATCTGATACATGGTTAACACCGGATAATCAATTTACAAATTCATGACACGAATGTCTACATTGCCTATGACACAATGTCTATGGCATAATTCACCTTCCATTTATGGCTCAAAACCTGGCCAAATAACTCAACTGGGGTTTCATCTTTTATTAACAATACTTCCAATTCAACAGGAATAACAATTCAAGTTAAACCTAACATAACGAATACACATGTTGGTATTATATCAATCACAATCAAATTCACTTCCATACTTCCCAACTGATACACATTTTGGTGATGTATCATATCAACAATAAATAGAAATATTTCTATTATCAATAAGCACACGTAAAAGTGATGCTAATGGAGTCCATCCCCTATCTCCTCCCAACAATTCCGGTTTAGAGGTCCATCCCCTATCTTCTCCTAAACCGTGGAGTTCATCCCCTATCTCCTCCAAACCAAATGCATATGCAATGAAACACACAATTGCCATATACAACACATAATCAATACATGAATGTTCTGTATTAATTCAACAGTCAAGATAAATGACTTAATTTCAGTTATACCTAAGCCGCATGCAAGGTCTACAACAATCAATGACTATCTTCCACCGATAGCCCAAAACAATTATTTCTAAGCAAGAAATAACTATTACAATAAATGTAATTTCAATAATTTCAATATTCTCTAAGGTAAGTATTTAAACTACCAAATACAACAATAAACCACTAAATTCCCCAATCTCATGAATTTACCCCAATATCACAATCTTCCTTTAAATTAATTATATAAATTAATCTATGACAAAACCCTAAGGTTTCTCCCAAAATTACCAAACTACCCCCATATACCAAAATACCACCACTTAGGATTAAAGCGTATAAATGGAGTAGGAAATCCCTACCTCGAAGAAATAACTCAAAAAGGAGAAGATGAAGATGATGCCCAAAACTCCAAAATGCTCCAAACCAACAATTTCTCAGATTAAAATGTAGCCCTCACTCTCCTCTACCTTTTTAATGAAGGAACTAGGGTAGATACACACTTTAAATAGATCAATCCTAAGAGAGAAGATGAGTTGGGAGAGAGAGAACTCGTAACCTAGGGTTTTATAAACTGAAAGGGGCTGAAAAACTGTTTTAAAACACGCTGCTGCGTATTTAAATCTGATAGGCTCGCTCGAGCGAAGACCTGGTCGCTCGAGCGACCAGACACAGAAAAGCTCGCTCGAGCGAAGAGAAGCTCGCTCGAGCCAAAACAACCCAGCTCGCTCGAGCAAAGAAAATCTCGCTTGAGCCAGAAAACACTGCTCACAGGTCTAAGTACTGGACGCAAAGCTCGCTCGAGCGAAGGAACCCTGGCTCGAGCGAAGAAACAAAAATAAGGACCTCGCTCGAGCGAAGAAGAGCTCGCTCGAGCGACCAACCCAAAAACTGGACAGCAACTCTTGGTTTCAAACCCAACCAATCCTGTAACATAATCTGCCCAACACATCCTATAACCCAAAGCTAAGGAATTAAAGGACGACAACAACAATAATACAACAACGGAATCTACGGAACATAAGTCCGGATACAATAATCAAAAGGGAAAAGACCGGGGTCGCTATAGTTCAAGTGTCATACCAATAAAAGCTCTTTTATATAGATGCAAAACTGTTATTTATGCTCATTGTGGATTAAGTGGAGTTGGGTATGAAACTAATGTTCATGTTGTGGGTGTTGATTTCTGACTTCACAACCAAACAGAGAACTTAGCTAGAGAGCACCCAGCAGAATGAATTAAACCAAAACACTTGCACACAAGAAGTAGGAATACCACAGTGGATCGTCCACCCAGGGCACTTTGACGATCAAGTCAGTCACTTATCTCACAAAGATAGCAACTCAAGTAATCAGTGCACAAGTAAAAGCATACCTTAGACTCATGGGGGTGCCTTACTTTTATAATAAACAATGCCCTTGTCCCCTAGAAGTATCACTTCATAGGACTCAAGCATAACACTTATCTCAGACTCTTAGCTAGACAAGAATGAATCTCATAATACCTTCATCTTTATCTGAACTAAGCGCCTTAACTTATTTAGGACTCTTGTCCTCTATTCGAATATCTCGGGCTTTGGTATTACCGCACCATATCTCGGCAATATCACAACAATATCGGTGACATGGCTCGTTTACGTGATACCTCAACCACGTGGCGCAACCCTAAAAATATGTCTCCACAATTGCTCCCTAGGTTCTATTATCTTGACAACCTGAGGTGATGGAACCTATATCGTCTGATCTCTCAACATATCGACTAAACAACATACTAGAGACACTATTCTGACCGAGATCATAACTCGTCGGCATCAAGAAATAGGGACTCAATAGCGTCTACTCTTCAAGAACCAAGAACCAATATGTTCTGTAACATCCCAAAATACATTTACTTAATCTTTCAAAAAAAAAAATGTAATTACAACATTTTGTTGGGCCATTGTCAAATTTCGAAAAATGTAATTTGTTGTGTATTCTTTTTGGAAAAAAATTATTCAGTATGTGTAGACGCCTCATTTTTGACCGACCTTAAGACTCAGACGTCATCGATTGAGCGCTCGGTTATTGCACATGTTGCGCTCGTTCTGAGGTCACAGAGTCTCGGCTGAGAGCCTTGCCTCCGGACCTCGGGACTCTTTTGTGCTTTGCCTCGGTTTGCGAACCAGGTTCTGTTTTCTCTTCCCGAAATGAGGGAGAGGTCTCGTAGACCATCTCTCAGTGGACGTATGCTACTTTTCGTGGTCGTAGACCACTGTTCCCGTTTGGAGACCAGTTTCCGATTTTCGGAGCCGTCGGCTGTGTGCCTCGGTTCGGAACCGCTTAACTTTCTCTGTTTGGCACGGTTTTTGGAGAGCTTGAACCTTTTGAACCCTTCGTTTTAGCTTCTTGAGGAAGCTTGAACCTTTTGAACCCTTCGTTTTAGCTTCTTAAGGAAGCTTGAACATTTTGAACCTTCGTTTTAGCTTCTTGAGGAAGCTTGAACTTTTTGAACCCTTCGTTTTAGCTTCTTGAGGAAGCTTGAACCTTTTGAACCCTTGTTTTAGCTTCTTGAGGAAGCTTGAACCTTTTGAACCTTCGTTTTAGCTTCTTGAGGAAGCTTGAACCTTTTGAACCCTTGTTTTAGCTTCTTGAGGAAGTTTGAACCTCTTGAACCTTTTGCTCTAGCTTCTCCAAGAAGCTTGAACCTTTGCCCTAGCTTCTCCAAGAAGCTTGAACCCTCATGTTTCTCTATAAATATAGGGCCTCCCTCTCCTTTAGAGAGGTTGAAAAAAATTTTGTCTAAAGAAAAGCACATATATCTCTCTATATCTCTACATTTTAGGCTTAGAAAGGGTTTTTGTTCTTGGCCTTTAACACCACACCTCATAGCCACACACCTCCACCATTGTTCTAAGGTTCTTGGAGGGTCTTGAGAGGTCTCAAAGAGCTAGTTTTTGGTCCAAGAAGCTGCTGGTTTTGCTGAAGCTACAAGGGTAACACACTATTCCCTCTTTTAAGCTTTATTTTGCTCCATCTTTTAGCCATACTTGAAAGCATATTTGAGCTTCAGTGTAAACTGAAAAAAGTCTTATTTTGAGGCCCTTAACATGTTTGTTTAAGATCATTTTTCTGTTGGGGGTCATCTACCCCCTTGCATGCTTCATTTTACCTTGTTTTGAGCCATGCCTTAGAGCATTTGTGTTGGCCTTTGTTTGGCCTTTTAGCCACTGAAATCTAGTGGATTTTCAGTGGCTAGCATGCTATTTTGAGTGCCAAAATTAGATAGGGGTGACCCTCTCTCTCTCCTTGTTTTGTTTTCTAGCATTTTTGGCCTTACAAAGTAGCCTTTATTTGCATGCTTCCAAGCCATGTTTCAGGCCATTTTTGATGAGTTTTAGGACCTGCATAGGCTCTGTCCAGATCTTGTTTTGCCATATTGGATGTCCATCTTGCATCTGTAGAATAACCCTCTTCATAGCATATCAATGGAGCATCTCATTCCTGCATGCATTAACCATGCTTCAATGGGTTTTTGGGCTATATTTGGCATGTCATACCTCTAACTTTTGATGGTTTAGTGGCCTCTTGATTGCCTCACAAGCTTGCAGTGCAAATCCTCTTTACTGGCTTACATTGCATGCTATTTTGGCCTTTGGTTCTAGCACTTTTTGGCCATGCCCTAAACTGATTTTGTGCATGTTTTGGACTGCCTTAGCTCTGTTTTTGGGCCTCATGGTTGAATGATGTTTTCTATGCATGGTTGTAGTTCAATACCCTTGCCTAGCTTTGAGTTTTGAAGCCTATTGCATGCTTATATTGAGGTGTTTGCATGTTTTGAGGTCATTGTGCATGGTATTTCAGAGCATGTAAGGTTGTCATGTTCCCATGTTTTCCACTCCTTAAATGTATTTGAACGTTGTGCTTGTATGCCTCATTTATGGACCATTGCATGAGCTTCATTTCCATGCCTTTTGAGCCACCATTTCAGTCCATTTTCCTACTGTTTTGGGCCTGCATAGGGACTGTTTAGGGCTGGTTTGGTCATTTGAGTATTGCTTTGCATGCCTATAGTGTAACCTGCTTCACTAGTTTTGGTATTTGGGCCATCGAGCATGCATTGTGTGAGGTGTTTGCATGATTCGGGACCATCTTGCATGTCATTTCAGAGCTGAAAATGTGTCATTGCATGCCATGTTTCATCCCTTGCCATGCCTTAGTAGAGTTGCACTTTGTGCCTTAGGTTTGGCCCCTCGCATTGTGCATGTTTGCATAAGTGTTGTTGCCTTAATTTCATCATGTTTGGCCACTGATTTGGGTGTGGCTAAGGCTCACCCATTTTGGTTTAAGTCCATCTTTCATTGTATATGCCATTTAGTCCATGTTGTTGCATGATTGACCATTGCATTGTGTATGCCTTGATCATTTCATTGTTAGTCTCCATGTGTGCATTGCGTATGCCATATAGTTTTTATGTGCATTGAGTATGCCATTGATTATTTTATAGCATTGTGTATGCTAGTAGCATGTTTGCATATCATCTTTTACATGTTTGCATCATTTAGTGGCATTATGTTTAGGTTGCATGTTAGAGTTGCATTCATGCATGCCATGCATATTGCATTGTGTTTGGAGTAGGGTTTAGTCCAAACACGGGAAACGAGGGATGTTTCGTACTCCAAGTGACGAAACGTGCCTCGATTCTCGGTCGCCGACACTCCGGATTACCCATGATGGAGTTTAGGCGTTGTTGTGTTTATACGTGCATTCATTTTACATTGAGTCGTGCAATTCGATTCCTCGGCCATCATGCATCGGGATGCGTGATTGGTGGCCCGAGGATCGAGGACTATACTCCCTAGCGCTTATGCGATGATGGGGGAGAGTGGTCATGCACACATTTGTTGAAAACAGCTTGCCATGCCTCTTTCTTGCTTTGTGTTGCAGAAAACCAGAATCCAATGGCAGAAAGTGGCCGGCCGACCAGGTTCTCTGGTAGGCCGACCACCTTTTTTGGTCTCCACCACAAAGGGTGGTCGGCAGGTGGTCTCCCATGCCATTGGCTGGTCGGCAGCCCTCCCACAGCTTCTCAGAGTGGAGTTTCAGCCTCTTGGAGCTTTGTGCAACTTTCTGAAATCAATTGCAAACAAAGCGAGTCGAGGTGTCGCGAGGGATTTCCGAACAAGGCAACTCGAGCATGCATGCATCCTTTACCATTCAAAATAGAGCTGAGGCAGTCCATTCCACATAGTTTACATGATAGTTTATTTGCTTCCTTAGTTAATTCGTTAATTAGCTAGTGTTGTGTAATAATTATTTGTAATTCATTATTCATTCAGGTTATGTATTATTTATTCAGACCCTCCGAGAGAGGGCAATGTTGTAATAAGTGTGCGTGTGTGTGATGTATGTCTTCCAACCCCACGTCTTTCTCCCTTTTATTTACCAGCTTATGATGGTTAGTTTAGGACATGTTTAAATTAGCATACTTATGCTCACATGTTTGCATCCATTCATTTGTCTTGCATGCACCAGGCTCGACGCATCATACTAACTGCATTGTATTTCAATTCCAAGTTGAATACATGTATCGGTTGTAGCATTTCACATGCCATTTTAGAATAGCCGAGCCTATCTTAGTTGCATTTTGCATGTGTTGCATTAGGCATCTTAGCATAGTTAGGATTCATGCATGATTTCTAACTAGCTTCTTCTTTTGGTTTGGAGTACTCGGTAAGCTTTTATGCCTTAGCATCTTGCATGCCTGTGAGTGTTACCATAATAGCATGCTTACCATGAGGCTAATTGCTTATGTGATATAACTGCCCGAATGCCTGTGGGTGAAGGTTGGATTACTTGAATTGGAACAATTCATCAAAGTGCGAGTTTTAAGCCGACTTGCGAGTGGCAAAATCACCATGTTTTCTTAAGCCCACCCGAGGGTGGCAAAATCCGCATTTTAGCCTACTTGCGAGTAGCAAACCACTTTAAAAAACAAACATGAGATGTTTTGTTCCAATTTAGGCGATCTAGTCTATACTTGTGTGTTGTGCGCATCACATAGTAATTCTAGGCTAACAATTGGAATAAGAGCACATGTGTTTTCGAAAACAAGATATCATGTTTAGTAGTGGCCAATCTGTGATCGGGCGAGCGGGGGTGCTCATTGCATGACCTTCCCCAATCGTACCCAAGTTCCCGAGCCGAGGCAACTTTGGTGATGACGGACACGTGGCCTTAGGCACGACTTAGGGTTTCCTAAATTTCCCAAAATAAAACATTTAGGTGGCGACTCTGTATCTGGCAAAGCAGTCCATGTTTGACACTTCTTTCTAAAATTTCCCCCCGGGACATTCAGGACGTCTACAATTTCTGGCGACTCTGCTGGGGATTTAGAGAACTTGACTCGAACTCATGATATCTTGTTTTGACTACACTTATGTGGTTCTTTGCATTGCATTTGCATTGGTGCACCTAGGACACCGTGTTTGCCGTCGACTATTCCTGAATGGTTTGCCAGAGGCTCGCTTTGAGAAGCGTGCCACAAGGCTGACCAGTTACGGGCTCTGCCACGATGGGAACACAAACCCCGGTTTTTACCAGGGCACCCTTTTTGACCATTCGACCTAGTGCATATTCGGAATCCGTAGTGACCATTCCAAGCTAGGACAGGTTGCTTACCCGATTATAAGTTGTTTGAAACCGCTGCGTGCATAGTGAAACCCTAGCTCCTGACAAAATAGGGCAGGGAAACCCTACCCCTCCATAGGGGTGTTTTGACTCTCACTTGTTTGCTATGTGCTTTTAGAGTGTGTCTCTATAGGAATGCATGTATTAGTTTGCAAGTTTGGGCACAGGCTTGCGGGCATCAGTATCGGTCTTTGAGAATCAGTCATATCTGTGGGTATCAGATTCAGTTTTTTGGGCAGTAATTTGGGAAACAGTGATCAGTGATCGAATACAGTTATTCAGTTATGCTTATATCTGTTATGGTGAAATTGGGCTGAGATGCTGCCTGTTTTCTCTTTCAAGGGTTCAAAGATTCAATTCAGAGCAACCAGTGTTCTCCTTAGCTGAGGCAAAGTAGAAAGAGCTCAGTCAAGGCTCACCGGTTCATCAAATCCTTCAGTCACCAGTCACATCACTTCTATTCAGTTCGGCAGACTCATGATGATGCAGAATTCAGAAGAAATGGTGGTCATGGCGGCAGCATTGAACCAGGGAATCACCATGCAGGGCGAGACCGATGTTGACATGCCACATCCACCCAAGTCACCTACCGCACGTCCAATCTAGGAACCGCAACTATTCCACACCCGTGAGCCCACCACTTTTGACCTGATAGGAATGATTGGCGATCTTCAGAGATCTGTGGCTGATCTAGCCTACGGAATGTCGGCCCCGCCGCCGACCACATCATATGCCGGAAACTTCATGCCAGAAGAGCCCCCGCTATTGGGGCAAATTGTAATTGAACTCAGCCAACCTAAAGCCATCCCAAGTTCCGGCAATGACAGGTTAACAAAAACCAGGCTCCGCTCAGACGCAGCAACCCAAACCTTTGACCAAGCTGAGGTGAGGGATAAGAACAAAGTGGGGGCAGACACTGATCCCTATGAACAACTTCTACAGGCTGTTGAGGCTTTGAAAGCCGGGGGACTGAACAAACAACAAGTACTCGCAGTTGCCACAAAAACTGTGGATGACAGTTTCCCCACTCAGACCGAGGGTAGTTCAAGCCAAGGGGAAAACCGAGAGAAGGGCCGTCATACCAAAAACAATCCTGTTAGATCTAATCCTGCACCTGAAAAAGATCAGAGAACCAAGCCAGTACCTGCTGACCCCTTTTCTAGTGCACCTAGCAAAAATCCACAAACCTCGAAGTATCTACCCCACAGGCATTCAGGCAGTTATATCACATAAGCACGTAGCCTCATGGTAAGCATGCTATTCATGGCAGTCACTCACACGCATGCAAGGATGCTAAAGCATAAAACTCACCGAGTACTCCAAGCCAAAACAGAAACCGATTAGAAATCCATGCATGATCCTAATTATACAGAAATGCCTAATGCAACACATGCAAAAATGCAAACTATAGCAGGCTCGGCTATTCTAAACATGGCATATGGAATGCTACAGCTAACAAGTACTCAACTTGGAATTGAAATACAAATGTAGTTAGTATGATGCGCCGAGCCCAGTGCATGCAAGACAGATGAATGAATGCAAACATGCTATCATACTAGATGCTAATTGAAATATGCCCTAATCTAACCATCATAAGCAGATAACTAAAAGGGAAGAAAGACGTGGGGTTGGAAGACATACATCACACTCACCCACACTTATTACAATTATGCCCTCGCGCAGAGGGTCCAAATAAATAGTACAGTCCAAATATGTACAAATTCCTAATTAATTTACAAATTAACTAAGAAAAAAATAATAATACTGGCATGCAAGTTAGGGACTGCCTTGATTCCGCTTCGAATGATGAATGATGCATGTCCGGGGTTGCCTTTGCGCGGAAATCCACTGTGATACCCCAATTAGCCTCTGTTTTGCAATGGTTTTTTGGAAAGCGCGCTAAGCCTCGGAAGACTGCTGATTCTTGATTTGCTGCAACAGAGAGCAGGAAAGGGGCATAGCAATGTATTTTCACAAATGTATGCATGCCTCGATCCTCGTGCCACCAATCACGCATCTCGATGCATGATGGCCGAGGAGTCGAATTGCACAACTCGATATGGAATGAATGCACATGAAAACACGACAAAACCTAACTCCATCATGGATAATCCGGAGTATCGGCGACTGGGAATTGAGACACGTTCCGTCACTCAGAGTACGAAACACACCTCGTTTCCCGTGCCCGGGCTAACTCCTACCCCGAACACAATGCAATATGCATGACATGCATGAATGCAAACTAAGATACAACCCTAACATACATAATGTTATGAAATGGCATACACGATGCACGAGGTAATCATGGCATACACAATGCACTAACATACACCTAGCATACACAATGCTATGAAATAAAATGGCATACACAATGCATAATGGACTTACACCAACACAAGTGGACCTTAGCCACACTCACATAGGAGGCCATAAGATGAAAATGAGACAACTCGAGATGCGTGCACGCGTGCACGCAAACCGAGGACCGAACCTACGGCACAGAATGCCACTCTAACAAGACATGGCAAGGACATGGAATATGGCATACTAGCATATAAATTTCAGAGGCAAAATGAGATGCAAAACAGCCCCGAAAGATGGCAAAATGACACCCGATGCATGGGACGAGTCCCGAAACATGAAATTAGGCATACGGAATGACCTATAGCTATGCAATGCATGCATAATTTGAACATGAAGTGTAAATACAGAAGCAAGGCAGCCCCAAAACAAGCATATTTACAGTTTAAAGAAAGGCCAAACAGTGGGCACAAATAGGGCTAAATTAAGCAACATTAGGCAACATTAGGCAACATTGCTTATTTTTCCACAGTTGTGTTGTAAATTTAGTACCGGTTGAAAATCTGCATACATTAGGCAACATTGCTTGTCGTAGAAATATATATATATATATATATATATTTATTTATTTATATAAAATTAACTTAAAAAAATAATGAAAATGTGCCATTTTCTTAATAAATTTTTTTTTTCAAATTTCTTAACAAATATTTTAACTTTTAGGTGCATCTGTATGTGCTTATAAAAATTTTAAAAATTTAATTAAACTATGAAAAATTTACTAAAGAGAAAAAATAAGGAAAAAAACTGAAAGATATCTTTCAAAAATTTAACCAAACATACTGATTTTTTTTAACAAAATTCTACCATACATGTTGTCTAATATATGTAGATTTTCAACTCGTACCTTGTACTAGAGGTGAACAAAGCTTGGACTAGGCTGTGTTCGATCCGGGCTTTTATTATATAATAAGATGATATGTGTCATCTCAAGCTCTACCCGACCCGACATCAAGCTTTATCTAGCCATTCCAAGTCTAGTCTCTAGAAAAATTTCAAATCCTAAGATTGCCCACTTAACCCAATAGATATGAGTTATTAAACTTTTTAATTTCTTTTTTTTTTTCTCTAATGGATATTAAATAGTTTACATTTTTTAACTTATTATTTGAATTTAGAATGTTAACCAAATTCAATAGTAAAATAATTATAATTTTAACAAAATGCTTTAATTTAGACCCTGAAAGAAGTATATATATAATTTTTGTATATTTTATTTACTATATTTTATAATTAAAATAATATAAAATTATAATTAATATTTTATAAATGAGCGGGCTATCGCGATGATGCTACTCGTACCTTATACTAACTTTTTATATCAGTTAAATTATTTCCTTACATAATGAAAAATAAAAAAATTATACTAACTGTGCAATATAACTGTGGAACAATTTTACAATGCAAAAAACTAAATAAATAAAAATAAAAATAAATTAATAAATAGGAAAATTGCCAACATTGAATTTTATATTTTTAGATAATAATTTAATTACAAAAAGCATAAACAAGTTACCTAAAATAATTAGGTAGCGTTTGGTAACGTTTACGTTTTTGGTTTATCTTTACAAAAATTTTATAAACTGGTTTTTGTTTATTTTTAGAAAAACATAAATAATAAATCCGTTTGGTTTGGACAAAATGTTTAAAAAATTTTGAAAACATAAAATAAAAAACATGTTTGTTAAGGCCTAATTTTTTTTATTTAATTTTTTATTTAATTTCGTTTAATTTTTTTAAATTTTTTTTAAATTTTTTTTGACAATGGGATCATACACATTATCCATAATAATCATATTGATACAATATCAACCATAAATAAATTTAATAACCATAATAAACCATAATGTTCATAACAATTTACAAACCATAGTAATAACATCTCAATTCTTCCACAAACCATAAAAAAAAAAATCTTCCACAATCTATTACCATGATTCATGAATAGTAATTTCCAATCAGTTTTATACCACATCCTCATTCTCTTCACTCTCTCTTTCTCCCCGATTGGGGATCAAACTGTTCCTCCTCTTCTCTCTCTCTCTCTCTCCAGGAAGCCCTAACAGCGACTACCCTGTCAAACTAAGACTTCACTACAAATATGGAGACCCACGGAAGCAGCAAGACCAAGAGCAAGAGGAAGAGAGAAGCTTCGTCTTCCAAGACCAGTCAAAGCAGAAGCAGAAGCCGAAGCAAATCGGAAGACGACGACGACTCCTACGACTCCGAGACCGATAGCCGCGGCTCGTTACCACCGAGCCACCACCGCTCCCACAAGCGGAGTCTCAGCCGCCGGAGCACTTCGAAGGGAGACAGAGAAGAGAGAGAGAAGAGAGGGGAGAGAGAGAGAGAGAGAGAGACAGAGAGAGAGAAGAGAGACTAACCTGATCTGTGAAGTTCAAGTGAACATGAATGAGGTGGATGAAGATGAGATATTACCGTTGGACAAAATAAATGAATGAGGTGGAGGAAGATGAGATATTAACGTTGGACAAAATAAATTCAATATTTGTGCTGCGGAGAGTTGAACCAGGATCAAGTTGCCAACAATTAAGTTACTGTAGCTCCGCTACAGTAACTTCCGCTACAGTGCCAGTTTATTAAATCAGCGAAAACAGGTTTTTTCTGTTTCCGTTTTTGGGGCAAAATTTAAAAACTGGGAAGTCAAATTATAAATCAATTTTTTACCAAACGAGTTTTTACCACAGTTTTTTAAATTTTTGTAAATATAAACTGTAAACTGAAAATAAAATGGTTAACAAACATACCCTTAGAATTCAAAATACATGTTTTCTTAAGTTATGTAATCCCCCAATCATACAATGCCACATTAGTTGAATTGTAGGAACTCATACATCATGAAAACGTTTTCCTTAAAATATTAGAACACTAGTCTAATTTTGTGACAGCTTCTCTGAAATCATAATTAATGTAGAGAAAGTAGAGTAAAAATTAGCAGAATCAAAGTTGTTGAACGATATCACATTTATTAATAAGTAAAAACAAACGGAGGCTCTCTTCTCCTTATTTCAGAAGCCATTATTACAACTTATTATAAAAAGTTCAACTCACAATCTGTAGGAGGAGTGAACCATGTTGTATGTATACATGGCTTCTAGTTAACTTAACTAAAATTAGAAGTATTCATCCATGCACAAAGCAAAGCATACAGCAAAGCAAAGCATGTGCATGGATATATATAGCAGCAGTGTTATGAAAATCAAACAACACGATTAAATATTTGGAAAGTGAACGAGGCAACTGGACGAGCGGCTCCTAGTACAAAGCTTTCAAAGGTAACAAGAGAACGTAGGGTTCCGATGCGAGGGAAAACTCTGCAAGTGGCGATGGGGAGTTTCACATAGACAAAGCATTGCAATGGACGAAAGAGATCAACATTTCCAGCTGGTAGGGTCAAATGCACCGATCCTCTATTGTTTGTGATGGCCTGTGCAAGGATTGTTTGGCCTCCATTGCACGACAAAGTCACGTTAACCCCAGCAATCCCTGGGCAGGTAGTACAGTTAGTTCCCGGGACAGTGCAAATCACCAGACCTGCTACTGACACGTCCACTATGGGGATGCTGTGGGCTACGGATGCTGCTGTGGCAATAACAAAGAGGAGGGAAAGGATGAGCTTTGAAGGATAGAAGGCCATGCTTCTTGTTTTGTTTTGTAAGAAGGGAAATGGTTGGTTTTGTTTTGAAGGACGGAGTGTGTGTCTTGAAATGCATGGGAAAGGCCCTTATTTATAGTCTCTTTTCTACACCTACAGTCCACAGATCAAAGTAATGTTCATTTCTCCCAACCCAACGGTATAGCTTTAACTCTAAGTTAGGTTTGTTTTACTTTTTGTTTTCTGTTTTTTATTTTTTTATTTTTTAAATATGTGTGAAATGTATGATTGAATTCAAATTTTAAAATTAAAACATTTTATGAATCTAAAAAGACTAATAATTGAGAGAGTTGAAAAAAAAAAAAAAAAAACTTAAAAATTGGATTCATAATTGCCTATATAACTGGCAAGAAAAAAAGAAAAAAAAGAAACTAAATATAATGCATAATCGCTATTGGAATAATTAGAGAAAACTAAAAAAAAAAATGAGACATAAATACTAACTCTAGACTTCTCTTTATAATAGTATAGAATTATTTTATTTTATTTTATTTTTTTTTTATAGAATATTAGTTTGTTAGTAAAGTTCGCTTGTGTTCTATTACAATTTGAACCATTGACATTTTCTTTACCACACTCTAAGGTGTGGCTATAAGACCACTGAGCCAAACCCAGGGCCTTCCTATTTATTTTCAATTATTTTTTTATCAGCAAATTTTTTTTTACTAATGTAATGAGAATTACATGTCAGTGTTACATCGATAAACTGCTAAAGGAAATTGCATCATGACCAAATCAAACACATTCTAATTAAGTTGCCACTCAAAATCCAACAAAATCATATGCACTACAACAATCTCTCCGACTTTTCACGGACCGCTGGGGAGAAGGTCCCTATTGTGCCCATAAGCTGCTATTGTGATGGTTTTAGTGGGTCCATCCATAGTGTATTTTGATGATAAGAATAATTTATCTTTTTAAAATTGTTGAACATATCATTAATAAATAAAAAAATTAAATTATTTGAATATCCATAGTTATATAACCAGATCATTTTTGTTTCTAAAAAAGAATGGCAATCATGAATTTGAGCTATGGATTGTGCTAGCAAAGGATTGTGCTTCCTTATCAGTGCCAACCTAGTTGGGATCGGTAAGGTTAGTTATGATTCTATTTGCACTTCCTTTCTTTATTGTTATAAGTTTTCGCATGTTTCTTGCTTTCTTCTTCAATAAAGTTTATTTTTACTGATAAAAAAAAAAAAGAATTTGAGCTATGGAGGTGGGATTATTCGGGACTGTTTGGGCCAATGAGTAGTAGGGTTCTAATGAAATATAAGATCAGTTTCAGCTATGGAGGCAAAACTCTGGGCCCTTAAAGATGGCTTGAAGCTAGCTCTAGATCTGAATTTTTTGGGAATTCATGTGGAATCGAATGCAAAAGCCATGATCAGTTTGATTACTCAAGAACATTCTGTGTGACATCATTTTAGTAATCTTATATGTGATTGCTGGTACCTCATGAGATAGCTAAGGATCCTGAAGATTGATCACATCTTAGCGAATCAAGGCAGACATGCCATAGATGGATTTCATGCTTTTAATTTTGTTCCTTTTTGTTTAGCTAAACAATTGTATGATGATAATAAAGGGGTTTCATACCCCAGAACCTTATTTTCTTAATCTATTTTAGTTCACTATTCACTTGAAAAATATATATATATGATCAATTTTATTTTTTTTACATGGGTAACCAACTCGATGAGTTCTATATAATGAATGTTTTGGATCATCAAAATAGGTTTCGGAATGTCATCACATAAGCCTGTTACGCCTGGCTGTTGTGTTATTTGTTTGGATTCACTTCGATTATACTAAGATGATTTGAATGGTTCGACATGTATAACAAGACAAATAGATTATTTAAACAAAAACTCAAATTGATCAGATATTAATAGTCACACGATTGAATCACACTTGTATGTCAATATCATTTTTCTTTAATTATATTTTTCATTATCACAAATTGAAGTTGGTAAAGCATTCTAATATTCTAATATACTTTTATGAGAAAATTACTAAAAAGTACACTTCAATGGATGTCTATGCATTCATTCTAAGAATTAATCCCAAGGCATTGGAGGTATGCACTTTTCGAGGTTTTAAGTTCGAAACTTTCTCCAAACGGGGCTTTGCCCCTACTTTGATTGAACCCTACCAGAAAAAAAAAAATAAAATAAAATAAATGATCACTTTTGTTAGTAAGGACATGATAATAAAAGGTTTTGTTAAAAACAACAAATTAATGTTTTGAATATGTTTTCTTTCTATTTTCACCCTTGCATTGTTATATATCACCGTTGGACTATCGCTGCACAGTTATTAGACTACTGCCACAAATTTATTGGCACCAGGAAAAATTGCCGTAAAAGTCATCACCAATGGTTCTGATGATTTGGACAAATAGACTGGTTAGATGAATAGATGAATGACACAGAAAAAAATAGATAAATAAGGTGACACGTGAACAAATAGATGATATTTGGACAAATATGAATAATAGGATCTTTATCATTGTTGTTGTCTTTCTGGTCTCAAAAAATTTAAGCGGCCTAACCGCCCAAAAGATTTAAAAATAGACCTCTTAATATATATATATATATATATATATTTCTCAAATGGAATTCTTTCTTATACTATTTTCGTGTTTAGGCTTGCAAGTACATATTGTTGAATTTTCCTACATTAATTAATTGTTCACTTTAATGTAATTTTTATCATATTTCTAAATAATTTCTTGCAAATTAAAAAAGGACAAAAATTTTCCCTTACAGTTTGAAACCGGAGTACTTTATCTCCTATAATTCAAATATAACCAAACAATTTTCATATGATTTTAGACCAAAATGTAACTTTTAATTCTGTTAACTACACATGTGAAATGACTATAATAGCCCTAGTCCTATGCCTATTTTGTTATTTTCTTTCTTTCTCCTCTCTCACATTAATTCTATTAGATCACAATTAATCGTAAATACTTAATTATTTATTGTAATTCTTAACTTTTTATGTAATTATATTTTAGATCGTTATTAATTATAATATCTTAATTATTTATTATAAATCTTAACATTTTAATCTAATTTTAATTTAAGAACAAATTACACCACTAGTTCATGTGCTTTGGCCCTTGCATCAATTTGGTCTCTATAATTTCAATTTGTTCGATTTTGACTTTAAATTTTTTACTTTGACTTAGATTGGTTTAATTGATTCCAATTGTTCGCAGTTTTCATAGCAAATGCACAAATGAGTGACTTGTGTCATGTTTTTGGAGAAAAAAAAAAATTTATAAATTAGATCAATTTAGTGATGTAACCTTAACCAATTTAGTAATCATTTTTTTTTATCAAAATCGCAATTGAACCAAATTAACGCATGATATAAAATTAAGAGTTAAAATTGAGCCAATTAAAACTGTAGGGACCAAAATGACATAAGTGACAAAATATAAGGACTACTAGCATAATTTGTTTTTAATTTAATTATATTTTAAATCACAATTAATACTAAATCGTTAATTATTTATTATAATTCCTAACATCTTAATTTAATTATATTTTAGATCAATCCTTAATTATTTTATATTTTAATTTAATTATATTTCAAATCAATTCTTAATTATGTTTTTATTTTATTTTATTTTAATTAACATCTTAATCTAATTTTAGATTTAAAGAAGATGGGGTAAAATTATCTTTGTGTTGTGTTAATTTCATTTCATTTTTTCAAAAATCAGGCTCACTCTAAAAATTAGTGTGTGTGTGTGATACACCTTTCATTAGTTTAAATGAAAAAAATTTACCGGTAAAACTTTAGTCCAAAATCGCATGAGAATTTTTTTGACTATTTTGGAAGCGTATTATATAGAAAATAAGGTGCTCCAATTTCACGTAAGGAGGGGTAAAATGACTTTTGTTTATAAAAAAAATATATAGATATATATATACATTTTCAGTAATTGTTGTTTGATCTTCAATGGTATTTATTAGTTGTTCATTAAATTATTTCTATTTCTTTTCGGTTACTTCCTTTTAATCCAAATTTCTCAAAAATGTTTTCACATACAACATTTTTGACAAATGAATTAGCCCATGAAAGTTTGGTAGGCAGCTTTTGAGTGGATTTAAAGGTCCAGGCCATGGCCCCCTCTAGGAGATACGTTAGGTTGCAACCGAGTATTTACTTCATTAGGGAATAACTAAGAGATATTCATTACATTGACATATAACAAATGGGCTAATACTATGTATACGATTGTGTATACCATATATAAATGATCATATTTAAGAGATTTATTATTATAAATGTCATAATTCAAAAAAAAAAAAGAAGTTAAAATTAAAATAATATTATAACTAATATTATAATAAGTTAAAATTAACACTCCAATAAATCATAATTAAAATTACAAATATCATAACTAAAAGTATATATGGTACAATTTTCCAAATGGGGATAACAGAAAGAGCTGCCGTTGGCCCATTACCTCCCTCCAAGTTACTGGGGGTACCATAGAATTTTTCAAATGGAATGATAGAAAGAGCCACTATTGGTCCATTACCTCCCTCCAAGTTGGCTTTTAATGTGCGAAATCTAGAGAGCTATACGTAGGTGTGAGTATGGTTCGATTTTCAAATAACTATTTATGACTTTATAGAATTTAAAACTAAATTGAAGCATAAAATTTTTGAAATCAAACTAAATCAAACTGGAAACTCGATTTGGTTTAGAATTATGATTTTTATAAGTTGTCATTTTTTACTATATGATTACAATTTTCTCAAAGATCAATCAATATATTATCATTTTACAAACAAAATTGTTTACATAATTGTTTGAAACTAGTTCTACTATTACATAATAGGATACTTACAAGAACAAAGGGTTAACAATTTATGAATATATATGAGATATTCATAAGGTACTTGAGTATCTACTATAAATAAGAAATTATATTTGTGTATATATCTAAATAGTCCAGTTCGGTTATAAATTGAAACTATAATTACAAAATCACAAATCATACCATGAAGTACAATTTGCTTATTTCAAGAATTAGAATCAAATTATGTATTGAGAAAATGAAATCAAACTATATGATTTGATCTAAATTGAACTAATTTATAATTTTGTTCCTTTTTTTTTTCTTTTTTTGTTTTTTTCCCTAAGCCATGCAACTTGATCCGTTCACGCCCCTGTGTACATAGTGCCTAATTCGAAAAGAGGTTTTAAAGCCCCTTATCCTATATATATTGCCTATTAAAGAACTTCAAGAGTGTTATTTGGAACAACAATGTTAGGTGGCTCGAATTTTCTTAGCTCGAATGTCTTAAAACGACGTTGTTTTGACACATTCGAGCCATTCATGCCACACAAATTCGGGTAACAAAGTATTTTTCTATTTGGAATTATTTATGTGATATTATTAGCTAATAAAAAATTATAATAAATATTAAATGAATATCTACTAGACTAAAAGGTAAGTTCTATAGAATGGCTATTAGACCAGCAATGTTGCATGGGACGAAGTGTTGGACAACCAAGAAACAACATGTAGATAAGATGAGTGTGGCAGAGATAAGGATGCTCAGGTGAATGTATGACAAGACTAGACAAGGCAGAATTAGGAATGAGTGTATTCGAGAATGGGTAGGAGTAGCACCGATAGAAGATAAGTTGAGAGAGAATAGATTGAGATGGTTTTGTCACATTCAACGGAAACCAATAAAGGCTGTAGTGAAGAGATGCTGTAGACACCCCATTTTTGACCGACCTTAAGACTCAGACGTCACCGATTGAGCGCTCGGTGATGTTGCATATTGTGCTCGTTCAGAAGTCTCAGAGTCACGGCCGTGAGCCCTGCCTCCGGACTCCCGAACCCTCTTCTGTGCCTTGCCTCGGTTTGCGAACCAAACTCGGTTTTCTCTGTTTGTTTTCCTGAGGGGAGGAAAAGGTCCTGTAGACCATCTCTCAGTGGCCGTGGGCTACATTTCGTGGCTGTAGGCCATTTTGCCCATTTCGGAGCCCGGTTCCCGGTTTTCGGAGCCGTCAGGCCGTGTGCCTCAGTTCGGGACCGTCTAACCATCTCCGATTCCTCCGGTTTTTGGCATACATCTTATTTACTCCCTTTTGAGGGACACTGTGGTCTGAGAGACCCACTTCGTGGTTGAATGCCACTTTCGGTGCTTAACAGCCTATTTTCGGGACCTCGAACTGCGTGTTTTGGCCCCCGAGCATTCGTTTTGCATCGGTTTTCGTTCAATTTTGGCAGGTACCTCTGTTTTATCACCAGGAAGGTCACTGAAGGGTGGGAGGCCAGCAATTGTCTTAGCAATCAGTTATGCTCCTCCGGCGCCCTCCGACGCCGATTTTTCTCGCTTCCGAGCCAATGTTGACCACCCTAGGGCTACCTTCTTCAACTCCAAACCACATATTTGTGATGTACACATCTGGGAGGCCACCAATATGTGGTGGCCGGCCAGTAATTCCATCTTCCACTTTTGAGCCTCTTTGAAAAGTGGCTTGTTCTCTCTCCTGTTTTACAGTTGCCAATTTCCAACCACAGGGTTGTGTTGAGGAGACATGGGAGGCCACTAATATGTGGTGGCTGGCCAGAAATTCAACTTTTCATTTTTGCCCTTGGCCGGCCGGCCATGGGGGGTGGCCGGCCGGCCACCTGCAACCCCAAAAGCTGGCCGGCCTTCTTCCTTACACCTGCTGTACCTCAGATATGACCTTTGTTTCCTCCCAGACTCTGTATCCGGGGGGATAACTTTTGGAGGGAAATGTTAGGGTGTTTCCCTCCCCTTTATTCCCTTGCTACTCCCCTCTTTGGTCCATATAACCAGCTGCCCAAGTCATATTTTGGGTTGGAAAAAAAATTGCTAAGAGCTCTTGCATTGCCTCTCTCCATCTCTCTCATTTTCAAGCTCCAAATCTCCAAAGTCCTACCTCATTTCTTCATCACCACCTAGCACCACCACCACTACTCCATTTCCAGCAGTTTGGAGGGCTTTCCAGCAGCTAAGGAGCACCATTTCTCAAGCCAAAAGGAAGCAAAAGTTTGGTCTTCAAGGGTGAGTACTATTTCCCCATTTTCTAGCTCATTTTTGCACCATTTTTCTAGCCTATTTGCTTACTGTTTTGAGCTCCGACCAAAACTGAAAGGGTCATTTTTTTGAGCCATTCTTCATGTTTGTTTAAGGGCTCAACCCTGTTTGAGCCCCCTAGTTGGTACTTGCTTCAATACCCTCTTAAATACCATAATCTTGCATGATATTTCTAACCTATGTGTGATCTGTTTTTGAGCATGATATAAACGGTGAGTTGGCTTATTTTGAGTCCCTCTACAACATTGTAGAAGGGCTCAACACTTTTGGGAGCCTTCATGTAGCACTTATCATTATACCCCTCTTTGGCCCCCATTTTTGCATGCTTTTTTAGGCTTATCTAGCTTCTGTTTTCGGCCATGATCAGAACTGAAAGTGGCTATATTTTGACCTTCTTGGCATGTTTCATTAAGGGTCTTTGGCCGTTTGATGTATATTTGGCCTACTTCATGTTATACTCTCTTGTGGCCATAATCTTGCATTGCATTTTGCGCATGTTTGCATACTGATTTGAGGCTTGTCATCTACTGTAAATGTTCATATTTTTAGTCCCTCTTCAGTGTTGTAGAAGGGTAATTTTCCATTTGGGCATTGCATGTACCACTTGCTTCATGACCTCCCTTGCGGAGCCATTTTTGTATGCCATTTTAGCCCTACTTGTGATTGCTGTTTGGCCCTATTTTGTACTGTAAAAATGTGAGTTTTGGGGCTGCCTTGCTTCTTCTTTTTTTTCATGTCATGTATTAATTATGCATGTATGGTACAGCTGTAGGCCATTTTATGCATTGGAATCCATGTTTCGGGATCATTTCATGCATCGGGTATCATTTCGCCTTGTTTCGGGGCTGTTTTCCCCTTTATTTTGCCACTGATTTTTGCATGTTTGCATACCATATTCTACGTCTTTGCCATGTCTCATTAGAGTGGCATTTCGGTGCCCGAGGGTCCGTTCTCGGTTTGTGTGCCCGCGGGCACGCATTTCGAGGTGTCTCGTTTTCATCTGATGGCCTCCTATGTGAGTGTGGCTGAGGCTCTCTCATGTTGGTGTAAGCCCATTATTGCATTGCGTATGCCATTTCATCCGTAGCATTGTGTATGCCCGGTTGTGTATTACCTCGTATAGCGTGTATGCCATTCCATGACATTGTGTATGTTAGGAATGTATATTAGTTGCATTTCATGCATATCATGCATATCGCATCGTGTTCGGGATAGGAGTTAGTCCGGACACGGGAAACGAGGCGCGTTTCGTCCTCCGAGCGATGGAACGGATCTCAATTCCCAAGTCACCGACACTCCGGATTATCCATGATGGAGTTAGGTTTTGTTGTAGCATTCATATGCATTCATCTTATATCGAGTTGTGCAATTCGACTCATCGGCCATCATGCATCGATATGCGTGATTGGTGGCACGAGGATCGATGCATGCATATATTTGTGAAATACATTGCTATGCCCCTTTCCTACTCTCTGTTGCAGCAAAAAGAAGAATCAGCAACTTTTCGGAGTCTGGCACGCATTTCGAGAAACATTGCAAACAGAGGCTAATCGGGGCATCCCAGTGGATTTCCGCGCAAAGCAGCCCAAACATGCATCATTTCATTATCCGGAGCGGAGTCAAGGCAGTCCCTGGCTTGCATGCCAGTTTACAGTTTTCTTAGTTAATTCGTTAATTAATTAGGAATTTGTATATTATTCGGACTGTATTATTCAGACTGTATTATTTCGGACTGTATTATTCTTTCATTCGGGACTGTATTATTTATTCGGACCCTCTGTGCAAGGGCAAAATTGTAATAAGTGTGGGTGAGTGTGATGCATGTCTTCCAACCCCACGTCTTTCTTCCCTTTTATTTACCTTCTTATGATGGTTAGATATAGGGCATATTTCAATTAGCATACAGTATGACAGCATATTTGCATCATTCATCTGTTTTGCACGTACCGGGCTCGGTGCATCATACAAACTGCATTTGTATTTCAACTCCAAGTTGAATACTTGACAGCTGTCGCATTTCATATGCCATGTTTAGAATAGCCAAGCCTGCTATAGTTTGCATTTTTGCATGTGTTGCATTAGGCATTTCTGTATAGTTAGGATCATGCATGGATTTCTAATCAGTTTCTGTTTTGGCTTGGAGTACTCGGTGAGTTTTATGCTTTAGCATCCTTGCATGCGTGGGAGTGTTGCCATGAATAGCATGCTTACTATGAGGCTATTTGCTTATGTGATATAACTGCCTGAATGCCTGTGGGTGAAGGTTGGGTTAGTTGAATTGGAACAAATGCATTGACTGTGAGTTTTAAGCCCACTAGATAGTGGCAAAATCATCTTTCTAAGCCCACCTGAGGGTGGCAAAATCTGCATTTTAAGCCTACCTGCGGGTAGCAAACCATTTTTCAAACAAACAAACATGAAATGTTTTGTTCCAATTCAGGCGACCTAGTCTATACTTGTACGCTGTGTGCATCACATAGTAAATCTAGGCTAATAACCGGAATAAGAACTCACAATGTTTTCAAAATAAGATATCATGGTTAGTAGAGGCCGGCCTTTGACCGGGCGAGCGGGGGTGCTCACGAAGTGACCTTCCCCAATCGTACCCAAGTTCCCGAGCCGAGGTAACTTTGGTGATGACGGACACGTGGCCTTTGGCACCGAGTCAGGGTTTCCTAAATTTCCCATTAAAAAACATTTAGGTGGCGACTCTGTATCTTGCGAAGCAGTCCATGTTTGGCACTTCTTTTCTAAAAATCTGTTTTCAAAACGATTTGCCGGATTTGGACTCTTTGGTTCAAGATTGAGAACCGTGACATTTGAGTCCTTCGAACTGTAGTGACCCAATATCAAACCAGAACGGGGGGGACTCGCACTCCTTTCCCTGGGATGCGTTCGGGGACGTCTACAGTTTCTGGCGACTCTGCTGGGGATTTAGAGAACTTGACTCGAACTCATGATATCTGGTTTTGACTACACTTGTGTGTTTCTTTGCATTGCATTTGCATTGGTGCACCTAGGACACCGTGTTTGCCATCTGCTATTCCTGAGCGGTTTGCCGGAGGCTTGTCTTGTCAAGGCATGACCATAAGGCTGACCGGTTGTGGGCTCTGCCAGTATGGGAACACAAACCCTGGTTTTACCGGGGCACTCTTTTTAACCATTCGACCTAGTGCATATTCGGATCCATAGTGACCATTCCAAACTAGGACAGGTTGCTTACCCGTTTATAGGTTGTTTGAAACCGCTGCGTGCGTAGTGAAACCCTAGCTCCTGACAAAATAGGACAGGGAAACCCTACCCCAACATAGGGGTGTTTTGGCTCTCACCTGCTTGTTATGTGCTTTTAGAGTGCGTCTCTACAGGAATGCATGTATCAGTTTGCGAGTTTGGGCATCAGGCCTGCGGGCGCCAGTTCAGTATTTTGGGATTTAGTTTACCTGAGGGTAACAGTTTACAGGCAGAATTTTGGGGGCAGAATTCAGTAGAGGGCTGTAGACGTCCCCGAACGCCCCGGAAGGGTTAAGTCCCGTTCTGTTCATATTGGGGTCACTACAGTTCAAGGACTCAAATGTCACGGTTCTCAATCTTGAACCAAAGAGTCCAAATCCGGCAAATCGTTTTGAAAACAGATTTTTGAAAGAAGTGCCAAACATGGACTGCTTCGCCAGATACAGAGTCGCCACCTAAATATTTTTTAAAATGGGAAATTTAGGAAACCCTGACTCGGTGCCAAAGGCCACGTGTCCGTCATCACCAAAGTTGCCTCGGCTCGGGAACTTGGGTACGATTGGGGAAGGTCACTTCGTGAGCACCCCCGCTGGCCCGGTCAAAGACCGGCCTCTACTAACCATGATATCTAGTTTTGAAAACAATGTGAGTTCTTATTCCGATTATTAGCCTAGGTTACTATGTGATGCTCGCAGCAAACAAGTATAGACTGGGCCGCCTGAATTGGAACAAAACATTTCATGTTTGTTTGTTTGAAAATGGTTTGATGGTGCTACCCGCAGGTAGGCTAAGACGTGGATTTGCCACCCTCAGGTGGGCTTAGAAAACATGATTTTGCCACTATCTAGTGGGCTTAAAACAAACATTTGATGAATTGTCCAATCCAAGTAACTCAACCTCCACCCACAGGCATTCAGGCAGTTATATCACATAAGCACATAGCCTCATGGTAAGCATGCTATTCATGGCAGTCACTCACACACATGCAAGGATGCTAAAGCATAAAACTTACCGAGTACTCCAAGCCAAAACAGAAAACCGATTAGAAATCATGCGTGATCCTAATTATACAGAATGCCTAATGCAACACATGCAATAATGCAACTATAGCAGGCTCGGCTATTCTAAACATGGCATATGGAATGCTACAACTAACACGTATTCAATTTGGAATTGAAATACAAATGCAGTTTGTATGATGCGCCGAGCCCGGTGCATGCAAAACAGATGAATGATGCAAACATGCTGTCATACTGTATGCTAATTGAAATATGCCCTATATCTAACCATCATAAGCGGGTAAATAAAAGGGAAGAAAGACGTGGGGTTGGAAGACATACATCACACTCACCCACACTCATTACAATTATGCCCTCGCGCAGAGGGTCCGAATAAATGATACAGTCCGACATAAAAGAATAATACAGTCCGAATATACAGATTACTAATTAATTAACAAATTAAACTAAGAAAGCTGTAAACTGGCATGCAAGCCAGGGGCTGCCTCGCTTCTGATGAATGATGTATGCCGGATTGCCTTTGCGTAGAAATCCACTGGGATGCCCAATTTAGCCTCTGTTTGCAATTGTTCTCGAAATGCGCGCCAGACTCCGAAAAGTTGCTGATTCCTTATTTTGCTGCAACAGAGAGCAGGAAAAGGGCATAGCAATGTATTTCACAAATATATGCATGCCTCGATCCTCGTGCCACCAATCACGCATAACGATGCATGATGGCCGAGGAGTCGGATTGCACAACTCAATATAGGGTGCAATGCAGATGAATGCTACAACAAAACCTAACTCCATCATGGGTAATCCGGAGTGTCGGTGACTGGGGAATTGCCCAAAACACTGATTTACTGAACACGCAGCCCAGATATAAATAAAGTGAACACGCAGCCCACTGATTAGGATTTGCACACAGCTTCTTCATTTCATTTGCACACAGCTTGTTACTTGCATACGGCTTGCATTTTATCGTGTACTGAAAACATGTATTCATTCTGAATGCAGGTTGGCTCTCGTACCGTACGAGGATATGGCTCTACCGCAGCGAGAGACTGGTATGCTGAGCTTCCAGAGACCGTCCGGGATCTGGTTGATCTAGCAGGATTCGGACCATTCTGCGTGGGATTAGCACGTTGTCCTGCTAGTAGGACATTGTTAGCTTCTCTGGTGGAGAGATGGTGGGACACCACCAATTCCTTCCATTTTTCCGCCACTGTGGATATGACCATGACCCCGCTGGACTTTGCTGTGCTCACCGGCCTAGACACAGGCGGTTGGCCCATTCCTTATGATGAGGATATGGGTGAGTGGGAGGCTGCATGGATACATCTATTGGGGGCTCGCCCACCTGTAGATAGAGCTTCCGGGAGGGTCTAGTACACCTGGTTCTCTTCCCGTTTCCGGAGGCCAGAGATGGAGCCTGAGTCTCCTGAGGAGATTGAGCAGTACACTCGGGGTTTCCTCATGTTCCTCTTCGGCACCACTTTGTTTGCCGACAGGGGGAACACTGTTGGGCTGTATCTGCTGAGCGCCTTGGTGGACCTATCACAGGTCAGGCGATATGACTGGGGTGGTGCTGGCATGGCTACCCTTTATTGTTACATGAGTGCAGCCTCTCGCGGGCGGGGAGACTTGCTTGGCGGCTATTGGAGAGCTTGGGAGGTACGTTCTGTCCTCTTGATGATTTACATTTCTGCTTCTCATTACTTGTTCATTGCACACACGGCGCACTTTGCACTCTGTATTCTGCTTTTAGCACTTTGTATACACATTCCGCACTGCCTTTCTCAGCTATGGGTGTACGTATACTTTCCCACATTAGCTCCGGAGATGGAGGTGGCTGGAGTCCTTATGACTCCGTTTTCACTAGTATTCGAGGGCGAGCATCGAGCGAGACCTCGAGAGACTCTCTTCTACCTGCGACAGTATTTTGATACTGTGCGGACGACAGAGGTATTTCAGAACTCTCAGTTCCTTTCATTTTCATCTTTGACTTGCCCTGTATACTACTGATTTCTGATTGATTTATGCACTAGTTATCCGCAGATTACCTGGCAGCCCTGGGCGGTCTTTGGCGATGGTCTCCGACATCAGTATCCCGGAGGATCAAGTAATTCCCAGTACAGGTTCCTGCTCGAGGGACCAGTTGGTAGGGCTTGGTTCCTGGGGGAACGCTTTCTGCGCCAGGTGTGGGGGTATGATTCTCAGGACCCTCCTGCTGTACCTCCAGCCACTATGCGGACTGCGGATAGGCTATCTTCCCATGAGGTTACCAGTGCCATGCAGGGCACCGATGCTTTGTTACATCTCATGGAGGGGGACTACGCCACCTATCGTCGCATATATCTAATGCCCCCCTTGACGGGAGTGCGTGCTCCGACGCTGAGGCCTACTGACATGCCATCTTCGAGTCGTGCTCGTGCTACGGGTATCCCTTCCTCTAGCAGGGCTGGTGCATCTAGGGGTAGAGGTAGTTCTATTCCTCCGATCCCTCCGTCTCTTCATCCACATGCTGGGTGGCCAGACATGCCGACCAAGCTGACGAGTTGGCGGTTCGGGACTCCTTACCAGGTCCCGCTAGAGCCTCCTCTTCCTGACCACAGATATGTCAGAGACCCTGACTCACCCCCGGTATGTTTTTCAGCTTTGATTCATCAGTCAGATATTTGGACGTTCACTCCTTTACTGATAGTTTTGCATTTGTATTTGCAGCCTCCAGTTGAGTACACGGACGAGCTGCTCGGGATGCTAGCCACATTCGAGGGCATGATCCTACGGAGGGAGGGACATCTAGCCCTCATGGGCGTGCAGGTACTGTCTATCTTTTTCGTATTTAGCATAGTTCTGATGACATACTGGTTTTGAACATTCTGCTGAATTGATAATCTGTGTAGAACACATCTGACACACACTCCACTCACATATTGTACTTGCATCTGCCTTTGATATTTGAACTGATGCATTGAACTCTTCACTTTCAGATGCCTCCTGTATACGCACCACCGCGGGCCGGGCCACCTGGGCCTTCTCAGAGAGGTCGAGGTGCTGGGCCATCTGGGCCTTCTCGAGGAGCTGGGCCATCCAGGCCTTCTCAGGGAGCAGGGCCATCTAGGCCTGTTCGAGGAGCTCGAGGAGTGGGGTCGTCTCGCAGGCGTAGGGCACCCATTATTGAGGAGGAGGAGGAGGAGGTCGCAAACCGTGAGTCAGATACATCCGCTGGGGAGGAAGGCTCCGGCCTTGGTTCCGGGAGTGGAGGCGAGGCTGAGGGGGATCCGGAGGATGACAGCTCTGATCCGGATGGTGATGATGGTGCAGAGGTTGTCCCGCAGAAGAGGATGAGAGGGCCTCCTCATTCCCGTTCCCAGGGATATTGATGCTATTTCCTGCTTTATTTTACTTTTTGGCCAGTAGTTTGTAGCACTTTGCATATTGTTAGGCAGTTTTATTTTCTGTAAAACTTGTACCTTTATTTGTTGTAAAACATGATGGAATGAAACAGCTTTTGAAAAGATGTTTGTATTTGAAATTCTTAGCATCGCATCGCATCGCATCATTTTGCACAAAAATGGAATTGAATGGAAATGTGCTTGTGTATTTACCAGGTCAGGCAATGAACCGACGCAACAAATCAAACAACTCGACTCACTAAGAAATAACAGAATCTTAGCAAGTTTACAACTCGATAAGCAAAGTACAACAATGCTAACGACTCGATATACAAGACTTAACAAAATTGCGTAAACAAAGAGTAACAACTCAAAGCACAAAAAGCGACAGCTCGACAAAACTTACAACTTGATAAACAAAGCAACAACTCGATAAGCAAAAGTACAACAAAGCGCACTTCGGACGGACGATCTGGATGATGGAACGTACCCGAAACTGAGAGAAATGGAGGCCTTCGACACCCCCGATGCGTAGAAATGCCTCAAACTTCTTTCCGGAGGGTAAAACAGGACCAATGCGTGGCCGAACACATTTCGCATTTGGAGACTAGAGGGTGGCCGGCCTACTAGAATAGATGGCCGGCCGGCCACCTCCCCCACAACCCCCAGATTTTTGACACGTGTCCTTTGAATAGTGTTTTACCCCCCTATAAAAGCCCCAGCCCTGGAACTAATTCATTTCATCACCGTTTCTCACAAAAATAGAGGCATTTCTCGCAGAAAATCTCACAACTTGGATTTCTTCTCTAGACGGCTTGGAAAAGTTGAACTTCCGGGGTTTTGGCTTAAATGCACTATTTACGCTGCGTCGGACTCCGCTACATCTTCCTTTCCTTCATGCCGCGGCGAGGTTTTGGAACCCGGTGACGCATGTCTTCAGCTTCGGAGGGCAAGAGGTATGTCCCACTTTCGAAGATTTTCAAGTCTTGATGGAGTCTGAACGCTCAGAAGAGATCTTGCCTCAGTCTCGTTTTGGCCACGCCCAAGCTTTAGGGCGGATGTGGCGCTCATGATCTCTGATCTTTGTAACGGGATGTTGGATATCCCGAGCCTGGTTTACCGATTCTCTGATGCCGGTGACCGCAGCGACCATCATTGGCAAGGTTTCCGACAACATGCCCTCTGCTTGTGCATGCTATCTCATTTTCTGTTTGTCTCGGGCTCCGGAGGCTAGCATCCGTTTGATTGAAGTCGCTCAAGGCTTGCGGGAAGGAAGAGCTTTATCGCCATGACATTAGCCGAGACACTGATGGGCTTGATGCTTTCTACCGCCAAGAGACAACTAGATTTGCAGGGAGTCCACTACTGCTGCAGGTAATGTTCCCACCCAATCTCACATATGTATTTGCTCACATCACTCGGCCCTCAGGCTCGGTTTTTCTCCACAAACCCTCATCTCACTTTTCTCTCATCGTACATCTCTCTATTCTTTACTCTCTCATTTTTCATCCCTCCCCAGATATGGTTGATGGATAAATTGCAAGTTGTGGACTCTTGCCCTGCTTACTCAGCCCGCGGCTACTTCTCTTTCGACAACGCCTGGTTGACGCCCTTGATGAGGGATGGTGGTTTGAATGGATGTGCAATTTGTCTGCCGGTCACATTGCTTGGCGCTGTCCTTGGCTTAACCTTCCGGCGATGAGCTATAGCATGTTCCAGATACTGGGATCCGATGATCGGCTTGACCCATTGTGTATTCTATTTCCCATTCCGCATTCTGCGTCAGTTTGGTCATGATCAGACTTGCCCTCCGGAGGGAATTGAGTACCCGGTCACTTTCCCGGTCCGAGGTGCACACCTCGCCCGACATACTACAGCCTGGAGGACTAGAGAACTCCTGTCCCCTACCCCTATTTTCAATTGCACCTTGTCTGATGAATGTTGGGATTGGCTCAACGAAGAAGCACAGGTCGGGCCCAGGTTGGCATCAAAGGCTTCAACTAGCTCTGGCAGGGGGCGCAGGGACACTTGATTTGACTATACCCCGGATTTATTGCTTTACTAGTACTTTCAAGTTTTCTTCCTGAGTGTAATAAAAAGCAACTTCAATTGTATGCAAAAGCAAGAGAACTCTGTTTTGAAATCAATGAAATTGAAGGTTGTGGTACTGAAAATTCTCCGCTTTGGTCCAAAAATGGTCTTAGTTGTGAAAAGATTAATTTGAACAAAGTCAACTTTTATTAAAACTTTTCAAAACTATTTTCGATATGGATCAGAACTGGACATGCCTGAGATCTGTCACTGAGATGCACAACCCCAGATCCTAGCAACTGGAAAGTTGCCCCTAGTTTGAAAGATACCGCAGCACTTCATTGCAACGGAAAGTTGCCCCTAGTCTGAATAGCACTGTACCGGAGATCACGATAAATGCTGATGAACAAAGATGACTGAGATGATCAAATGGACAAAGTTGATCGGGGAAAAGATTGTGGCTGAACTTCAAGACGAAGTTGCCTACGTATCCCAAAGATGGGAATCAAGCCTTACGTAGTTCAGGCTTAGGTTCGCTCGGGTATTTTCACTCTCCTTTTGCGCTCTAACTTTTGCCAAGGCCGCCCTTTGCGGGTTTTCAACCTTGCGAGCTCAGTTTTTATAATTTCAAATTTTCTGTGCTCTGAGTTTGCCTAGGTCGCCCTTTCGGGTTTTCGGCCTAGCGAGCCTCTCAGGGGTAATATTTCTTCAACTTGTCCATGTTGATCGGTTGGGAAAACTCTAAGCCATCTAGATCCATCAGAACCACAGCTCCACCAGACCAGATTGACTTGATGATGTAGGGACCAGTCCAATTAGGTCTGAACTTGCCCCTTGGGTCGTGGATGGGAGCTCGATTGTCTTTGAGCACCAAATCTCCTTCCTTTAAATTCCTGGACTTAACCTTCTTGTTAAAAGCCCGGGCGATTCTACGTTGATAACTTTGGACGTGGTACAGTGCTTTCAACCTTCTTTCATCAAAAAGCATGAGTTCCTCAAATCTGCTCTGTTGCCAGTCTGCCTCGCTATTTGACACTCGGCCAATACTCGTAATGACGGAACCTCAATCTCAATAGGTAGAACGGCCTCCATCCCATAAACCAGAGAATACGGAGTCGCCCCAGTAGAAGTTCTGATTGAAGTCCTGTAGCCCCACAGAGCAAACGGTAACTATCTGGCCAGCATCTGCCAGTCCCGGTAGGTTTCCACCATCTTCTGTAGTATGCGCTTGATATTCTTGTTGGCGGCCTCAACTGCTCCATTGGTTTGCGGCCGATAGGTAGATGACTTATGAAAAGCCACATTGTATTTCTCCAACAAATCAATCACCTCCTTCTTGAAGGGGGAACCATTGTCTGAAATTATTTCGTTTGGGACCCCATAGCGACATGATGTTGTTTCTGATAAATTTGCTACATGCGAAGCCTTCAACACACGCATAAGATTGGCCTCAACCCACTTTGTGAAATAATCTATCGCTACCAGATGAACTCATGCCCATTCGACCCCTCGGCGTAACTGCTCCGATTACATCAATTCCCCAGACTGAAAACGGCCATGGCGAAGTCATGTTGTACAGCTTTGTTGGCGGGATGTTCATACGATTTGCATGAATCTGACATTTGTGGCATTGCCGGACGAAACTAATACAATCCTCCTCCATGGTGGACCAGTAGTAACCCTGTCTGAGGATCTTCCGTGCCAACATTACCCCATTCATGTGTGCACCACATTTACCCCCGTGGATGGCTTCCATCAGACGCTTTGATTCTTCGGCATCGACACACAGTTTATGCATTCCCAGATGACCTCGTTTATACAGTTTACCCCCGCAGATGATGAACTGAACTGCCATTCTTCTGATTGCTCTTTTGTCTTTAGCATTTACCCCTGGCGGGTATGCTTCTTTCTCCAAGAAATTCCAGATGTCGTAATACCAGGGGTGTTCATCCTGAACTTCATCTATGGCTGCAATCGACTCATAGGCAGGTGCGAATTTCTGGTCGATGATGACTGGACGCATCCGGACTCCACACGGGATGTCTATCATAGAAGATAGAGTTGCTAAAGAATCTGCGAACCTGTTGTCTCTCTCTTAGTAGATGAGTAAAACTTAGCTTCTCAAACCGAGGAATCAGCAAATCCAAGGTTTGGTGATACATCATCATCTTTTCCTCTTTTACTTTCCAGTCTCCTTTAGCTTGAGACACAACAAGGTTCGAGTCCCCAATGACGTCCAACCGTCTTGCCCCTAGTTCCAGGGCTGCTTCTAAGCCAGCAATACACGCCTCGTATTCTGCTTCGTTGTTCGAGACTTTGAACCGGAGTTTGAAGGCGAGAGGGATACGGGAATCATCGGGTGCTATCAGCAACACTCCTATCCCATACCCGTGTTGATTTGACGCTCCGTCAAAGTACATCGTCCAAGCTTCATCGTCGATGTGCAGAATTGATTCATCCGGGAACAGGTACTCAACTGCTTCATCCCCCCAACCGGGTGGTGTCGGCAAGGAACTCTGCCACTGCTCTTCCTTTCACTGACTTGCGTGTCACGTACGTGAGATCAAATTCGGAGAGCAACAGCAACCAACGAGCTACCTCCCGTAAGCGCTGGTTTCTCGAAGAGATATTTGATGGGATCAAGTCGCGAAACCAACATTACAGAGTGAGCTAACAGGTAGTGCCGCAGCTTCCTGGTAGCCCATACCAAAGCTAAGCAAGCCTTTTCCAACGGTGTATACCGGTTTCATACTCCAGCATCTTCTTGCTGAGATAGTAGATGGCTCTCTCCACCTTGTCTTCTGATTCTTGTGCAAGCATGCAGCCCATTGTAGTTTCAGTCACTGACAGATACAAAATCAACGGTTTCCCTGGTTCTGGGGTGACAACACGGGCGGTTCTGTAGATATCTTTAATCTGTTCAAATGCAGCTTGACATCGGCCGTCCCATTGGAACTTCTTTCCTTTCTTCAGGAGACCAAAAGTGGTTCACAAGTCAAGGTTAATTTTGAGATAAACCGTCTTATGAATTGCACTTTACCCAGAAAGCCTCGCACCTCCTTTTCAGTCCTTGGTGGTGGCATTTCTAAGATGGCCTTGATTTTGGAAGGATCGACCTCGATGCCTCTTTGTGTAATCAGAAACCCCAGCATTTTTCCCGCTGTAACACCAAATGTACATTTCTGAGGGTTTAGCCGCAACCGAAATTCCCTGATCCTTTGGAAAAACTTATGCAAGGCGGTGTAGTGGCCTTCTCTTTCCTTGGACTTGACAATCATGTCGTCCACATACACCTCAACCTCTTTGTGGATCATATCATGTAGTATTGTGGTCGCGGCCCGTTGATAAGTAGCTCCAGCGTTCTTCAACCCAAACGGCATTACCCGGTAGCAGTATGTCCCCCACGGGGTGGTGAATGCGGTCTTTTCCCGGTCTTCTGGTGCCATTACTATCTGGTTGTATCCTGAGAAGCCATCCATGAACGAGAGCAATGCATGCCCTGCGGTGAAGTCTACCAACTCATCGATGTGCGGTAAGGGGAAGTCGTCCTTCGGACTAGCCTTGTTCAAATCCCTGAAGTCCACACACACCCGGATCCTGCCATCTTTCTTCGGCACCGGAACAATATTGGCCAACCAAGTCGGGTACTCTGATACCAGCAGGAAGCCTGCGTCAATTTGCTTGGTGACCTCTTCTTTAATCTTAAGAGCCCAGTCCGGGCGGATCCTTCTGAGTTTCTGCTTGACAGGTCGGGCCTCGGGGTCAAGGGGGATCCGATGCTGTACAATCTCAGGATCGATTCCAGGCATGTCTTCGTAGGACCACGCGAAAACATCTTTGAAATCTTTTAATAAAGCGACTAAGCGCTCGCTTCCTCAGAAGACAACGTGGACCCGATCTGGACCAGCCGCGGGTCCTCCTCAGTACCAATGTTCACGGTAATGATTCATCATCCGTTAATGGCTTAACAAATCTCTCTTGCTCTTGCTCAATTAAACGTTGTAAAACCGGAGGAACTTCGTCTCGTCGTTTTCATCAAAGTTTTTGAAAGTCTGAATTAATGCAATAAATCAAGGGCACAGAGAAATACTCGGAAACCACATTCACCTCATTCTCATTAAGTTCATCCAAATCGTCCAATTCTTTCTGTTACAACAGACTCAAAAGAAAAGGAAAAAGACGACCTAGACAGGACTGTGGCAATCCGGGTTAACACCCCCAGGAGTACCAGACTCAGACTCAGTCGAGCTGGAACCTGATTCCGACTCACAAGACTCGGGGATCAGATTCCGGCTCACTACCTGACCCGGACTGCTGGACAAAAACCCTCCTCGTACTGCCAAGTGAGAGAGGGTGCGATTGATGCATCCAAGATAGCTGCTGGTCGGCTCGCAGCCGTTTCATCCCCAATCATGGAAACCACGAAGTTATCCCCCAAGCACTCTTGGTCGATCGGAGGATCAGAGAGGAGACATGCCAGTGCTACCCCCATTTCAAATTCTGTGCCCTCAGGATCCCCTGCTTTATTCTGCTCAACCTCAGTTGTTGGGTCTGTCTGCTCTGTGGCAACGTCATCCCCGGATAGTTGCAAATCAAAGAAATCTCGAAGCCTGGGACGCGCTTCTTCTCCGCGTTTATCCACGGCTCTGGGAAGCCGCAAAATGGAAAATCTTCCCCCTCCCGGACAAAGCGTCCGTTCAGGGTACCCTGAATGGGCCTGTGTATTAGTCAAAGGCTTCCCAGCCTGCTTCGCTCTGGCTCTGCCGGCCATTTCCTTTCCTTTCCTCACCCAGTCCTCTTTGGTGGGCAGATAACCCAGTCCAAAGGTATGCGGGTTGTGTGGCACTTCGGCCAACGCAGCGACTCCTTTCCTGCCGCTTCTTCCTAATCCCATCCCGGGAATATGTTGTAGCTTGTTCATGAGGTAGACTGATTGGGCACTGACGTACACACCTTCATTCACAGCCATAATGTTCTGTACTACCCGGGCCTCAGCCAAAGTGAATCCTGATAAGAAGACATCTTCTGTGCCATGCTCAATTTCCAGGACCGGCGTAGATACCTCCGGAGGGGGGTGGATTGATGAGTTCCCAAATACAGTGGCTACTCCCTTTCCATAGGGGTATTTCACCATCTGATGTAGAGTTGAGAGACTGCCTTTACTTGGTGCAGCCACGGCCGCCCCAAGAGTAAGTTGAAGGTTGCGGGAACGTCCAAGACGTGAAATTCGACGTCGTGTTGTCCTAGACCAACCTTGGTTTGAATCTTGACAATCCCCATCACTTCTCTACTTGTATTATCATAAGCTTTAATCACCTGAGTTGTTGGTGTGAAGTCCGCGGGCTTCAACCCAACTACATATGCTGTTCTGACTGGGCAGACATTGATGGCAGACCCGGTATCAACAAGTACCACCGGTATCCATTTATCTCTACACTCCACGGAGACGTAGAGAGGTTTGTTATGGTTCACGCCCTCAGGCGGCAACTCCTTGTCTGAAAAGGTTAATGCCGGGAACCTCCTCCCGGAAAAACCAGCCCAACCAGCTGTTCTGGTGTAGTGTCTATTGAGAGTTTGGCCTTGTCCATGGCAGATAGGACGGCCTGTCTGTGTACCCTTGATGCCATAAGCAGTCCCCAGATGGAGATGTCTGCTTGTATCTTCTTCAATTGTTTGAGCACAGCTTCTTCTTCTATCTGTTTCTCTCTCTGTTTCTCAGCCTCTTTATCTTTTCCAGATGCCTCAGGTTGGTCAAGGTGTGGGGGCTTGAAATACCGCCCACTCCTGGTCATGTGAGTCCATCTCATCGAGGTACCAAGTATCATCTGGTTGAGCACCTGCCCAATCTTCATCCGTGGGCAAGACATAAGTCGTCGTCTTCCCACCACATTCCATTAGCGTTCGACAGACACCTATCTGGTTCCGACAAGTCGTACCCTCAGTACTTTCATCCCACATGCTCACAGCATGTCTGCTTCCTGTGCTCACAGCACTTTCAATTTCTTCATGGTTCTTGGCTTTCCGGATTCTCTCAGAATCGCAATTCTTGTTGTTCCTCCTGTGTTTAGTACGGTTTGTTGCTTAGTTTTCACAATATTTGGTCCCGAGCGATTCTTTGTCGCCGGCGCTCTCCGGCAATGCTTTCTGATCCTCGGCCCTTCCGGCCATCATTGATACTCTCGCCCCTGCCGGGCCCTGTTCTGATTGAAATTCTGCAGCGTCTGGCTGATCATCTAACCACCCAGTGACTTCTGCCGTCTCCTCATAATCGAACCAGTTGATTGAAGCATCCGCTGATTCTTGGTCGTTGAAGAACTGGAAGTTGGCAAAGTCCTCTTCCACTGTTGTCAGATCATCTGCCCCTTGTTCAAGTCTGTCCCCCCGAATCATGCACAGTTCAGCTTTTTCTGGCAGCCCCACACTCAGTTCAGATTGGCCCACTGATAAAATGTACTTGCTTGGATCATAGGCTCCTCCGGCAAGATTCCCAGGCTGTTCCATCCCAGACTCAACAATTCTGCTCTCCTCTGAAACCTGCCCCGTTCCATCTTCGGTGGTCACCACCACTGGCTCAGATTGGGTTGTGAAGGTGTCCAACATGCACAAGTCAGTGCAATCAGGAAGGATCACCTCCGGCTTGGGTAGGTGGGAGGAAGTAATATAGATACTAGGATCGTAGGACACGACCCCAGTTTGGATGAAGTTGACTCTTTTGGTGGTGGGGCTTGGTTGTGTGGGGGAGAGGGTTTGTTGTGACGTTGGGTCTTTCGGGAGGTAGAATGATATTCTTGTCGACGAGGTCTTGAATCTCGTGACGCAGTCTGTAACAACGGTCGGTGTCATGACCGTGCTGTTGGTGATATGCACAGTACTTTGCTGGGTCATGAGAAGGAGGGAGTGGATTTGGCAGTGGCCTCGGCTCTAAAGGTGTCAGATGCTTCTTTCTGATTAACACCCCGAGAGCCTTGGACAAAGGCATGTATAGTGGGGTGAAGGTTCTTTGACCTCTGGGCTGAAATCTCGAGGCTTGGTTACTGCTCCCGGAGGTACTGGAAAAGGGTGTGGCCGCTGCGGGCCTTGGTTGGGAAGGGGGGTGGTGGTGACCATACCGACCTCAGAAGTCCTTGTGTTTGCAGCGCCACTCGGGCCTGCGTTGTTATTGCGGTTGAATGTCCTTCGGGGCTGCTCCCGGTCCTGATCGATCAACCTTGCTTCATCGCGTCTTCGATCTGTACCCCATTTCGTGTAAGTCTGAGAAAGTTGGAAAGGGGAGTACAATCATCTTCTGCATTACTTTCGGTTGGAGATTGCGCACAATCATCCGGATTTGATCTTTATCTGTTGGCCTCAAGGTCATCATCGATGCCTTTGCTCTCCACCGAGTTACAAAATCGGAGAAAGACTCCTTGGGTTCTTGCCTCGTCGTTTCGAGATCACGTGTTGTAATCTCGATCTGTGTATTATACGAGTACTGCGCAACGAAGGCCTCAGCCATCTCATCCCAATTTCTCTTCACATCATCTTCTAACTTGGCGTACCAGATGGCCGCCACCCCCGACAAAGTTCTGGCCAAACAAAGAAAGCTTTTGCGGTCGGGTTAGGCCCATTGGCCTCAAGATGTCTGAAAATAGCGGATGATGACCATAGGATCCCTGACCCATCAAAACGGTCAATCTGTGGCATCTTGAATCTGTCTGGCAATGTTACAGCCACGTCAGTGTACCCATCTTCGATGTCTGGGATGGCCTTCACCCCCTGCGATTTCTTGAAAAGTTTCTCCAACTTACTCAGCTTCAGAGCTGTATGATCTACCTCGAACTCAAGGGAGAGTCCGGGTGGTTGGGTGTAAGATTCTTGGACAGTTGAGGCAGAAGCGGGGGCGGAGCCAGCCCGTTGGAATGTTGGTGTCCTCTGGATATTTTGGACATTGGGTAGGGTGTTCTGGGTATTCGGGAAGGTATTCTGAGGGTTTGGTAGGAGGTATTCTGAGGGTTCGAGGATTTGGCAAGGTATTCTGACCCGCAGGTGCCTGCTCGGGTAGTGGAGCCGCTGGTGGAGGAGGAACCTGATGTGAAGCAGAGGCTGCATTCTGCTGTTGCAGCCTAGTGATCAGCTCGGCCTGCTGGGCCATGACTGCGGCTTGTTGTTTAGAAAATTCCGCTTGGCGGATGGAATCCTCTTGCATCTGCCTCATGCTTTCTTGCATCTGGCGCATCATCGCCTCTACCACTGATGTATTCTGCTGTTCCATCTGGATGCCCGGTAAATGTACTTCTATGGCAGACACAGAAATCTCAGCCTGGCTGTTCACTGTCAAAGTAGCCCTCTGTCCTGGTAATCCTGCTCTGACACACTACGCCTCCTTGGCCTTCTTCTGGCAACTGGGGGTAGAGAGTGGAACACTGGATGTCCGTCAACGAGATCCTCGGATCGGTTGAGTCGGCGACCTCGTGTCCAGAGTGCTTGGGGAGTATCTACTGGTTCGGAAGCAATCGTGCTAAAAACTGCCCTAGCAAAAAGATAATAAAGCAAAAGGAAATAAATAACCAGAAAAACGGGCAGCATAACAGCTTAAATTAAATACACACAACACACAGTCGGGCATACAACACGCAGTTGATAAGCTGAAAATACACTGTCCTCTAATACTGATCACTGTTCCTTGTATCACTGTTCCCCAAAACTGAATCGGATATCCGCAGACAACTGATTCTCAGATACTGACTGATGCCCGCAGGCCTGACTGATGCCCGCAGGCCTGATGATCCCAGGCTGATACCAAACTTATAGACTGATACATGCATTCCTGTAGAGACGCACTCTAAAGCACATAACAGATAAGTGAGAGCCAAAACACCCTATTTGGGGTAGGGTTTCCCTGTCCTATTTTGTCAGGAGCTAGGGTTTCACTACGCACGCAGCGGTTTCAAACAACCTATAAACGGGTAAGCAACCTGTCCTAGTTTGGAATGGTCACTATGGATCCGAATATGCACTAGGTCGAATGGTCAAAAGGGTGCCCCGGTAAAACCGGGGTTTGTGTTCCCATACTGGCAGAGCCCGTAACCGTCAGCCTTATGGACATGCCTTGACAAGACAAGCCTCCGGCAAACCGCTCAGGAATGCAGATGGCAAACACGGTGTCCTAGGCGCACCAATGCAAATGCAATGCAAAGAAACACACAAGTGTAGTCAAAACCAAATATCATGAGTTCGAGTCAAGTTCTCTAAATCCCCAGCAGAGTCGCCAGAACTGTAACGACGTCCCGAACGCCCCGGGAGGTTAAGTCCGTTCTGTTCATATGGGGTCACTACAGTTCAAGGACTCAAATGTCACGGTTCTTAATCTTGAACCAAAGAGTCCAAATCCGGCAAATCGTTTTGAAAACAGATTTTTGAAAGAAGTGCCAAACATGGACTGCTTCGCCAGATACAGAGTCGCCACCTAATGTTTTTTTTTAAATGGGAAATTTAGGAAACCCTGACTCGGTGCCAAAGGCCACGTGTCCGTCATCACCAAAGTTGCCTCGGCTCGGGAACTTGGGTACGATTGGGGAAGGTCACTTCGTGAGCACCCCCGCTCGCCCGGTCAAAGACCGGCCTCTACTAACCATGATATCTTATTTTGAAAACATTGTATGTTCTTATTCCGATTATTAGCCTAGGTTACTATGTGATGCTCGCAGCAAATAAGTATAGACTGGGCCGCCTGAATTGGAACAAAACATTTCATGTTTGTTTGTTTGAAAATGGTTTGATGGTGCTACCCGCAGGTAGGCTAAGACGCGGATTTGCCACCCTCAGGTGGGCTTAGAAAACATGATTTTGCCACTATCTAGTGGGCTTAAAACAAACATTCAACACATTGTCCCAATTCAAGTAACTCAACCTCCACCCACAGGCATTCAAGGCAGTTATATCACATAAGCACATAGCCTCATGGTAAGCATGCTATCATGGCAACACTCACACGCATGCAAGGATGCTAAAGCATAAAACTCACCGAGTACTCCAAGCCAAAGACGGAAACCTTATTAGAAATCATGCATGATCCTAATTTATACAGAAATGCCTAATGCAACACATGATGCAAAATGCAATACAATTATAGCAGGCTCGGCTATTCTAAACATGGCATATGGAATGCTACAACTAACACGTATTCAATTTGGAATTGAAATACAAATGCAGTTTGTATGATGCGCCGAGCCCGGTGCGTGCAAAACAGATGAATGATGCAACATGCTGTCATACTGTATGCTAATTGAAATATGCCCTAATCTAACCATCGTAAGCGGGTAAATAAAAGGAGAAAGAAGTGGGGTTGGAAGACATACATACACACTCACCCCACTTATTACAGTTATGCCCTCGCGCAGAGGGTCCGAATAAATAATACAGTCCGAAATAATAAAAGAATAATACAGTCCGAAATAATACAGTCCAAATAATACAGATTTCTAATTAATTAACAAATTAACTAAGAAAGCTTTAAACTGGCATGCGAGCCAGGGGGCTGCCTCGCTTCTGATGAATGATGTATGCTGGGCTGCCTTTGCGCAGAAATCCATTGGGATGCCCAATTTAGCCTCTGTTTGCAATGTTTCTCGAAATGCGTGCCAGACTCCGAAAAGTTGCTGATTCCTCATTTTGCTGCAACAGAGAGCAGGAAAAGGGCATAGCAATGTATTTCACAGATATATGCATGCCTCGATTCTCGTGCCACCAATCACGCATATCGATGCATGATGGCTGAGGAATCGGATTGCACAACTCAATATAGGGTGCGATGCAGATGAATGCTACAACAAAACCTAACTCCATCATGGGTAATCCGGAGTGTCGGTGACTTGGGAATTGAGACCCGTTCCCTCACTCGGAGTACGAAACGTGCCTCGTTTCCCGTGCCCGAGCTAACTCCTATCCCGAACACGATACAATATGCATGGTATGCATGAAATGCAGCTAATATTCGATTCTAGCATGCTCAATGCTATGAAAATGAGACGCCTCGGAGTGTGTGCCAGACGGGCACACATACTGAGGCGATGATTCTAAGGCATAAAATGACATGCACGATGCAATTGGACTTACACTAACACGAGTGGACCTCAGCCACACTCACATAAGAGGCCGTCGGATAAAAAAATGAAGTGCCTCGAAATGCGTGCCCATGGGCGCGCAAACCGAGGCGATGCATACGGAATGCAAAATGACATGAAAATGATATGTAATGAGGCTAAAATGAAATGCCTCGAAGTGCGTGCCCGCAGACACGCAAACCGAGAGAATGGCATACGGAATGCAATGATGCGAAAATGGCATACAGAATGCAAAATGGACTTATACCAACATGAGAGGACCTCAGCCACTCTCATACGGGAGGCCGTCGGATAAAAATGAAGTGCCTCGAAATGTGTGCCCACGGGCGCGCAAACCGAGGTGATGCATACGAAATGCAAAATGACATGGAAATGATATGTAATGAGGCTTAAAATGAAATGCCTCGAAGTGCGTGCCCGGGACACGCAAACCGAGAGAATGGCATACGGAATGCAATGATGCGAAAATGGCATACAGAATGCAAAATGGACTTATACCAACATGAGAGGACCTCAGCCACTCTCATACGGGAGGCCGTCGGATAAAAATGAAGTGCCTCGAAATGCGTGCCCACGGGCGCGCAAACCGAGGTGATGCATACGGAATGCAAAATGACATGGAAATGATATGTAATGAGGCTAAAATGAAATGCCTCGAAGTACGTGCCCGCGGACACGCAAACCGAGAGAATGGCATACGGAATGCAATGATGCGAAAATGGCATACAGAATGCAAAATGGACTTATACCAACATGAGAGGACCTCAGCCACTCTCATACGGGAGGCCGTCGGATAAAAATGAAGTGCCTCGAAATGCGTGCCCACGGGCGCGCAAACCGAGGTGATGCATTAAAGCATGAAATGACATACGAAATGCGAAATGGACTTATACTAACATGAATGAGCCTCAGCCACACTCACATGAGAGGCCGTCGGATGAAAATGAGGTGCCTCGAAATGCGTGCCGCGGGCGCGCAAACCGAGGCGATGGATACGGAATGCAAAATGACATGGAAATGATATGCAAACATGCAAATGGAATTTCAGCACTTACAAATGACGCAAAACAGTCCCGAAAGGCGGGGAAATGATACCGAATGCCCGGAATGGTCCCGAAATGCGATAATAAGCACCCGGAATGGCCTATAGCCACACTAAACATGCATGGTTGGTACATGGTATGCAAAACAGTAGCAAGGCAGCCCCAAAATAGCATTATTCACAGTACAAAACATGGCGAAATAGTGAGCATAGGTAGGACAACAATAGCATGCAAAAATACGAGCCAAGAGAGGGGTATTGAAGCAAGTGGCGTATGCGATGCTCAAACTGAAAAGTACCCTTCTACAACACTGATGAGGGACTAAAAATATGCACATTTTCAGTAGATGACATCCCCCAACTCAGTATTCAAACATGGTAAAAATGCTATGCAAGAATGAGGATATATGAGGCTATAACATGAAGTACCCCAAACATTTATCAAACCAGAAAAGACCCTCAACGAAATATGTCAAGAAGACCAAAATATGGATCTTTTCAGTACTGATAATGGCTGAAATCAGAAGCTAGATAAGCTTAAAAAAGCATGCAAAATGGGGTCAAAGAGAGATATAAAGGCAAGTATAACATGGAGACCCCAAACAAGATTGATCCCTTCGACAATATTGTAGAGGGACACAAAATAAGCTCACTCAAAGTTCATGATATGTTCCAAAACAGACTGCATGTAGGTCAAACAAATCATGCAAGTTTACGGTAAATATGAGAAATTATGAAGCAAGTGCATGATAGAGAGGCCAAACAAGGTTTAGCCCTTCTTCAATGTTGAAGAGGGGCTCAAAATAGGCCCAATCACAGTTTACCTCATGCCCGAAATCAGATCACTCATAAGCTAGATATCTCATGCAAAAACAAGGGCAAAACATGGATTCAAAGCAACTTGCATATGGAGCATGAAAACAAGGTTGAGCCCTTCTTCAATGTTGAAGAGGGGCTCAAAATAAGCACAATATCAGTTCATGAGATGCTCCAATTCAGATCACACATAGGCCAAATATTCAATGCAAAATAATGGCATATAAGAGGATATTGAAGGAAGTGCAAGATGGAGGGCTCAAACAGAGTTGAGCCCTAAAACAAACATCAAGAATAGCTCAAAAGAGGACCACTTTAAGTATTGGTCGGAGCTCAAAACAGTGAGCAAGTAGGGTTAAGAAATGAGGCAAGAAAATGGTGTAAAAGAGGGGATTTGAGACTTACCCTTGAAGACAAGTCTTTCTTTGCTTCTTGACTTGAGTTTGTTGCTTCTTAACCACTGAAAAACCTTCCTTTGCTGCTGAAAATGGATTGGTGATGGTAGTGCTTGGTGTTGATGAACAACTGAGACCAAAACTTGAGAGTTTGAGAGTGATAGAGAGAGATATGCTTGAACCAATTTTTTCTAACCCTAAGGACTGAATTGGGAGGCCCCTTATATGGACAAAAGAGGGGTGTAAAAGGGGAGGGAAATGCACCCAAGCTTTCCCTCCCAAAATATCCCCCGGATGCCAAAGATATTTTGGAGAAACAGCTATATAGCTGTAAAGTATGCACTGAGGGGAGTGTGGCCGGCCAAGTGCTTTTCCTGGAGGTGGCCGGCCGGCCACCCCCCATGTCCGGCCGGCTAGGGGGCAAAAATGAAGTGAAGAATTAATGGCCGGCCACCAGATGATGGTGTCCTCCCAGGTGTGTACAACAAGGCCCTGTGGTTCAAATTTGACAACTCTGAAACAGGAGAGAGAATAGGCCACTTCAAAGAGGGGTTCAAAAGGTCCAATGAAAATTACTGGCCGGCCATAGGTTTTTAGGGTCCTCCCATGTGTGTACATCACAAATATGTGGTTTTGGCTCGAAGAAAATGGCCCTAGGGTGGTCAACATTAGCCCGGAAGTGAGAAAAACGGGCGCCGGGGGGCGCCGGAAGAGCATAACAGGTTGCTTGGACAATTGCTAGCCTCCCACCCTCCAGTGATCTTCCTGATGATAAAATAGAGGTACCTGCCAAAAATGAACAAAAATCGATGCAAAATGAATGCTCGGGGGCCAAACCGCGAGGTTCGGGGCCCGAAAACCGGCTGTAAGCACCGAAAGTGGCATTCAGCCACGAAGTGGGTATCTAAGACCCCAGTGTTCCTCGTTATGATAAAACAGAGGTACCTGCCAAGAACCGGAGGAATCGGAGATGGTTGGGCGGTCCCGAACCGAGGCACACGGCCTGACGGCTCCGAAAACCGGGAACCGGGCTCCGAAATGGGCAAAATGGCCTACGGCCACGAAAAGTAGCCCACGGCCACCGAGAGATGATCTGCTGGACCTCTTCCTCCCCGCAGGAAAGAAAACAGAGAAAACCGAGTCTGGTTCGCAAACCGAGGCAAGGCATAGAAGAGGGTTCGGAAGTCCGGAGGCAGGGCGCACGGCCGCGACTCTGAGACTTCTGAACGAGCACAATATGCAACATCACCGAGCGCTCAATCGGTGACGTCTGAGTCTTAAAGTCGGTCAAAAATGGGGTGTCTACACTAATATATCTAGGAAATCAATACCTAATATATGTAGGAATATATACCATATATACATTAACATCCCTCCTTAAACTCAAGGAGGATAAACATCTTGAGTTTAGAGAGAGAAACTAAAACATGAAATATAACTAAATAAAATAACAGGAAAATAGGTTTGCAAAATCCGAACGGGAGCGCAAGGGCGCTTGAAATAGATCAGAGGCCGGAACTAAAGCCGAGAGACAGTTTATGGTCATGTCGGACCATTGTAGAAACTAGCTAAAACTAATGCCAAGACAATTTAAGGTCGTACCGGACCAATATAGAAACTGGCTGGAATTAATGCCGAGAGAAAGTTTATGGTCATGTCGGACCATTATAGAAACTGGCTGAAACTAATGCTAGGACAGTTTAAAGAGGTCATGCCGGACCGATGTAGGAGCTAACCGGAATCAATGTCGGGACAGTTTACGGGGTCATGCCGGACCGTTGTAAAAATTGGCTAACCAGAATCAATGTCGGGACAGTTTAAAGGGGTCATGCTGGATCGTTATAGGAGCTAACCGGAATCAATGTCGGGACAGTTTAAAGGGGTTATGTCGGACCGATGTAAGAGCTAACCAGAATCATTGTCGGGACAGTTTAAAGGAGTCATGCCGGATCGATGTGGAGAACTGGATGTTGAACCAACAACCGTAGCACACACATAACTTATGACATGGTGCTGAACAATGATGGCAACAGATGACTGAGTGCGCTAGGAGGCGGCTTGGATGGTGCACCAAGAGGCAAGTTTGGTGGTGAGCCAAGAGAAGGAAGCTTGGATTGTGCACCAAAGCGGCTTAGATTGTGCGCCAGAGAGGGGCGGCTTGGGTTGTGCGCCAGAGAGTACGGCTTAGATGGTGCGCCAAAGGGCGACTTGGGTGGTGCGTCACAAGGGGTGGCTTAAGTTGTGCGCCATAGGAGACGGCTTAGGTGGTTTGCATGGTGTATAACCATGTTCACCATGGTATAGGTATAATATCCCCCCTCAAACTCAAATAGGTTTGAAGATAGAAATCAATTTGAGGTTGAAGCAGAGAGAAAGATAGAGTGGAGAAAAAAAAATGTATTGCAAGTAAAAAATAAAATAAAAAAATGATAGAGATATTTGGGGTAGGAATAAACCAACGAACAAAGGAAACGATCTCCATGAAACGATACTAACAAGAAAACATGATAACATAATAGGTTGAGATCCGGCGGGCGGCCAAGGCAAGGCTGCCGCCCGCCGGTAAGGCGAAAAACACCAAGAGCTTAACCTATAACTCTGATACCATGTTAGAATAGTAGAGAGAGAGAGAAAGAGTAAATAATATGTATTGTATTGAATGATGTCATATACAATAGAAGGCATGTATATATAGGCTAAGAAAGAGTATCATTCTAGAAATCTAACTATGAGAAAAAGTATCCTATAAGAGACCTAACTATGGCAATACCTAACATATCTAGGAAATCAATACCTAATATATGTAGGAATATATACCATATATATATTAACATTCCCTAAGCCATGTTGTATCCTACTTAACTTTAATAAAATTTTATTTGTTTGCTGCTCAAAAAAAAATATATATATATATATAGAATATGATTGATTATATTACAATTACTCTTTTCAAATTAAAGCTAATTAAATCTTACATTTACTCAACCATGTGAAATGAAAGATTAAATGGATTAGCAATTTTATCCATCGAAAATGATTTAGCTTATAAGTTGGTTTATGCGAACTAGATTAATAATTTTATAGCTAAGTATGTCAGAAGAATGATATTTAAGTGATTTTTGTTACAGTTTATTTATTTTTTATTTGATACTTCAGTTTAGATTATTTTTAACAGTTAAGTAAATTTTAATAGACATATACTAAAAGTAATTTTTTTACGAAATACCAAAAAAAAAAAAAATAGACACATAATTATTTTTTTTTTAAAATATGTATGAAAAGTCCTGCTTTGAAAATTTGTTTTGAACCCCGAAAAAGTCAGAGCCGGCCCTGCTTTGAGTATAATGTCATTCCCATGAAGTTTGCAATGAATAATGCATGAAATGGAAAATGCTATACAAAAAAAAAAAATTAATTAATTAATTAAAATAAAAAATAATAATAATTTACAAACTTTTCTTATAAATTGATGTGGTATGGAGGGATACAACTTTAGAATGTAAAATGAGGCCAACTTATTAATATTCTAAGTGACACATCAGTTTGTAAGGAAAATTTGTTTGTATAGCACTACTCATATGAAATTAGCAATGACTTGGATATATTCACTGAACCTGTTATTTTTATATTTATGTCATAATTGGCCAAGTTATTTTGAATGCTGAAGTGATTCGAGTGTATTAGTTTTATTGGGAATTGTGTAATTTGAATTTTAATTTTTCTAGTTGAATAAATTGTTCATATTTTTTCATTTGATGATATGATTTGGTTTTATGAAAATTTTTTATTAGATTTTTTTGGAATTTGTTTTTCTTTTTTTGGTGCAAAGGAATTCTCACAGAAAGTTGTGGGAAGATTTTGTAACATGTCGCTAACTTATGGCGACGGCCTAGTCATCAGCGTGTGGCAAAACATCGCTAAAAATATTAGCACAATGTTTCTAAATGTCGCTAACCTATAGCGACAGTCACGTTATAAGCACTTTCTACAAACGCCACTAAAATGTTTTACCGGCATTTTTGATAGTTTTAGCGACGTTTCTAACATGCTGGTAAAAATTGATTTTATCAACAGTGAATATAACTATATTTCATTCATATTTTATCTACCGTTTTTTTTTTTCTCTTTCTAAATTCATGATCAAATACAATCTAAATATAATTCACTTATCATTGAAAAATAATGATAATAATAATAATCACAATTACTTAAATTACAGAAGTACCTGCATGCATCATCATAATTGGCAATTTTTGCATCCAGAAGAGCTGAAATGCAACCTTTTTTTTCCCCCAAGTGGATACTTTCTGATTTATGTAGAGTTTCTTTTATGATCACGTGCGTGCGTGTATCATCTTCTGACTTTGATCAAGGCTCAAGCCTCAAGCCTCCCAGTCGCAAAAAATATCACAAAATACATATATTAATTTCCCTTCTTTTCTATTATTATAGAACACATAAGCAGAATACAAAATGTAGACACAGAATTCACTTGGACCTATTAACAAATATTGTACACTGAGCCTACAAATACAGAAAATAAAACCAGAAATTTACACAGAATTTCAAATCAAAGGCCATTGATGTAAAATTCTAATCTTGCCCCTTTATTTTTGCAGTAATGCTAGGTATCATGAAAAGCCTTTCATGAAAATGGTCATGAAAGATTTGTGATCTTTGGATTACACTTACAATAAAGTACCACACACTAATCAAGATAATCTAAGGGTCACAAATTTTTCATGATCATTTTCATGAAAAAATTTTCATGATCTCTAACATTTCTCTTATTTTGGGGGCAGGGACAATAGACTTTTCCAATATCACAACCCCTAAGGTATTAACTCAAGTTCGACTCTTGTCCATAACCCCATTTTCCGGGATCAAGTGGTTAGGAATGGCACTTAATCTTTGAATTTTACACTCATGGACTGGACCAAAAGGACATTGCCTAAGACATGGTTCTGATATAATATATATATATATATAAAATCATGGGGTCTATATGAATTCCGTGTCCATTTCTGTCTCCTTTATCATTTTTCTTTTGAAGTAAATCTAAGCAAGAAACATCGAACTATTGGAGAAGCAGAACTCTAAATCTACACCTATAACAGTGTTCTTGGGTGTTGTCTATTGCAAATCAAAAGTAGATAATCTAAAAAGTCAAAATTATCTATCATTCAGCTTTTAGAAATAAGTTTTTTCTGCTTATTTAAATTATTTCTGCTTAATAAATTTACAAAACGTACACCAAACAAACTAACACAGATTGTTAAAAAAATAAAATAAAGTAAAAAAAGACTATGAACAATTCAAATAAACTGCACCAAATAATCCCATTATGTAAAACTTACATCAAGTTTCCGGCTTGGGTTGGAGAAGTTTGCATGAAATACTCTGATAAGTTGAAGTAGATGATGACATCGAGGTATGTTTTCATGTCTCATCCTTGTGCTCGTGTTTGAAAAGAGAGAGAAATAGAGCGTGTGTCATGCAATAGTTATCTTCTACCGTACAAATAGAGAGATGAGATCGGAAAAGAATATGGAAGACTTTCTGTACCATGTTTAGCTCTATTTGGAATAATTATTATAACAATGCTACAAACTTAAAAATATTACTTAGAAAAATACATCCATGTATTATAATCATTTTAAGTCTTACTCATATCTCATTAATTTTAAATTCATATCATATAATTTATTTCGGAATAAAAATCAAAATAAATTTTTATGGTTCATAGCATATATCTAATTACTATGGTGGCTTTTCACAATTTTTTTTTTTTTAAGAGTAATAATTACAAATACGATAATAGTAGAAGTATTATATCAAGTAGGCCACTACTCTAACAATAGCTAGAAAATCAACAATCACCACTAGCTACATACAACCCTCATAATAGAGGAGAAGTATAATGACCACAAATATCTAACTTATCTCTGTAGGATTTGAAGCTGGAACCTTGTACCACCAAGTGGTACTATACAACTACTGGAACAAAGGCACTAGTTAACTTTTTTGTTTTCTAAAAATTGAAAAAGTTGTTGTATTTAATAATTGTTATTTTACTTTTTATTTTTATTTATGTTTTTTTGTGTGCCTTTTCAATCTTACATTTTAGTGAGAAATTATCATATATATATATATATATATATATATAGTATTATGGAGCACTTGTGGGGATATGGTGAGATTTCTAAAAATATTGAGAATAAAATTATCTTTTAACAAATTTGCTAAAAAAATTATTTTATTTTTTATAAAACAAGTCATCTCAAACAAAGTTACTTCCTTTTATTTTCACCTAAACAAGGCTTAAATAATTATGAACTATCATGTAGTATTTAAGTAGTGTTTTCAATCAATAACATAATGAAATTTTTTACAAATAAAATAAATTTATTCATTTATTTTTATTAAGTAGTTGAGAAACAATTAGTGACTGTATTTTAATATTCTTCATTTATAAAGAACACTACAATCCAGATTATTCTGTCCACTGAAAATATTTTCTTTTAAAAAATTATCTACCCTTTTGTCTTATTTTACTCACAATTGTAAATTTTAGGAGAAATTTCAATTCAAGTTAAATTCCAAAAAATAATTAGAGATAAGTGGTGAACTTTACAAATATTAATTATTAAAATCATAATATTTACCATGAAATTGTCATAATTTTGTAGAAGTACCACTGTGACAATTTTTCCTAAATTTTATCCATAATTTATATTTATGTATTAATGTAAAATGATATTTAATGTACGAGGCTCGTGCAGTTTTAAAGTACTAGTGTAAAAATATCTTAATTTTTTATGTTTAAAAATTAAAAAATACAAGTAGCACAAAATTATTGACTCATACAAATCTAATTTGAAATCTTTTTTAAAAAAAAAAAAGAAAAAAAAAAAAGAGAGAGTTCAAAGTAGAATATTTACCACGTACTAAGTCACAACTAATTTGAAATTTAAAACTTGTTAACAGTATAAAGTCCAAAGTGGAATTACAATTCGGTTGGAAAATGACTTTTTTTGTGACTTTTATGAATTGGATGGAATCCTCCTTTCTAATGTAGTAATTGTATAGGTACGAAATATTCGTCACACGCGTACTCTCCATGATCAAGCTTGTGTCTCCCCGAATGGCGTCGTGTAGCCTACAAAACAACTCAGGTGAGCTACCTAGTGGGTGTATGCCAGAAAACCCCTCCAATGCTTAAGTTAGCTTTTAAGATCAATATACGGAAAGATCACCAGAAATTCAGTGGAGCTTTTAAGATCAATATAGGAAAAGCTCTCCAGAAATTCAGTAAGTAAAATTGCACTACCTCTATAGGGTTTACTTATGAGCTTTTATAAATTCCGTAAGGTGACTCCTAATAGGACTCTAATTCCTCTTCGTAGAGTTCTATCAAGAATTCTTCTGTTAAAGGATAATGTCAATCCTATAACACCCTTATCTCCAAAGTTCTAGTGAAATAACATAACTCTTAGCCTGGCAATTAGGCTAAGAACATCATTCCAGTTACCAATGACCGAGCAACCATACTGAATGAATTCACTTTCCTTTAAGACCGTCAAGCAACATGTTAATTATGCCGTGCTACCCTTAGACACAAGGCCCAGCTCGGTTGTTCGGCTCAATCATGTAACTAACTCCGCCTTGCCATAACTCACCAACCGTTGTCCGGTCCTCCAAAGGTAGCACGGTCTCAAAACCATTAGAACGATGCGGAGAGCAACACAAAGTCAATCTAGCTCGGCCCAAACACAGGGTCCATATTAGCGTAGCTCAGCCCATTTCCATGCAACCTTAGCCCAGTTCGTTGCACGACCCAAATCCAAAACTCACGCAAACTTAGTTCGGCCCATTTGCACGGTGCAAATTACCCTATCAGTAATGCTACACTGGTTAGGTGATTCTGCTATGCTTTAAGCACAACAACAACTGTTGCAAGCTAATGCGGCATCGTTGTACCCTTTTTTTTGTGTGTGTGCTTTGTCATGTTGTTTTCTCTAAGTTTCTCATGGCAAATAGTTTAAATAATGTTTCACTTAATTTTTTATTACAGGATATGATAAATTCAACATTGTTCTTTCGATTGTCACAACATTATTAATAACATATACAAATGGTGAACCCCGTTAAATTAATATAATAATATATAAATGACATGATCTATTAAATTAATACAATAATCACTTTATTAAAAAAAAAAATTCAAAAATTAGTCTTAAGGGGATCCCCTCCGGAGGTCATGGATTCAACTCTTCCTACGAAGAGTTGAATTAGGAGGTAAACACTTGATACTTTACACACACACGCACACACACACAAACTTCAGATGACTTACTTGCAAGTCTTTTGTGATTCATTCTATAATTATTTTATGTGCAAATACATATGGGTAAATTATAGTAAACCCTCTTAAACTAAGACACATTTGCACTGTGCCCTCTGAACTTCAAAACTCAATATTTTTTTGATTGGCAAAAGTCAGTATTTAATTGTTAGATTAGTATACTTTTAAATGGGAGTTAACCTCCGAACACTTACAAAGTACAAGTGCTTACCACTAATTCAACTCACCCTAAGGAGAGTTGAAGCCATGACATCCCCCTTAGGCGAGTAATGGTAGCTAATAGGCTTAGTTGGTTTCAAAACTCAACAGTTAATCACCTTGAATTATTATTTTTCTTACACTTGACACTTTTCGTTAAGATTTTGTTAGGGATTTAAACAAATTAAGTCATGTATGAAGCACATGACACCCTGACTGATTTTTTAAGAAAATAATACCCGTTATTGCTTCTTCTTTTTTTTGGATGGGAGTGAGGGGGGTAATAATACTCTTTTTTGGTGATCTCATTTTGCACTCAGTCTCTCTTATTTTAGTAGCAAAGTCCAAATGGAATCACCAGATAAGGGCATTTTTGTTTTAAAATTTTAATAAATGTTAAGTGCTTTACACATGATATGAATTTGTGTAAATTCCTAACATAATCCTAACAACAAAAAGTTATCTGTAACAAGATAATACTTTAAAATCGTTAACTGTTGAGTTTTAAAGTTGAGGAGGACAAAATGCAAATAAGTCATAATTTAAAGGAACTTACTATAATTTATCCAATATATATTAAAACAAATATAGTGCATAAATGTGTGCTTCATTACATATTAGGCTTCATTTGGGAAGTGGGTTGGCTTTTTAGCTTTTTGGCTTTTTTGGCTATTTTAGCCTGGGCTAAAAAGCTTGGTTTGGGAAGGACTTTTTGGCTTTCTGGCTTTTTTGACTTTTTTTGTGAGAGAAAAATGTAATGATTATGGGTTGGATATGATGTTTTGTTTGTTATAGCTAAAATAGCCTATTTTGTCTTTTGTGGCTATTTTAGCCCAAAAAGCCCAAAAAGCCTCTTCCCAAACAGAGGCTAATTTATTTTATTGCATCTAGTGATACAATTAAATGAAAGATTATTCAAACTATTTGTGCCATGCTGGGCTTAGAAAAAACAACATGACAAAACACATCAAAAAAGAAAAGAAAAAAAAAAAGAAGAAGTAAAACGATGCTGCATTAGCTCGCAGCATCCCTCAACCCGTACTACACATTTAAAAAATTTAGAGAAAATTGGCAAAAAGGCCATTTTAAAAATTGTGTAAGGCGTTAGAGCTCATGAGTATTTTTATTTATTTATTCTTGGTGAGAAATATACTCTTTGCAAAATATTATGGTAAGTACATGCTTATTATTTTGAAGGACATTTTATTTCTAATTTTACCTTTTAACCTATTTGTTGAAATCTTTTTTATCTGTTCAATTTTTTTTTGAACCTCTCCATTAAAAGTTGTATCTATCTGTTCAATTTTTTTGAACCTATCTGTTCAATTATTTTTTCCTTGTCTGTTGAAATTCAAGCTTATTTTTCCCTATCTGTTGAAATTGACCAAGTCTATTTCCCCTATATGTTGAATTTCATAAGCTTATTTTTTTCTATCTGTTTAATTTTTTTATTTTTATTTGTTTAAATTGTGATATACATACACAAATATATATAGAGTAGAAAGAGATTGGATTGTTCAAATTTTTTTTATCTGTTTACTTTCAAAAAATATTTTATCAGTTCATTGATTGAAAAACACAAGACTAATTTTTTTTTTAATTTTTTCATTCAAGTTCAGTAAATTACACCAAAAAAATAGATGAAGAGGAGTGAGGAGTGAGATAGCCACTCGCCGATAAGATCTCCTAGTGACAAGGTTCGAGCTCGTCGGAGACAGAGTAGTACCCAACGAGCGTGACCTTGTCGATCGAAGTGGCTACCGACTTGAACTTAAAGACCGTCACGTTAGGCGGCAAAGCTCTAGAACGAATGACCCCCACAACGCTGTTTATACCATATTCAAAAGTGAAAATCAACAAATCTCCAACGAAAAACTCAGTCCCGTCGCAGCCCTTGCATATCATTAAATGAGTCTACCACATGAAATCATCAAGTAAATACTTATTAGATCAAAACCAACTTAAACAAATTTGTATGTGTGTGTATGTTTGTGTATAGTAAATTAACAATTTCAATTGAACTATAAAAAATTCATCAGTTGAAGAGACGACTAACCTTGACATTGATGTGGTTCTTGCGAGCTTTGAGAGATCTAGAGAGAAGCTTGGGAAGAGGATCAAAATCGGAGTCCTCAACGCGAGGAGGCCAAGAGTCGTAACTCTTCGCAGAGACAAGATGCTTCACCATTGCTCTCTTCCCAAATGAAAGCCTAACCCTAGGCAACAAACCGCCGCCGATGAGCCTTCAATATCAGCCTCATTCCTGCTGATAAAGAGATAAAGATAAGAAGGAATGAGAGAGAAAGAGAGAGAGAAAGCGAAAAGAAGGGTTGCGTCTCACGCATCCTGATATAAATTCCAAACACGCTGAAATCGTGTGAGAAAATGAACACTCTAACCACGCTGAAATCGTGAGAAGAGGTCCTACCGCTCAGGGTCGCGTCTCACGCGTCCTAAGATACTCTAACCATGCTGAAATCGTGAGAAGAGGAAAGAGAAAACAGCTTAGGATTGTATTCCTGCACGTCCTGAGATACTCTAACCACGCTGAAGTCGTGAGAAAAGAAAAATCGCTCAGGGTTATGCTTTCGCACACCTTGAGATACTTTAATCATGTTGAAATCGTGAGAAGAAAAAAACCGCTCAGGGTCATGCTTCCGTACACTCTGAGATAAAAAAACTACTCGGGAACAAGTCTCACGCGTTCTGAGAAAAGCCCCGAGGGACAATGATCCTAAATGCTGCTCAGTATAAAAGTATAAATGATACAAGATAATACAAGATACAAATTAATGCAATAAGTGCGATGATAGAATACATGTGACAAGTAATGTAGTGAATGATGTTTAGAGAATGCAATAAACAAAAAAAAAAACGACGCTTTAGAAAACACCTCTTTCGAGTGTTAGTGTTTCTTGCCGGAGTTGGTGTTTCCGGTAAAGGTAATACCAACTACATCACCTTACTCTGCATCATAAAGTTTACCACGGTCTGCAAATCTGTCAACTTGTTTGCTAAGTCCTTCAGCTCGTTGTCTTTCATTATACATCTTTTTTTCCATACCTGGCAGTCGTTTTCGTTGTAGTATTCTTCCCGATTGCCTTTTCTCGGACCATTACGGCCCCTTGCAGCATTGTGGACATCAGGATTCACCATTTCCTACCCCAGCATTGGAGTCTACATATTCCTCTTCCTCACTGTGCATGTCGTCCCCGATTCTCATCTCTTATCTGGCGTTAGCCATCTATTCTTCTAAGTTCTCATAAACAGCGTCAAATTATGGGTGTTGATTTCTAACCTCACAACCAAATAGGAACTTAGTTGGAGAGCATGCAGCAGAATAGATCAAACCAAACACCTGCCAACAAGAATACCACGGTGGCTCGTCCACCCAGGGGCACTTCGACGATCAAATCAATCAACTTATCTCTCAAAGATATCAAACAAGTACTCAATACACAAATAAAAACATACCTTAGACCCATGGGGATCCCTTACTTTTATAGCTAATAGTGCCCTTGTCCCCTAAAAGTCTCACTTCATAGAACTCAAGCACAATGCTTATCTTGGACTCTTAGTTAGATATAGATGAAACACTCAACAGCCTCATCTTTATCCAAACTAAGCATATCACTAATCTAGGACTCTTGTCCTCTATTCAAATATCTCGGATTTTGGTATCACCGCACAAGATCTCGGCAATACCACAATCATATCGGCAATCTAGCTCATCCACATGTACCTCGGTCAACTCCTTGGCAGCAACTTAGCCATGTGGCACGACCCTAAAATACATTCCCACAAAAACCCACTAAATTTAATAAACAAACACTTGCACCCATTAATAAACAAACACTCACACATGCAAGAGATTTGATGCACTATCAGAACCCAATTTAATAAACAAACACTTACACCCATTAATAAACAAACACTTGCACATGCAAGAGCTTTGATGCACAAAACCCACGTGCTACTAGCTAACAATTCAAACACACCCATGCGAAGGCAACAACCAGCAACTATTCCAATGCTGGACAAAAACACCAAAACCAAGAACTATCTAATGATTTATCTAATGATCCGTTGCCCACCCCAAATATCTAATGATTTATAGTTCTTGGTTTTGATGTTTTTGTCTGGCATTGGAATAGCTGCTGGTTGTTGCCATCACTGGGTGTGTTTGAATTGTTAGCTAGTAGCACGTGGGTTTTGATAGTGCATCAAATCTCTTGCATGTGTAAGTGTTTGTTTATTAATGGGTGTAAGTGTTTGTTTATTAAATTTAGTGGGTTCTGATGGTGCATTAAATCTCCTACATGTGTAAATGTTTGTTTATTAATGGGTGTAAGTGTTTGTTTATTAAAATTTAATGGGTTCTGATATTGCACATGTGTAAGTGTTTGTTTATTAATGAGGGAAAGTGTTTATTAAATTTAGTCTCAGTGAAGGGCTTGGACCCATTTTTTTTAGTGGGCTTGTGATTAAATCACCCTATTTAGAATTTTGTTGCATGTTTCGTGGCTTACACTTGCAGGGCTGCTAGCTTTTCAAGGATGGGCTTTAAAATTACTTGCTGGATTATAGATTGGATTGTTATCATATATGTAAAATACAGATTTGATTGTTATCAAAAAAAAATTATGTGGATGGATTTGATTATCTTAAAAATTTGTAAAAATATAAATCGTCAAACCGATTCGTATCCATCTGCTAATCCACTCAATTTATATCCACCAATTCAGCGAACAGTTGCAGATTGATTTTCTCCAATCCGCCTAGTTTCAAAAGGATGGCAAATTAGAGGTTCCTTTAGACTGCAACTGAACCGCGAACACCCCTAATTCTATTCAATTTCATTGAACAATATTTCAATTTTTAAAAAATTATCAAAATATAAAATTTAAACACACTGTAATAATAATCTGTACTTTGCAACAGCCTTTTTAAACTAATATATATATATATATATATATATGCCAGGGAAAACTCTGAGGCAGTTGCATATATATCATTGTAATAGATAAAGTACAGTAACAAAATTAGTATAATGCACTCCCTTCTCTATGCTATTATTATGGGTCTATGTTGAACTATTTGATTTAGTAGAATATTTTGTTTGGGTTATTTTGAGAAGTAACTTATAAGCTGATTTTTTGGCTTATTATAAAAAATATATATAAAAATAGAGAGTTAATCAGATCTAAATAAGTTAAGAAAAATGTTTGGTGGCCCAAAAAGTTTGGCTCAAATTTGGCTCAAATTTCCTGTTTTGGCAATTCTGTTTTTTTTTTCTTTTTTTTTTTTGCCTTGGCTTTTTTTTTATTTCCAAAAGTGGAAATTTCGGGGCATTCGAGCCCCAAAATTTCGGGCCCTGAAATGGGGTTGATAAGTTAATAAGCTAGCTTATTCTCCCCTTTGTATATAAAATTTTCATTTATTTAATCAAGCCAGACACAAATTGAAACAGAGTTGCAACTTTATTTTACATAGAAAAGCACAGTGATGTGAAGAGTAGGAATACAGCAAGCTGAGAAATGGACATTCTTTTTCTTTTTTGGTAACAGTAGAGCAGTAATATTATGGATGAAAAAGTAAATGGTTACAGGATAAATGTGATTCTTTTTCTTCATTAACAGGAATTTCTTGATTTGCAAGGTTGCCGGCACAAGTATTTTCTTCTCTATAAATGTGATTGATTGTCTTCACTTCCAAGCGGTTCATCAGGGACCGACAATTTAGATTTGCCTCCAGCCTTCGTGAGCACTAATCCTACATTAAAAACGTAAATATATGTCACAAATAAATTTTTTTTTTTTTTTGAAAAAATTACAACATATTGTGATTTTTATTAGAAAATATTATGATTGTGCTAGATTAATTTTTTATTATTTCAGCAAACAAATTGGTGTTTCTAAACAAATTGATTGTGCTAGATTAATTTTTTTATTATTACAGGCAAGAGAGAAAGACTTCCACTCATTTGTGACTACTATGTCTCTGTCCAACTTTTCTCTCAAATCTGCTACAAACTCTGGTGGCATGTTTGTCAAAATCAATTCTTTCAATTCAGGCAGCTCCTTTAATCCCTCCACGTTTTCCAGATAATCACAGCCTCTAATTTCTATTTCTACAAGTTGGGGCAGAGCACCTTTCCTCACTGTCCACTGCGTTAGATTTTCCAGCATCCACAATTTCAACACGCGGAGTTCGCGAAATTCCCCAGAGCGACATCTTATTTCCTCCCCAACATAGGCGCGTGCTAAAAGGTTGAGGATGTTTCGCCGAGGCAGCTTCCCTATCGGATCTTTTCTTAGTCCCGACATCGACAATGTTAGGATTTTGAGATTGAGAGGAAGATTGTGTATCCCATCTTTTATCAGTCCAAACAAATGCAATTTTGACAGTCTGATGGTCTTTTAAAGGACTCAACACGAGGTCCGAAGGTTGACCGAACGGAAGGTCTCTTGATCTCAGTTTCAAGGTTTCAAGTTTGTCGAGTCGCGAAATGCACTTAACTGTTTTCTCTACCGATTTAGAATGGCAAGTGAGTCCTAATTTCCTTAGGCCTGTGAACCGGTCCAAGCTATAGTTGTCATTTTCCTCGTCAGATTCCTCTTCAGAACCAATCACGAGCCCCGTTAAGGTCTCAAGTTTGGATGTTGAAGTCGAAGACTCTTTCGATGATGGCTTTTGAATGGACACCCCGGTCAGATAGAGATGCCGAAGGCTCTTTGCCTTCCAAATTGAACTTGGCAAAGCGGTTATATTAGTATACTTCAAATCTGAAGTCTCTAGGCATTGCAAATCCCCAATAGACTCTGGCAACGTGTGTAGGCCAGTCCATCGCAAGCCTATGTACCTTAGGTTCTTCAAGTACTGGCCGAGTTTCTCAGGTAGCGAAGGTTTGTAGACACCCTCTAGATCAAGCACCTTCAAAGGAACAAAGCTTTGCCCCGTATTGACTAGTGAATTAAGCAAATTACCAATTTTTGTGTTGGATGTAACTTGCTTTTGGGCTTCGAAAGAAACATAAGAACATAGATTTTGAGTATGAGATTCCGAAGTAGACTTAACCCCAAAAAACTGATCTGCAATCCTCCGAATAATATGTGAATCTGCAAGTGTGCAATCTGAATTGAGACGGTGGACGTGAAGAAATCCTATGTCCTCGGCTTTTGGTAAGAAGATATTGTAGAGGAAACACGACATACGACATGTCTTGGGGCTTCCGTCTGATTTCCTTTACGCAATTTCAATCATGTTTCTTCGCTCTAGTTCTTTCAAACATGTCATGGCCATATCTTGAGAGTCAATGCTTGGTTCATTCGATGTTTGAACAAACCCCTCAGCAACCCACAACTGCAATAACCTCCGCGTTGGAATCTCATACGATTTAGGAAACATAGCCAAATAAAGAAAACAAAGCTTCAATTCAGGTGGTAATTTTTCATAGCTCAAATCAACAATACATTTTAAGAAATGATGATGATCTCGAGCACAGAGATGATCAATGACTGTTGACCACTCGCTTAATTCTACAGTTGATAACAAGCCTCCCAACAAGACAATTGCCATAGGCAAACCGCGACATAAACTCAGAATTTCGGCCTTGACATTATTGTTGAAATTATTCTGTGAATTATTTTCTGGTACCGCTTTGTTCAAGAACAATGCCTGTGCGTACCGGATTCCGCACTAATGAAAATGGATCGGGGCTCTGCGCACAGTTGACCATCCAGGGACTGGGGTCCTGCAACAAGAGCACGTCAGAGCTGCCCGGCCGGGGTTGGCCATAACCCCTCCGGCGTGTAATCAGTGATCGGTCGAATGGGTATGTTATGTTTGTGGTGAAGATTGGGGTTGTTCAGTTACCTTCAATGTGAAGTCATGTTGTATAATATAGTGTGGCCCGTCTGGATATGGTGAGTGGATAAACTGGATTTCAAGGGGGGTGCTTGTATGGGGGTTTGGGGGGGAAAATGAAGGGGGGGCGGGTCTTAGGTGGTGGACCTCCAGGGCTGGGGTTGGGACAAAAGCACCGTAGAGGGGAGGGGTTGGCGTAACTGGAGGATTGTGGAACGGTCTGGGAGTATGTGGGGAGTGTGGGGGATATTAGGAAGTGAGTGTTCCTGTGTATAGGTGTATATGTTCCTTACTTGCTTCTCAAGGTGAGTTCATGAGTATAGGTGCTGCCAGGTGTCCTTTCAGCATTGCTCCACGGGGGACCACTTGATAGTTGTCATTGATTGTATATTCTCATTGTAAGCATGCTGATAACTAACCACATTCCTTTGGCTCAACAACTTCCGTGATTCTAGGTGTGGGGGACCAGCTGAGGTGGCAACCTGCACATGCTTGCACTCACAGATCCCACGTTTCCTTGAGAGAGTTCTCCAGCTCGGTACTCAGGTACTTCAGTTCGGTAATGATGTGCCTCGGCTCGGCCTTGTTCAGGCTCATTCATGGAGATGGGCTGGGCTGTTACTTGTTCGGCCACAAACTCTGTCCCGCAGCTCGGCCCAGACCAGCGCTGCGACTGGGCTGACCTTTCCACTGCGGGTTGGGCCCAAGTGCTAGAAGACTTGGGCGTACTATTGTTCATGAAGTTGGGCTCAATTGTTCTGTCCGTATGCTCATCTGACCCACTTGGATTTGGGCTTTGTCGGATTGGGCCGGCCCAAGGCTTGGACCTGACCCATTTCACATTCAGCCCCTTCATTTGCCCCCTAGCTCGCGCTAAGGTTCCCTTGGGGGGAGCTATTGTTCTGTCTCCCAAGCGTCGCGTCGTCTCGGCTTCTCCCCAGTTCGGCCTTGGTGACGGTTCAATCCTGACACACGGTTCCTGCATGCGTCCTTTCGTGTGACACGTGGCAACGCGTGATAGGCTTGCAGAGATTATGCGTCGATTCCATACTGAAGATCGTGCTTTGTGTGCCTGCGCGCCGACTAGTGCAATAAATGCTCAGGCTATCGATTCAAACCCCTCGATTAATCTTCTCATCCTTTTAGTGAGTTCCAAAGAAAGGGAAAGAGAGAGAGAGAGGGAGCCTCTTCCTATTCCGCTGGATTGATCTCGCCGGTGCTCCGCTTGGGTTTCTTCACCTCTGGTTCTTGCTTCGTGATCGCTGCTGTGATTTCTGTAAGTTTTCTTATGATTCTTCTTCTCTTTCTGCTTTAATCATCTGGTCCTGTGTGTTTGCCATCTGGGTCTCGTATTCCGCTGTCTGAATCCCGTTTCTGCCCAACAGTTTAATCAAATGGGGAAGTTCCGTTCCCTAGTCGATACCCCGGAAGCCATGGCCATGTTCCGTTTAGATTACAACATTCCTCTGATGTTACCTTGTCATTGGCGAAGGTGGATGCCAAACGCATGGGCACGAGGAACACCGTTGCCTTTCCCGTCGCTGCTATCGTCGAGGGAGGGGTGCGGTTTCCTCTTGACCCGTTGTTGCGCCGTTTTTTGCATCAGGTCCAGTTGACCCCGATGCAGGTGTCTGTAAATCTTTTTCCGCGTTGTCTGTGGAGTGTCTGCCCTTAATAGACGATTAGGTTTGAACCTTGATATTTGGGATATTCTGGGATGTTACACCCTTTCTCACAATAAAGACCATAGTACATACTACCTTCGTGTTCGTTCCGCTGATTGTCATCTAGTCACTGGACTGCCGGACTCAGATAAACACAATGATGATTTCTTGCAAGTTGGTGGGAACTGGGAGTTTCCTGCTGGGACCGAATTTCAGTCTGAGAGGATGCCACAGAAAGATGGCTACCCAGGTCTGGGCCTCCCTTTCTAATGCCTTCAGTGTTTCTTACTTTGTTCTGAATATTGTTCTGATGGTCTGCTTTCTTCTTTACAGAATCTTCCCGTTTCCAGCGAAGACCGAATCGGGAGAATGCTGAGGCCATCAAGGCTGCCTTGAGGTACAAGAGAAGATCTGCTCCTGAGTTGTTGGATTATCAGTCAAGTTACCGCTCTGTTATGCCGAAGAAGGCGAGACTCGCTGCTGCTCTTTTGGATTCCGATACCGAGACCGAGGTGTCTCTTACCCCACTGGTTCCGAGACGCCGCACTGTTCAAGATGCTCCTGAGGGAGCGCCCTCCCCTGCCCCCAGTTTCACAGGGGGCGGATCAGTGGCGAAGAGGAGGGTGCTGGTGGACTTAGAGGCTGAGGCCTTCGGAGCCCCTAGCGCTTTGCAAGTCCCCGTGGAGAAGACCGAGACGAAGAGCCTTATGGAGGTGAAGAAGGAGGTTGGGGCACTTGGGACCCCAGTAACTACCGCCGAGCCCTCCGCCTCAGTCGCCGCCCGAGCAAAAAAGAAGGAGGGAAACTGGCAAGGCCGTGGTGGGGAGACTTCTCAGGACCCCGCTGAAGATGAAACTTTTGAGAGATGGGAGCCACCGATATCATATGAGGGCAGGCCCATCTCCACCTCTGATTCGGTTGTTGCTTCACAGGATTTTGCCTTTAGTTTAACCAAGTTTTTTTGATGCCGGTTGATATGGCTGGACATAATGGGCCTCGTGACATTCCTATCCTGAAGGGGACCCTCCAAATGTTGACTGCTGTAGGCTCTTTTTTCTTCGCTTTTCTTGACCTTACTGTTGTATTGCCATCTTCCTTTTTTCTAAGTTCTTTGTCGTCCTTTGCAGTGTATCCAGAGAATGCACCTGTCCATTACCCGCGCTGAGGAGCTGGAAAGGGCCGTTGGAGGCTGCAATGAATGCGGAAAGACTGACAGTAAGCTTGGAGTCGGAGAAGGAGGGACGCCGAACCGCTGAGAGGGAAGCCTTCCGTTTGAACAAAATTGTCACTTCTGCTGAACAATCGAAGGAGGCTGCTATTGAGACCCAGGCCCAACTTGAGGGGAAGGTGGCCGAGCTGGAGGCCGTTATTGCTGTGATGGCTGCTGAGCGTACTGCGCTGGAGGCCAAGCACTGGCAACAGGGCTGGGATGAAGCTGGAGCCGCCTACAAGGAGGAGGTTCTGGTGCTGCGGGATAAGCTCTTTGTGAAGGGCTGGACGAGTGCCTTAGCTGCTGCGATGGTTCCTGAAGGCTCTTCTCTTTACTGCGATGTCCCTGTTCCCTCGAAGTCCTCAGGTTTAAAGACTACTCCTCTGCTGTTCTGCCAGACAATGTTTCCCCTGAAGATGACCCTGTGAATGAGACCCAGAGCATGGATGTTGCCACTGAAACGATGGACATTGAAGGGGTTGCCACCCTGGAGACCGAAACCACGGAGGATGTGGTTAAGGTGGCTCCTACTTCTCAGGAAGTTGGAGCTCCCTCTACTGCTCCTCCCGCGGATGGTCTTGACAAAGTTGCTGATGCTGCTCCGGAACTGCCCGCTGTTGATGAAAGTTGATTGTTGAAGTGATGAAAGTTGAAAGTTGAACCTTTTACATTTCTGTTCTGATGAAGACAATTTTTCCTTTTATTTTCTTTTTTTTGTTTTTACTTACTGCTGGTTATGAGGCCTTCTGTGCCCCTTGCTTGGATGATATGGTTTCCTTTTTTGAACTCTGCAATTTGATGTTGTTTAGCTTCTATGTTTGAACATTCCTTATACTTGCTTGCCCCCGCCGAGCATTGTTGGGACCTCGGGGCCGAATAGATGCTCGGTCTGGTTCTGTGTTGCCTTTTAATGGATGTTCTGTCTGATTCTGTACTGCTTGCCCCCGGCCGAGCGCTGTTGGGACCTCAGGGCCGAACTGATATTCTGTGTAGCATTGTACTCATTTGCCCCCGGCCGAGCACTGTTAGGACCTCGGGGCCGAACTAGTGATCGGCGTGGTTAACGGATATATAGTATGGCTGTGCTTTAAGCTCATAAGTGGGTCTTTCTTAGGTCCAGGTTGGTTTTGTAAGAAAACAATTGTTTGCCCCCACCTGGAGCTAAGTAAGATCGAAATTGTTTTGTAAGAATTGCTTGAGTCTGTTTCAACTTTGATAGTATAAGTGTGTATGAGAGAAATGCAAGGAGAGATGTCTTACTCAGGTCCAGGTAGGCTTTTTGAAAACGATTGTTTGCCCCCAGCTGGAGCTGAGTAAGGCTGATGCTAGAAGTTTGCCCTTGGCGTAGCTCGGTTGAATTTGTTCTTACTCTGGTTGTTGAGTCAATACTGAAGTGTTGTTGTGCTGATACTTAAGAAGTTCTGTAGGTGCACAGATGTGTGCTTAGGAAATGTCAGTGCAACTTCCACCAAGTAATGCCACTTAGCTAAGATAGGGGTGTTTACTTAAGACATGTTAGTATGGTTTCCACCAAGCAATTCCACTCGGCTAAATAGAAATGTTTACTTAAGATGCAATAGTAGTGCGGTTTCCACCAAGCAATTCCACTTGGCTAAATTCCAATCCAGTTGCCAAACATTTTCCACCAAGCTATACCACTTAGCATGTTTGAGTGCTAACTGAATTTAAATTCCGTTCAGTCGTTCTGAAACTGGGCCATTTGGGTTAAACACCAAAGTTGATTCCGTTTGATAAACATCAAAGCTAATTCCGTTTGGTAAAAACCAAAGCTAGTTCCGTTTGGTATGGACCAAAGCTAATTCCGTTTGGTAAGAACCAAAGCTAGTTCCGTTTGGTAAGAACCAAAGCTAGTTTCGTTTGATAAACATCAAAGCTAATTACAAGAATTGAATAAATCTGAGTGGAATGGGGAAAACATTCGTATTGGTCAACAAATAAGTGCCTTTACATCCTGATAAAGAGGTTGGGAAATGACCCTACTGGTAGTATTTCTTGAGGTTTGCTATGTTCCAGGGCCGAGGTATTGCTTTGCCATTCAGATCCTCTAAGTAGTAAGCTCCATTTCCAACTACGGCTGTGATTTTGTATGGACCCTCCCAGTTCGGCCCAAGTTTGCCCTCACCAGGCACCCGTTTATGATCCATGACCTTCCTCAAAACCAATTCTCCTGGTATAAATTGCCTTGGGAAAACTTTTTGGTTGAAACTTCTGATGAGCTGTTGTTGATATGCTTCAAGCCTGATCAGTGCTGCCTCTCTTCGGCCCTCTGCCATATCCAGTGCTTGCGCGATGGCTTCCTCGTTACTGGAGCTTTCAAATAATTCAGACCGAAGAGTTGGGAGACCTACTTCAAGTGGGATGATGGCCTCCATTCCATAGGTTAAAGAGTAAGGTGTTTCTCCTGTGGGGCGCCGTGCTGTAGTTCGGTAGGCCCATAATACATGTGGTAACTCCTCAACCCACTTGCCTTTGGCGTGCTCAAGCCGCTTTTTACTCCATTGATGATGGTTTTGTTCGACGCTTCTGCCTGACCGTTGCTCTGTGGGTACCCTGGAGAAGAGTTCCTATACTCGATTCTGAGGTCGGCACAAAATTTCCTGAAGATCTTTCCATCAAACTGAGTCCCGTTGTCCGCGATTAGTACCCGCGGAATGCCGAAACGCACTACCACACTTCTCAAAACAAACCGTTTTGTGTCTGCCTCCTTGATATTTGCCAGTGCCTCAACTTCAACCCACTTGGTGAAATAGTCGGTTGCAGCAATGAAGAATCGCCTATTTCCAGTGCCTCGCGCCAATGGTCCAACAATATCCAGACCCCATTGCGCAAAGGGCCATGGACTGGTGAGTGGAGTGAGAGTTTTGGCTGGCTGATGAATGAGTGGAGCAAACCTCTGACATTTGTCGCACCTTTGCACGTACTGCTGTGCATCTTGCTGCATTCGTGGCCACCAGTACCCGTGTGTTAGGGCTCGGTGCGCCAGTGACCTCCCGCCAACGTGGCACCCACAATCCCATCGTGAATTTCATAGAGAACATTCTCAACGAGATTCGGATGCACACATAAGAGGTAGGGACCGAGGTAGGAACGTCTGTAAAGCTTCCCGGACGGTGAGATCCAAAATCGAGCTGATTTATGCCTGATCTTGTTGGCTTCCTTTCTGTCTTCGGGGAGTTTACCAGATTTCAAAAAGACCAATATTGGATCCATCCAGCTCGGCTCTAGGTTGTTGCAGAGGACTGGAGATGCAATACTTGGTTCTGGTATGAACTCAACCCAAACTCTTCTGGCATCCTTTGTGTCCACTGATGAGCCTAGGCACGCCAGAGCATCTGCGTGGCTGTTTTTTGTCCCGACTGATTCGCTCCACTCGTATGGATTGAAATTTTCTGAGTAGGTCTCTGGCCTTGCCTGCGTACATAGTCATTCTTTCATCCCGAGTTTCATAGACCCCGGAAAGCTGGTTTACTACTAGTTGTGAATCGCTGAAAACAAGAAGCTGTTCTGCACTGAAGTGTTCGGCGCTCCGCAGGCCGGCTAATAATGCTTCGTATTCGGCCTCGTTGTTCGAAGCTTTCCAGCCAAGCCTGAGAGCCTGTTCCCAGATAAATCCTTCTGGCGAAATAAGGACTACTCCTGCCCCCGAGCCTCGGTTATTGGATGAACCATCGACGTAGAGTTGCCAGATGTTTCCAATAAAGAGTTTCCATGCTTCCGAAGCGCTAGGTTTTTCTTGTTCGGCGGTGCATGGCACCTGTGCCGAGCTTAGATTCACCGGTTCGGTACTCTGGGTGGGAGTGAATTCTGCTACAAAGTCCGCCAAGACCTGGGCCTTGATTGCTGTTCGGGGTTGGTACCTAATGTCAAACTCACCAAGCTCTACTGCCCACTTCGCTGTTCGGCCAGAGAAATCGGCTCGGCTGAATACAGATCTGAGGGGGAATTCAGTGAGGACATTAATGGTATGCCCCTGGAAGTAATGCTGCAGCTTTCTCGAGGCAATAAGCAGCGCGTAAGCCAACTTTTCCAGTGGTAGATACCGTGTCTCGGCATCTAGTAAAGTCTTGCTGACGTAATATATTGGTCTCTGATCCTTGCCAACTTCTCGAATCAACACTGCGCTCACGGCGTGATCTGACACTGCTAGATAGAGATACAGCTCCTCTCCCGGTTCTGGGGTGGATAATAGAGGGGGTGTACTGAGGTATCTTTTGAGGTTCTGCAGTGCTTCAGTACATTCGCTATTCCATTCAAATGCTGCCTTTTTCCTCAAGAGCTGGAAGAAGGGCTTCATCCGATCTGAGGATTTGCTGATAAACCGGTTCAGTGCGGCTGCCATTCCGGCTAGTTTCTGCAGTTCCTTAGACTTTGTTGGCACTTCGAGATTCTGTATAGCCTTGATCTGATCCGGATTTGCTTCAATTCCTCTATGAGTGACCATGTATCCCAAGAACTTCCCTGTTCCCACCCCGAAGGCGCATTTCGAGGCGTTGAGGCGAAGCTGGTGGGCTTTCAGGATGCTAAATACTTCTCTCAAGTCTGTGAGGTGGTTTGTAGCGAACTTGCTTTTTACTACCATATCGTCTATGTAGGCTTCCATGGTTTTCCCCAGTTGATCTTTGAACATCCGAGTGATCATCCGCTGGTAGGTCGCTCCGGCGTTCTTGAGGCCGAACGGCATTACCCTATAGCAGTAAGTCCCTCTCGGTGTAATGAACGCTGTCTTTTCTTGATCCGGACCGAACAACGGTATTTGATGATAACCGCTATAGGCATCCAGAAAACTCATGCGCTCATGCCCTGCTGTTGAGTCTACTAGTTGATCGATGCGAGGCAATGGAAAACTATCCTTAGGGCAGGCTTTGTTCAAGCAAGTGAAATCGACACAAACTCTCCATTTTCCGTTCTTTTTCTTGACTACAACTGTGTTGGATAACCACTGCGGGTACTGCACTTCTCTGATTGCGCCTGAGGCCAGAAGTTTTTCGACTTCGGCGATCACTGCTTCGGTGTGCTCAACTGAGGATCTCCGACTTTTCTGTACGATAGGCCGAGCTGAAGGATTGATGTTGAGCTTGTGGCAGGCAAATTCTGGGTCCAACCCTGGAGTATCATATGCTGACCACGCGAATACCTCCATATTTTCCCTCAGCAGTTCCAGCAGCTGAAGTTTCTCATCAGCGCTTAGCGAGGTACCGATAAGGAAGTACTTTTCCGGGTCGGCTTCTTCTATTAAGACTTTCTCCAAATCCTCCACCATCTTTTCCTCTGGAGTTCCTCCCACATCTTCCAAGACTGGCTGTCCGGCCACTTCCACTGTCTGTACCCGTTGCAGAGTTGCTTTGTTTTTAACGCTGCCATGAAGCAATGTTTGGACGCAACTTGGTCCCCCGAAATCTGCTCTACTCCGTGTTCCGTAGGAAAACGAATGAGCTGGTGATAGGTTGAGGGGACCGCTTCCATTCGATGAATCCACGGGCGGCCGAGTATGGCGTTGTAAGGGGATGGTGTATTAATGACCAAGAACTCTATCTGGAGGGTTTTGGTTCCTGCTACGACTGGCAATACTATTCGGCCGAGCGGCCACTCCGGCTGTGAATTGAAACCGACCAACGGGGCTGTCGCTGGGGTGAGATGCTGCTCGGAGAGGCCGAGCTTTCTGAACAAATCATAATACAGTATGTCTGCTGCACTGCCCTGATCTACTAGGACTCGTTTCACATCAAACCGTTTCCCAATCCCAACAGTTATGATCAACGCATCAGTGTGTGGGTGCTGTATGTTTTCTAAATCTTTGCTAGTAAATGATACAGTACACAGGGGGGATTGTGGTACGGTACGTACCTTTTTCGATGTCGGCTCCACTGACATGATTTGCTGAATTTGGGCAGCCTTAGCGATCTCTTCTTTCAGTGTTTCCTCAGACTCCGGAGCCGCTGTCCCATGGATCACATTTATTATCAGCCGGGGTGGATGCTCTACGTTCACTTCTGGAAGTGGGTTCCCCAACTCGGCCACTTCCTTGCCCTGATCTATGTATTCCCTCAAGTGCCCGGCTGCCACCAGGTCCTCCAAGTGTTGCTTTAGTGCCCTGCAGTTCTGAGTCATGTGTCCTCTGTCTTGATGGTAGGTGCACCTGAGCTTCTGATTGCGCCGAGCTGGGTCTCCCATCATTTTCGGCGGCCAAACAAAGAAGGGCTCTCTCTTGATCTTCTCCAGGATTCGATAGATTGGCTCTTTGAACACGGTCACAACTGCTTCATGGGATTTGCTTATCCACCTCATTCACCGCAATTCCTCGGTGTTCTGCTCGATCCGTTTTCTTCTTCTGCCGGGCTGCTTGTTCTGCTGATACTACCTCAATGGGAATCTGATCATCCTCCAGGCGAGCATACTGCTCAATCCTGGCGCGCAAGTCTTTCAGAGCTGTGGCCGGGCGCTTGGTGAGTGATTGTCTCAACTTACTTTCCGGACGCAGACCATGCTTGAAGGACATGACGGCCATTTGCTCGCTGCACACATTTTCTTCCAGATCATTATACTCTTCCCAATATCTCCTAGCATAACTGCGCAGCGTTTCCTCTTGCTCCTTCCTGAGGCCGAACAGTGTGTCCGGCTCTTTCGGGATCTTAGTATTGGAAACGAACCTGGCCAGGAACTCTTCGGAGAGCTGCTTCCAGCCATGAATTGATCCAGCGGGGAGTCGATCGAACCATCGGAGTTCGGTTTCTCCCAAGCTGGATGGGAAGACTTTGCACATCAGTGCCTCATCTCGGCTCCAGAGGGACATCATTTGTCTGAAATGGCTGATGTGCGTCAGAGGGTCCGATTTCCCGTCGTAGGAAGTGAACTTTGGTGGAGTAAACTTCTTTGGAGGTCTCATGGTCTCTATCTCCGGAGAAAATGGCGAAGAGACAAGTCTGTCCAGTGCTCGATGTTCTCTCTGGTGAACAGTACGGTCCAAATGATCTCGATGTTGCTCGTTCTGTCTATTGCCAATCAGCCAAGTACGCAGGTCCTGAGGAGGGTATTCAGTTTGTTGACTACCCGTCTTCTGCCTCTTGGCCCTCCTCCGGCGTGACCCACGGGTATGACTACTCGCCGCTTCGCTCTGAGTTGGGATTGGTTGGCTTCGTTGCCCAGAATCATTCCTGGGGAGTTTCTTTACTGGTAACTCTCTAGATGAGCTCCTTCGTTGCAAACGAGAAGGCTCTGCTTCTGTCCTCTTCTCCGTCGGATCACCCAACACCCTCTTTAGTTGAGCCTTCAATTCCTGTATCTCCATTCCCATGGAATCTATAATTCGATCTCTATAATCCTTCTCCAGAAAATGATGAGAAGAACCTCCGGCGAAGGGCAATCGATGCTCGACAGATTCAGGGGTTCGATTGTTGTTTCCGGTTTGCTCCTCCAGAACTGTCGGGAGTGCCAAACCTTTTTCCTTCGTCTTCTCCGTCTGCGGAGTATGTGATGAAGGCGGAACGTCCTCAATCCCCATCGCCGAAACTGAATGCAGAGCTCAGAGATGAAAATGATCCACGCTCACCGCACCAATTGTGCGTACCGGATTCCGCACTAGATGAAAGTGGATCGGGGCTCTGCGCACAGTTGGACCATCCAGGGACTGGGCTCCTGCAACAAGAAGCACCGTCAGAGCTGCCCGGCCGGGGTTGGCCGGATAACCCCTCCGGCGTGGGAATCAGTGATCGGTCGAATGGGTAATGTAATGTGTGGTGTAATTGGGGTTATTCAGTTACCTTCAATGTGAAGTTCATGTTGTATATATATAGTGTTCCTTACTTGCTTCTCAAGGTGAGTTCATGAGTATAGGTGCTGCCAGGTGTCTTTCAGCATGCTCCACGTGGGGGACCACTTGATAGTTGCATTGATTGTATATTCTCATTGTAAGCATGCTGATAACTAACCACATTCCTTTGGCTCAACAACTTCCGTGATTCTAGGTGTGGGGGACCAGCTGAGGTGGCAACCTGCACATGCTTGCACTCACAGATCCCACGTTTCCTTGAGAGAGTTCTCCAGCTCGGTACTCAGGTACTTCAGTTCGGTAATGATGTGCCTCGGCTCGGCCTTGTTCAGGCTCATTCATGGAGATGGGCTGGGCTGTTACTTGTTTCCACAAACTCTGTCCCGCAGCTCGGCCCAGACCAGCGCTGCGACTGGGCTGACCTTTCCACTGCGGGTTGGGCCCAAGTGCTAGAAGACTTGGGCGTACTATTGTTCATGAAGTTGGGCTCAATTGTTCTGTCCGTATGCTCATCTGACCCACTTGGATTTGGGCTTTGTCGGATTGGGCCGGCCCAAGGCTTGGACCTGACCCATTTCACATTCAGCCCCTTCAATGCCCAAGTATCCTCTTCTGTTAATGCATCAGATTCAGAGGATGACTCCACGGATCTACCTCGGACGCGACCTTAGAGTCACGAGTAGTGATTATGACTCTGCTACCATTTGCGGCGTCTGCGAAGGGACCGCACAAATTTGAGCCAGTCATCATTGGTGCAGATGTCATCCAAGACTATTAGAAACCTGAGCCCCATTAAAATCTTGAAAAGAAAATTGAGAGTTCGTTCTCCTTCATTAGCTCTATGTCTTTCAAAAATTTGGAGTTTGTCTGAGTATGACAAGCAATACATCTTTGTATGAAAATTCTTTCGGAACATGGATCCAAGCACGGCACTGGAAATGCTGCCGAATGTCTAGTCTGTTGTAAACTTTTCTTGCCAGAGTTGTCTTTCCGATTGCTTCTTCGCAGACTAGTGAAATCACGCGGAGGCTTTTCTCGTTGTCGTTGATCAATCGTGCTACGATCTCTTGTTCAATATCTTCGCGTCCAACAAATACGTCATTATCAGGTCGGTACCTTTCAATTGCTCGACTAAATGCGTGATTATCATATTCAAGTGTAGTATTGGTTGTGAGATCTTGAGCGGGGCGTGCTTCTAACCGATCTGCAAATTCACCGTACGAAGCTGACGTAGCGGAATAAATCACACGAGACTAGATATCGTTCTAGTTGACGAGAATTCTTGAATCCACAAGAACACCCTTGAATCCACAAGGAAGATAGAAGAAAAGCTCTTAAAAATATTATTGAATGAATGAATTACATATGCTTGTAGACTTATTTATAATAAACTAAACCTAATACTTGTAGGAAAAGTAATTCCAAAATAAACTAGAAAACTTAAATCAATACAAATTAAGAAACCTAAGAGAACTAGGAAACCTAAGAGACTAAAAATTCTAAACTATTTAAAATTCTAGTCAAAAACCTAATTCTAAATAATAAAATTAAGAAATATAAAAATTATAGAATTTTGTTCTGCATCTTTCTTGCCTTTTGTTGGTCCAATTGTTCCAAAAAGTCTTCGGCTACTTGTTCTACATCAGTCCTTTCTTCTTGGATCGAACTCGACCTCGAGTTCGATTCTGGATAGAGGGTGTAATAACCCCGACCCTGATTAACGTTAATTGGTACTTAATTATGCCTAATAGTAATTAAGAGGAAATCTGGAATTAATTTGCATGTGTATTGTATGAATTATGTGTCTCTATCTGTTCGGTGTCGAAATATATGTTCGTGTTTTAAACTTTAAATTGCAAATTGGAAGCTTTATCGGCGCCCGATTCCGAAATTGAGTAGTATTTTAGACTAGTTAGATTTTATGTGATTTTATGGTAGGTTCGATTAAAATTTGATTTGGGAATGTTTAAATCATATTAAATAATGTTATTTAACCTAGGTATTTACCCTTTTGCCATTGTGAGTGAGCTACCTTTGTTTCATCTTGTGTGAGGTGTCATTACACCATTTCATCATTTTTGGCTGAGGAAAAACGTAGGCAAGAGGGAGAGGAGAGAAAAACTTAGTTTCGATAAGGATTTTGGCTAGACACTTGGAGATTTGAAGGTTTATAACAACATTGAGCTCTTAGACTTGGAATTCAAGAGTTGAGGTAGGAGGTTTCTCTTTTATTTGTAAGTTTAAGAGTAATCCTTGCATGGTTCTTGGTTAATTTGGTATTTAAGGTTAGAATTGGGTTTAACATGTTGAATTTAAGCTTAATTAATGCATGCATGTACATGTTCATAGAAATTGAAGTTGTTTTGTATCAAGTTTTCGCATGCATGCTCATATTTTTGCTAAAGTCCATGAATTCATCAAAATTCTAAGTTTAATTTTGCTTTGGATCATGTTTTGGAGCTTTGAAATTTAATTGGACTCATGCATGTTTGTTTAAACTTTGTTTTTGGTGATTTATTGAATTTGTGACCAAATTGACTCACCCTTGGGCATTTATATTCCAAATTGGCTTTTGAAGCTTGTTATACTATGAGTTTGAAATGTTTTTCCAGAAAATGGGCCCAAGAGGTTGAGTTTTGAGCTATAAAATGCTTGGTTTGAGCTTGGGAGGCAAATCTGGAAATTCCAGAATTTGGCTTCTTCGCTCGAGCGACCATCGTTTGTTCAGAGCTCCGCTCGAGCGAAGAAATGGTGGCTCGAGCGTAAAATGCAAGCTCTCAGATTTTTGGTGCACGCAGACGCATGCTCGAGCGAAGAGACCTACGCTCGAACGAGAAGCTGTGTCTCACGCTCGAGCGAGCATCGAGCGGAAAAAATCAGCAACCAGTACTTTTTCATCTTTGCAGATCGCTCGAGCTAACCCTTTGATTTTGCAAGCTCGCTCGAGCGAAGGAAGGCTCGATCGAGCGAGACCCCTGTTTTCAGCAACTTGTGAAAAATGTTTTCTAAGGCATTTTTGCATCCTCATTCCATCCTAGGCATTCCTAGGCCATGTTTAAGGCTCCATAATAAGGATAAGAGGTTAGGTTCACACTTAGGATCATTGATGTGAGTTTTGTACAATTGGATTGCGTGTTTCAAGTGTGTATCCGCAATGTGTTATGTAGGTCGTGTGCCGCATTCTGTTTGACTGTTTGGCTCCGTCTCTCTGTTTCAATGCCCACTGTGAGTAATAACATTGTAAAGATATGTTCAACTGTACTTATTTTCTGTGTGACAAAACGAGATCTGCTTTCTGTAAAGATATATTCTGTACAATGAATGATTGTTCGATTTAACATGTATCGTGACATCCTTAGTATTATGTGATATCTACAGCCATTACCGGTATCGGAGGTTCCTTTGTGGAACTGGTTATTCGTAACCTCACGCGTATGCGTTCTGTCTGTGCTCTGTTACCCGTACCGGAGGCCCACCATGGGAGCTTTGCTATTCTGTTCTGTTACCCGGATCCGGAGGTTCCTTTTTGGAACTAGGTTAATCATAACCTTACGCTTATGCGTTCTGTTCTGTTATGCTAATGGATGTATCACATAAATTTAATCATGTCTTATGATTTCTGTCTATTTACAATCTGGGCAAATTATGGTTTTGATATGGAAATTGAATTATGTTTTCTGGATCTGTATGAACTCATTCATTGAAACCCCTTTACTATGTTTATTATTCACTGGGCTTTCGCTCACAGCTTACTATATATATGTAGGTGAGCCGGCACATGACCAGGGCCAGAGTTGAGGGCCTTCTGTTCTTTTTTGTCAGCCAACTGTTGTGCCTCCTGAGGAGGTTCCAGTCGAAGCCTAATGCCATGGCTGTTTGTTTTCATGTTAGTCAATGTTTGTGGGTTGTAACGTCGGATCTTGGGATTACTTTCTGTAAATATTTTGTACATATCGGTGTACCTTGACTGGCATGTTTACGTATATAAATAAGTTTTATAACTTTCTGTCCCATGTACGTTATCACAGCTCATTGGACCTTGCTTATTTTACATTATTGCTTCCGCAGCCCCTTAATGCTTGTTAATCTCTTCAGAGGCCTCTGGTAATCCGCAGATTACTGGTCGGTTACGGCGCTAAACTACAAGGGCGGGTTTGGGTCGTGACAGAGTGGTATCAGAGCACGAGTTATACCGCACACACAGGTCCTTATGAGCTTAGGATGTCCTAGTAAGAGTTAGGGGCATTCCATCTGCATGTGTGAGTGTGTGGTAATACAACTGAACATTAAAATTTGAAAGTACATGTGAATAAATGAATTAAAGGAATGAATAAGATTATGCCTATGCTTACTACCCATTGATGTCTGTATTGTAAGATGGAGAATGTAAGGGGAAGTGGTGAAAGTAAATC
>JAPPVO010000024.1:108452328-108508455 GCA_030407325.1 Camellia japonica | reverse complement strand
GAAAGTTTTTGGCTCAAAACTTACACTTTTCTTTCTCTCTAGTTCTCTCTTTTCTCTCAATGCCATTCTCTTCCCCTCTCTAATCTGATACACTCTATCTCTATATGCAATTAGAGATGGATGCAAAGTCCAAGAGGTGGGAGACCATGGGAGACAAGGGTGATGGGATGATATGGATGGATTGAAAATGGTTGCCCACTTTAAGGAAGAAAACAAACTCTCTTTTGACAAAGGTGGCAAAGAGATGATAATGGAGGGTCATACAGGGTTGAGGGAGGGTATAGCTAACAAGAAATGTCTGAATTGGGCATGACCTACACGCTTTTATCAAGAATTCTGCAAACTACCTTGTTTCTGGACAAAGTAGCTGGCCGACCATTTTCTTGGATGGCCGGCCACTTTTTTTCTCTTGCCCAGCCACAAAATGATCCACCCGACCGCCAAAGATGCCGACCGGCCACAAATCCTACTGGTCGGCCACTATTCATGCTGACCAGCACTATTCACATAATTTTTTTCTTTTTCTATTTAGGGAAAACAGGGTTTTTAGCAGAATTCTTGTCATTTCCTCCTATTTCCACATCGTTCTTTACTAAATTTCCTCAAAAAAGTTTCATTTGAAGTTTAAAAATGAATCTTGAAAAATTACAGGAATATTCAGAATAAAGTGTGAAAGGTAAGTTTCGAAAGAGAGCTTTGAATGAGTCTTGAACAACTGGCCAAAACAAGCTTAGGTTTGAAAATGAAACACAAATTTCATTTTTCTTACAGAGAATTATGTGAGAAACACATTCTTATTTTCATCATTCGGTAATCAAAAGGAAGCACCCAAGTCTTAGGGGCGGTCAAAATGGGGTGTTTATAGTTACATTAGTCTGAAAAGACCTTTTACTGGAGTTCTCATTGTCCTTACGCGGTCGGCGACAATCCTTAGCACGATGCCCTTATATACCACAATTGTAGCATATGCCATTGAACCTCTTATTGTCACCCCCATTAGGTCCATTTCTAGTAAACTTTTTTTTCTTGGTTCTCTGTGATTATTCCCCCACATTAGCCCTAGCCTCCATAGGATAATCCCCTACTTTCTTCTTAGAAGCGCGATTGTCTTCTTCTATCCTTAACCTTACAATCAAATCTTCAAGCGACATTTCTTTGCGTTTATTCTTCAGATAATTTTTGAAATCCTTCCATGATGGTGGTAGCTTCTCAATGATAACAGCCACTTGAAAAGACTCATTTAGAATCATTCCTTCAGCATGAATTTCATAAAATATCATTTGAAGTTCTTGTACTTGACTAATGACGATTTTAGAATCTACCATTAAGTATTCTAGAAAATTACCGACAATAAATTTCTTTATGCCAGCATCTTCTGTCTTATACTTTTTGTCCAAAGATTCTCATAATTCTTTTGTCATCTTCAATGGAATGTACACATTATACAAAGTGTTGTCCAGCCCATTAAGGATATAGTTCCTACACAAGAAATCAGCATGCTTCCACGCTTCCATTATAGCAACCATTTGCTGATCAGCCTCATTTTCATTTAAAACGGGAGCATCTTCACGGATGAACCTTGCTAGATTCAAAGTGGTGATATAGAATAACATTTTCTGTTGCCATCTTTTAAGCTCTACTCCATTAAACTTTTCTGGTTTCTCACCATGGTTTACCGGAACTGTTGCATGAACAGGTGTCGGCGTAGGAACAATAACAATAGTACTAGGATTAGTATTTCTAGTTTCAGAAGCCATTATTTCTGACATATAACCAAAAAAATAAAAAATTATTTAAAAGATCACAACCTTTTAAATAAACTTTATTTAAAATCCAAATCCAACACTGGAATTAAATTAGTTTGAAAATAACACATACCACACAATATTCTATAAAAATTTGTGATGTCATGCAAATTCATTTCAAATTAATTAGAAATACTAAAATTAATATGTAAATGTTATCACTAATATGATAAAAAGGTTATTAATCAGAGCCAATATATCAGTATATCATTTTTATTCCTAATGATATAAAATTATTTTTTAAACAAAAGTAACACGAGTTGACATCGATACACACACAAAAACCAGAACTCCAAACAGAAGAATATACAATGGCATTCAAAATTTTATTCAGATAAAATCAATGGTAGTCCATGAACATGCACTACGTATTGAAAATCAATTGAATTGGTAAGTAAACAATTCAATAGAATGCTAAATTGCAAAAAGCATAACATTCCCAATAGAATTCTATCTAGAAACCACTAAAACTACGATTTGACATAACAATTTAATTGAAGAAATTAAATATACATGTTACATAAACACATTATAAAATTGAGTTCCAAAGATCAAAGTGCCAATTTCGACTGATCAAAGTGCAGAAGCATTCACATGGTAATCATTGTACATGACGGTTCAAGATTTTAAAATTTGGAAACTTTAAAAACAATAGTATATCATGGACATTAAGAACAAGGAAAATCCCTTATACAGTGAAAAAGCTAGCGTGGCCCAAACTTCATGCCATTAACTTTTTATAAAACAAACAAAGGAAGCATTAACCAAAAACAAACAAATAGATAACCTCGGTAACTGATACATTAATCAATTTACTCTGCACATTATTATGATTAATACAAAAATCTTAAATTGTTTTAAATTTTCGGTCTAAAACTCGATTTCTAAAGTAATAAAAGGGATGAACCCTGTAAAAGGAGAATCTGGAAAAAAAAATCAGATTATTTCTTAACCATTTTCTGATACAAAAAATTATGAAAAATAATATTGTAATAACAAATAATAAGAAATAGAATCTAACTCAAACACAGATTCAGGTAAGAAACTCATATTGAAAAGTGCTCATCGATCTAAAAAAAATACAAGAAAAAACTTGTATTTAATCGAACAGAGATTATAATTGAAAGCAAATTAATTTTGTACAAATTAAAATAGTGAGATTTTACAGAATCGTACAAATTCTAGATAAAACAAATCGAATCAACAAATACAGTAGACTAGTAAATAAGACAATTCTATATAAAATAGAACTTCGGATTTGTCTTAAGATTGTACATGTAAATTGATAAATGTGATGTAAGGAGATAAAACAGAAAGTAATTAAGATTGCTTCAAGAAGCGTTACAACATCACTTTCTTTAAGACGATATTCGCCACCACCAATTTTGTCAAATATGGTGTGTACTAAGTTACCCACGAATCTGCCTCCGGATACAATGAAATCCAGCTTAAAGAATAATGTCTGACTGCTTTATGCACAAACGCAATCAAATCCCAAATACCTTTAAATTTTTCTAATCCACCGAGTAAAGAGAAAAATAACAAATTCCATGGAAATTATCATGCAATTATATAAAGTTTGAGGCATACTAGATTCATGACCATAGAAAACAAATTAAGTGAATTGTCTAGAGAAAAAAGATATCATATTCTTCTCTTAATTTATCATGCAATTAATCAAAATGAAATTAATTAATCGGTGATCTTTTATCTCCAAATAAAAATATATTTCCATCTCTTGAAAATATCTCTTAAGCCATTTCAAATAATGGCTTCTGAAACTAGAAATACTAGTTCTGGTACTACTGTTATTGTTCCTACTCCGACACCTATTCATGCAGTAGTTCCAATAAACCATGGCGAGAAACTGGAAAGGTTTAATGGAGCGAAGTTTAAATATGGTAATAGAAAATGTTATTCTATATCACCACTTTGAATCTAGCAAGGTTCATTCATGAAAATGCTCCTGTTTTAAATGAAAATGAGACAGATTAGCAAATAGTTGCTGTAGTGGAAGCATGTTGATTTCTTGTGTAGGAACTATATCCTTAATGGGCTGAATAGTCCATTGAAGATGGCAAAAGAATTATGGGAATCTTTGGACAAAAAGTATAAGACAGAAGATGCTGGCATAAAGAATTTTATTGTTGGTAAATTTCTTGAATACTTAAGGGTAGATTCTAAAACCGTCATTAGTCAAAAACAAGAACTTCAAGTGATATTTCATGACATTCATGTTGAAGGAATGATTCTAAATGAGTCTTTGGCTACTATCATTGAGAAGCTACCACCGTCATGGAAGGATTTCAAAAATTATCTGAAACATAAACGCAAAGAAATGTCTCTTGAAGACTTGATTGTAAGGTTAAAGATAGAAGAAAAAAATTGGGCTTCTGAGAAGAAAGTAAGGGATTATCCTATAGAGGCTAGGGCTAATGTGGTGGAACAATCATAGAGAACCAAGAAAAGAAAGTTTACTAAAAATGGACCTAATGGTGGTGACAATAAGAGGTTCAATGGCAAATGCTACAATTGTGGTATACAAGGGCACCATGCTAAGGATTGTCACCGACCGCGTAAGGACAATGAGAACTCTAGTAAAAGGTCTTTTCAAGCCAATGTAACTGAGAGGGAGACTCTTTCTGATGAAGTCTTTGAATTAAATCTATGTTGTTAAGCAAAAATAATTGTAGTTTATTTTTAGTTTTGTAACAATGAACAGTAAGCTCTACATATAGTTTTGTACTTGAGTTATTATTGGTTTTTAATAATATCATCCTCTTTATTCATATTTTGTGATATGATTGTGATGTTATCACACAATTGCAACTTGGGTAGTCATAATTGTTATGAATTTTTCTATTTCATAAATTTGATTTCAAATTTTATGATTCAAGCACACCATAGTCACTAAATGATGGATGTTATATACTGATTTATATTAGAATTGTGGGGGTCTATTGATATTTTCATGTGGTAATATTTTAATAAGAAAATTAATTTTTCTTAGAGTGCTTAAAATGTGGGGTTGCTTGGAGGATTTTACAAAAATAACAGTTCCGATAGTAGGTCCACAAAAAATTTCAATTCTTTCTATAGGACAAAGTTGGAATAGAAGCAAAAATGGTTTCATTAACTCCTAAGGAACACCTTTATGTTTATTAATTGATTTGAAAATGCGAGTGACATAGAGTAACGGTAAGTCTCGATGTAATCAAAGACTTAATACCGTAGGACATTGCTTTTAGTTATGAATATTGTCTAAGGATAATATAATGGATCTACTAACTATTCAATAATATATGACTAAGAAGGTCAAACGAAAAATAGCGGGTGCTAAACAAAAGGTTTGACCAAAGAGCAAATGAGGGAAAGTTCATCGAGGGGAATGTGATTAGAGTCTATTAATTTTGAGTTGCCATGATGGAAACCTAACCTAGTTGACTGGAGATCCCAAGTTATAGGTTCAAATGAACAACCGAATTATGGATAACTCACCAGAAATCACTAAGGAAGTCTATCTCCTGTCCATTCCTATGATAAGAGTGATATCTGCAATATGTGTTGTATGTAGGGGACTTGGGGTAAGCTATGCTTTTAATGATCACTTAGATCTTGAAAAACCTAGATGATTATCTTTCAAGAGGAGTATTTAAGAGACTCGAAATAAGGATCACCTATATGAGTGTGAATGAGCCGCTTCTATAAGAAATTGATAAGGCTAAAATCTCTAAAGCACTCATGAAACACCAGGATATGCCCAAGGCCAAGACGGGCATAACCATGAGAGCTAAGCTGTGTCTAGAGATATTCTGTGTGAATTCTATTATCTTGGCTTACACAAACAGCTAAACAATTAAAGACATCACGTCCATTAATTAGCTAGTAAGTCCGATAGTCTTTCACTAAGGACGGTTCAAAGCCAAAAGCTACCTATCCTCATTCAGAATATTTCCAATTGAATTCTCTTTGAGTCTACATTGAGTCTTATATACTTTTCTGTCATTTCATTCATGTGGGGATTATTGGAAAAATGGTTTAGAAACCATTACTAGGTGAATGAGAAATCAGCATCGCCGGCATAGGTCGACACTGGAGAGATAAATGCCATGAGAGAGAGTAAAGATAGAGAGACCTCTAGGGTTCTCCAAACTCCTTCAAACCCTATTGCGATTCCCCAAACTCCAAACCAAAAACATGGTTCCGAGAGACAATACCACCAGCACCATCACCGTTGTCAACGCCGACAGAGTTGTCAATAGTAAGGAGACTCGCTACAGAGGCATGAGGAAGAGGCCATGGGGAAGGTATTCCATCAAGATCCTAGATCTCAGCAAGAAAATTTGTGTCTAACTTGACACCTTCGATACTACTGAAGAGGCAGCGCATGTGTACGACACGGTGGCAAGGCAGTTCCACGGCACCAAGGCTAAAACTTACTTCCCTACCCCATCCGAACTCGGTCTCACCATCGTTGTCACCACCAACAACAACCAGATCACTATCGTCAACACCCTCTCTCTAGATTTGAAAAAAAGGACGCCACCACTACTCCTCTGCCGATCTGTGTCGATCTCGCCGCCAATCCCATCTCTCATCTGCCTTTCTCTCTTCTCTCTTCTCTCTTCTCTTCTTCTTCTTCGATCTGAATCGCCACCTTTGAGATTTCTGCAACTCTCTCTCTCTCTCTCTCTCTCTCTCTTTATTCTAATTTTTTTTTTTTTTTTTAGATGTAAGTTTAGATATGATATTATTGTTGTTGTTGGTGTTGGTGATGATGATGATGATGATAAAACATATTGCAATATGTGTGGCTCTAGGGTTTAGTAAGATGAAAAGGAGAAAGAAGATATGAGAGAGAAGAGAGATATTTTTTTCTATATGTTGCTGTGTGTATGTAGTGATGAAATAGACCCTTTTTTTTTTAATTTTTTTCTAATCTGTTTTTGTTGATGATGAAGAAACAAATAATAGGATAGATCTGTTCAAAATTTGAATAGATAATAATAGTTGAACAAATTTGAACAGAAAAAAAATTAAACAGATAAAATTTTTTACACATATAAAATATTTGAACATATAGATTTAAACGGATAAGTTTAAATTTTAAACAGAAAAAAATATTTGAACAGATAGAAGTAAGGTGGTGGTAGGATGAGAAAGAGTCATTTCAACAAATAAAACAAAATGAGTGTAATTTTTCAATAGATAGATGGAGAAAATAAAAGTGGAGAGAGAAACATATAGAGAGAAAGTTTAAAAATGGTGTGAATCTGAACAGATAGAAAAAATAGATTATAAAAATTCAACAGATAAAAAAAATTCAACATATAGGTCAAAACAATTAAATGGATATATATAAAAAATTTGAACATATAGATATATATTTGAATAGATAGAAAATAATTTGAACAGATAGATATAAATTTAAACAGATAGTCAACGAAAGTCAACAAATAAATTAAGGGGCAAAATTAAAAAAAATACCTTATACCATCTTTTTTTTTTTTTTTTTTTTGATAACTCAGGTATCCCCAACCCGCTGATTTTAAGGGAAGCCAGGACTAATCCTGAGGGCCCTAAAGTTAACGACCGGGCAAACCTCCAGTGGCCCCAAGAGGTGAATCGAACTCGAGACCTGTGAATTTTATCCTCCAGACTTTACCATTCGGCCACTTGCCTTGGGGTTTACCTTATACCATCCTTAACTTAAACTTTTCAACAATTATCTCTTCAAATAATAGGTAAAACCAGTAAATTGATCTAGTTTGGTCCAAATCGTCTATTTCGTCTAGTTTTTATTAACTTAGGTTCTGATTTCTGGTTCTAAATTGATCTAAATCGTGATATATTTGTTTCTTATTTTTTAAATATTTTTAAATGTAAAACTAGAATATAGAAGTTACTAGTAAGATTCAAACACCAATCTTGACTATGGAATCGATAAGCACTAACTAATTATTTTTTTTTTTCAAATCTTAAAAATATTGGTTTGGACTGATGATGGCCACCCTTAACCCTAATTCGTGACCCTGATGAAGGAAAAAATAAAAATAAATCTGAGATAGAATTCAGAAACACAATCTAATCCCATCTGGTTCATTTCCTAACTAGTAATTATAATCCCCTCTTTCCAACTTTAAATTTATTTATTATTAGAAATTGAAGATTATGAAAATAAATAAATAAAGAAAAAAAAAAGAGTCATAACTCATAAGCAATCCATAAATTACACCAAAAAATGAGGCCAGAGTGTGTTGGCAATAAAAAAAATAGCGAATTTTTAAAGAAGATTGGAGTTGACCAACCCAGGATTTGCCGAGGCAACAACTATGAATTAATGGTGTTGTTGGTGTAATAATTAAAATTAATTAATTAATGGAGATAAAATAAAAATATTGGACAAAAATTATCACCCTGAGAAAATATTAAAATTTACTGGTATATATTCAATGTGTTTACACATTACTCACTATCACAGCAATAATTGTGATACATCATATTTTTACATATATGATATACACAATGATTCAGACTGAGAGGTGGTATTCTTGTTTTGTTTTAACGAGATTCAACCTTTTCTTAGTTGAAGAAACCTTCAGACCCGTTGCAACAAAACATCTCCTATTGACTTGTATCTCTCGAGAGATAGTAGCCGACTGATAGTCATATTGACTTAAACTAACGTCGCATATTAGTAATTGAATCCAAAACTTCACCACATAAAACACCCTTACACAATTGTGGGGATGTATTTTTTAGGATAAACTACCAATAGGTTATAATAGTTAGACTTAATTTCCATCAAATCCTATTAAAAATAAGTCTTAATAAAATTATTGCTAAAAATATTTTTTTTTAACAAATTTTTGCATCACTAAAAATTAACAATTAGTAACTTTTTTTGTCACGATTTTTATAAATTATCGCTAATACTTACAATTAGTGACTTTTTCTGTAATGAATTTTCAAACTAATTAAAAGTTAATAATGTTTTTTTGTGACGATTTTTTCAAAATCGTAGTTAAAGTTTATAATTTGTGACTTTTTTTTTTTGACAAAATTTTCAAACTTCCACTAAAAATTAACAATTAGTGATGTTTTTAATAATGTTTGATAAAAAAAATCATTAATTCTCATAGGACCTATTGGATAATAAATCTACCTGTAAGGACGTGTAAGTCCCCTTATTTTTTAATAGGACTACGTGGATCTAAGTTCTTGGCGAGGTCAGGCCGAGGTGCCATGTGATGTGATAATACTAGTCAAGGTTATGACATTAGTCAAACTTCAGTAAGAATATGACTCATCGGTGGTGAATCCCCAATAAGGATGTCACTCTTGAGTTGGGTAAGACTCCTAAGTGGTGAAATCTCAATAAGGATGTGAATCCTGATCAGTTGGGTACGAATGAGACTATTGAGAAGATCACACTCAACCCAATTAGAAAAAGTAATTTTAGATAAAGAATAATTGCTAGGAAAGTAGAGCCCTAGATAGAAAAGGAAACCTAAGATGAGGTAAAATATTCCTATATAAATAACACACTCTCATGAATTGAGGTACGTATATTCTAGTAATTTGTAGGATTTGTATTATTGAGTATTCTCTATAGAGAGAAAGTCAAGACCGGACAGGCCACTAACAATTCTCCATCTTGCAGATTCTCTGTGGATTCATCTCAATTACGGGCAACATTTGGAATCATCGCCAGTACCGACAATGTTTTGAGATATTCCGGATGAGGTAATATTTTTAGATTTGACTGTGTGGTCAAATTTTAGCACACACAATAATCATATATGTTGTAAAAGAGATTATGTATCAATATCTTTATTTCCAATTCAAAACTAGTGAATGAAAATTCTTAAAATTTAAATCAATAGACTTGTTGATTTTAAATTTTAGTGACTGTCAAATAATCTTATGCAAGCTGATTATCTTAATCCAACAACTACAATAGTCTAACTCAGAAGCAACAAAGTAATTGCACCGAAATATAAAGATGATTGAAGTTGACCAACTCAGAATTTGAGAAGGCAACAACAACTACAGAGACTCTACAGACAAACCCTCAACTCTCTCTCCTCTCTCTCATCACTTGCCACTTTCAGGTACTGCTCCAAAACCAAAATCATATTCTTTTTATTTTTTATTTTTTATTTTTCATACACATATATGTTTCGATAATCTTCTTGATAAATAGACAGAAAGTGTTGGGATATGTATGTTGTATGTAAGGCAAACCCTATCAGTGCAAATTCTTCCTTTAGAAGAAATTACCAATAGACTTAAAAACTAGATAGTTTTGGGATTGATGGGAAAAAATTAAGGTAGTGTTTGGTAGAGTTTTAGAATTATGATTTGAGAACAGAGTTGTATTTTGAATTTGTGAGTTTTGGAATTGTTAGAATTGTGTATCTGTATTATTGAATTGAATGAATGAATACAATAGGACAAGCCTGTATATATAAGTTAAAAAGAAACCTAGATAAGTATAGAAGAAGATAGAGATACAAGGAGATAGAGATAGAGATACAAGATAGGGATAGAGATACAAATAGATAAGTGTAATATAATAATATGCATTAACAGCCTCCCACAAATTCAAGGTGGGTAGGCATCAACCAACTTGAGTTTGGAAACTAGATCACTGAAATGACCAGGAGGAAAAGCCTTGGTGAAGATGTCAGTTGTCTGATTGGTAAAGATAACAAAGATAAGACGAACAGTACCACTAGTAACATGCTGTCGTATGAAGTGACAATCAATCTCAATATGTTTTGTGTGATCATGAAAGACATCATTATAGGCAATCTGAATAGCACTCTGACTATCACAATAGAGGTTAATCGCAGTAGAATGAGAAACCCCCATATCAGAAAGAAGCTAGCGAAGCCACACAAGCTCCTGAGTAATGTCTGCAAGAGCACGATACCCAGCCTCAGTACTAGAATGAGCAACAAGAGTTCGCTTCTTGCTACGCCAGGCAATGAGAGAGTCACCCAAGAAGAAGCAGAAACCTGTAGTAGAACGGCGATCAATAGGGTCCCCTGCCTAATCAGCATCAGAAAATGCATGTAACAGTAGGGAAAAGTGAGCGGAGTATTGAAGACCATGAAACATAGTGCCTTTGAGATAACGTAAAATGCGAACTAGAGCATCATAGTACGAAAAGCGAGGAGTAGCCATGAACTGACTAACAATATGAACATTATAAGAAATGTTTGGACGAGTAACCATGAGATAGACAAGACTGCTCACTAGCTGCCGATATAAAGTAGCATCAGACAACAGGTGACCTTCAAGAGGTGTGAGACGAGTCTGAGGATCAATGGGAGTAGAGGTAGTCTTGTAATCGATAAGACTAACATGATCCAAGAGATTAGAAGTATACTTGGCTTGGGAGAGAAAGTAACCAGACGGATCATGAAAGATTTCCAAGCCGAGAAAATAGCTGAGAAGACCCAAATCCTTCATCTCAAACTGGCGAATGAGAAACTGTTTAAGACTAGAGATACCCACCATGTCATCTCCAGTGATGATCATATCATCCACATAGAGAAGAAGAAGAATAGTACCACGCTCTGTCTTACGAATAAAAAGGGCAGAATCATAGGCACTGGAGGAGAATCCAAAATCATAAATGGTGGAGCTAAACTTGGCAAACCAGGCACGAGGAGCTTGTTTCAAACCATATGAAGCACGATGAAGTTTATAGACTTTGGAGGGTGGAACAGAGGAACCAGGTGGAGGTTGCATATAAACTTCGTCAGTAAGATTGCCATTGAGAAATACATTCTTCACATCCATTTGACAAAGTTTCCAGCGGCGAGCAATAGCAATGACAAGTAGGCTATGAACAGAAATCAAATGGGCAACAGGAGCAAAGGTTTTTTCATAGTCAATCCCATATTCTTGAGTAAACCCCCGGGCAACAAGACGAGCTTTGTAACACTCAATAGAACCATCAGAATCAGTCTTGAGCTTGTAAACCCATTTGCAACTAACAACACTTTTTCCAAGAGGAAGATCAACCACATCCCAAGTATGAGTTTTATCAAAAGCCTATAGTTCATCAGTCATAGCTTGTTGCCAAGGAGAGTTAGAACAAGCCTCTCGATAAGAAGGAGGTTTATGAGAGGAAAATGCAGTAGAACTAACAATGAAATCACGAAGAAGGATAGAAGGTTGTATTACTTGAGTAGAATGACAAAGAGGTACCTCAGAAGCAGGACTAGGAGGCGAAGTAGAAGCCTTAGGATGGGCCGGAAGTAGCATGGCAGGACTAGGAGTTGCATCAGGGAGTGCAGTATCAGCAGGACCAAGAGATGGAGCGGGATCCTCAGGATGAGCCGGAGACAGCATGGCAGAAGTAGTGTCTGTATCAAGCTCATCAAACAAAAGAGAGGGATCAGTGAAGAATGATGTAGTGGGAGGAGTGAACAAATGAAACTTAGATATAGAAGAGAACATCTTGTCTTCCCAAAAAACCACATGACGAGAGACACAAAAACGTTGAGAAATAGGATCCCATCAACGATAGTCTTTATGTTCAATCCCATATCCCAAGAAGCAACACAAATGGGCTCGAGGTTCTAATTTGGAACACTTATGTGGTTGAAGGAGGACAAAACAAGGACATCCAAACACATGGAGACGAGAATAAACAGGAGGTTGGCCATGTAAGTGCTCATATGGGGTATGATTGTTGATGGAAGGAGAAGAAACACAGTAGAAAGTATAGGCAGCTGTGAGAGTGGCTTCCCCCTTAGAAGCGCTCAAGACAAGAATAGGAAATTAAAAGAGCACGAATAGTATCTAAAAGATGACGATGTTTACACTCAGCACGATCATTTTGTTGGGCGGTACCAGGACAAGAATAGTGAGAATTGACGAAGGAATCTCAAAAAATTTGTTTCTTTGTATTCTTGGGCATTATCAGCACAAAAAACTTTTATGGTGGAAGAAAACTGAGTTTTGACCATTTGTGAGAAATCGTAGTATATTTTTGGTAACTCAGAGCGAGACTTCATAAGAAATAACTAGGTAAAACAAGTTAAATCATCTACAAAAATGACAAAGTATTTAGATCCCCCCATAATGGTATTAGGTGCCGGTCTCCAAACATCAGAGTGTATGAGATCAAAACGGGCATGAGACATAGAAGTACTGGATGGAAATGGTAAAGCACATTGTTTTGCTAGTTGGCAGGATAGACAATCTACTTTATCATTTAGAACAGGACCTAACTGACCGTCGGAAACTAGAGATCGTAAACGACCAAAAGAAACATGACCTAATCGAGAATTCCATAAGGCAAGAGGAGAACTAGGAGTAGTAGGAGCAAAATTTTGGATAATGAAAGGATTGGAGAAGGGAATGCGAAGGTGAATGAGATTATACAGACAGCCATGTCTACAACCGATCCCAAGAGTTTGTCCCGTCTTCGGATCCTATACATCACAACCAATTAGAGAAAAGAGAACAGTGAGACCAAGATCACAGAGTTACCCAATTGAAACAAGATTAAGTGCAAGATTAGGGATCAGATAATTGTGGAGTAGGACATATGTCCTATATGACTAACATGCATTTGAGAGCCATCAGCAGTGTGAATAACAGGTAACGTGGAAGAAGATGTAATAGAGGAGAAAAGTGTAGGGTCAAAGGTCATATGGTTGCAACAAGCAGAATGAAAATACTAAGAAGAGGTACCTGGAGTAGCTGAGAGGACAGTAGAGGGTGTACTAGAGGTAGAAATAACCTTTTTGACAATAGCTTCAATGTTCTGAAGAATATAGGGTGGTGATGGAGCAACAACGGATGAAGAACTAGAGGCAACTATAGTAGATGCAAAATGTGTTGAAGACTAATCTCGGTTGTATATTGTGGAGGGTCCAGAATAGCGACTGTGCTGAGGACAATTGTTTGAACGAGCCATGAGGTAATTAAATAATAAATCACAAAGGAGAACCAGTGATGGCAGAGTAGAACTAGATAAAACAGAGTGCACCAGTGAATCTGGAACGTCGAAAATAGTCAGAAACTAGGTGCAAAAAATAGGCGAAACAAGCCAAAAATTGAATTTTGGCCAAATAGGGTACAGGGCTGATGTCAACAAGAGCGAAGCTGATGTTAGCAGAGGCACGACTCACTTTAGCACGGCTGAGGTGTGGCGTAGTGTAGCAGAGAAGGCGCAACGCACGTTAGCAGCTGACAAAAGTAGCTTAGGGCTGACGTCAGTATGTGGGACGCGCGCGTGACTGGGCTAGAACAAGCGTGAGGCTGAGAGGAAGTGGCTGACGCAACTGACGGCTGAGCGGCTGAGCAGATAGCGTGGTTGACGCGTGGGAGAGCGTGTGTGAGTGAAGGCAGAATAAGATGACGCGCCGAGCACAAAAGTGGCGTGTGAGGGCGCATGAGAAACTTTCTGGTGATGAGATCGGTGCTGGTGGAATCTTGAGAAGATTCCGATCAGTTTGATGTTGAGGAAAAAAAAATTTAGGGAAAAAAAAAATGGTGAAACAGTTTAATCAGTGTTTGGGTGATTGAATAAAATGCTGTAGTACCACTATGTACGGGACTAAGCAGAAAAAGAAAAGAAAGAAGGCTATAATTTTAGGATCTGTAGTTCTGATACCATATTAGAATTGTGTATCTGTATTATTGAATTGAATGATGAATACAATAGGAGAAGCTTGTGTATATAGGTTGAAAAGAAACCTAGATAAGTATAGAAGAAGACAGAAATACAAGGAGATAGAGATAAAGATACAAATAGAAAAGTATAATATAATAATATACATTAACAGGAATTATGATTTGAAAAGAGAAAATTTGTTTGGTTATGAGTTTTGAGAAGAGTTTTGAATTTTTGATGTTATATATGAAAAGAGAAAATTTATTTGGTTATGAGTTTTGAAAAGAGTTTTTAATACTTAATTGAAAAACGTATAACTCATAACCACATATACAACTCAAAGCTCTATTAAAAATTCTATTCAAAACTCATAACCAAACTCTTTTTAAAATTCAATTCAAAAAAATAATTTGTCATTTTGGTATAAAAAAATGATTTCTATATTTAAAAATATCAAAAACGAATATATATTCTTTTTCAAATAATAGGTGGCAATTGGCAATTGCAAAAAAATAAAAAATAAATAAAAAAAAAGTTACTGTTCCAGCCAACCGATTGGATGACCGACCGGACATTCGGGAGGATGTCTCGGTGGACAACCAGTTAGACCAAAAATTCAAAAATTCTATTTGGTACCAAACATGTACGAAAGAGAGGGAATGTACGAAAATGTGAGAGCTTTGCTTGGAAGGAGCTCTCCCAAACGTAAAAGAGAAGTATGTTTTGAAATGTGTGGTGGAATTAATTTTTGAACACCCCATCCAAACAGAGTCTTCAAGAGAAGAGGTGGAATTATGAGTAGAGTGATGCACCAAACGCAAAAATGTTTGGTTTAGTTTTTGAAAATTAATTTTGAGTTTTTTTTTTTTTTTAAATGTTAGTATTTATTTATTTAATTTTTTTTTGGTTTGTCTTTCAGTTTCTTTGTTTTTTTTAATTTTTTTTCTATATTTTGGGCAATAATTTTTTTAGATGTATTTAAAAAGTAAAATATTTATGAAAAAAATCTGAAAAAGTTCATTAAAAATAAAAAATTACTTTCATGTGCTTGAATTTTTTGTTTTTAGAGAATAGATTTTTTTTCACAAATATTTGCTTTGTTTTTTCTAAAATTTTTCATAAATATTTTTCTTTTTATATGCATCTAAAATTTAAAAAAAAAAAAAACAAATAAACAAACAAAATATGAAAAAATTTCAAAAAAAAAGAAAAAAAAAGAGGAAATAAAAATCTATTTGGGACATAGAGTCTTTAAGCGCTCGAAATATTTTTGGAGTATAATAAAACCCATTTCTAGATCTGGAGTTGCTCTCTTCCTTACCACTATCGTCTATATTTGTTCATATTTCATTTTATGGGTCATACTTTGGGGGCTATAATGATAATCCAAACGTTAATATGCAATTGCAAAATTATCATATTGCTCTGTAATTTTTTCTCTGGTCATTCTATAATACACACTCTTTTTGTTGTGTATGCAAATTATAACATTTGTGAAGTTGATATTATAAAGGTCATAACTAAATCATTTTCAATCATAAATAAGATATAAATCATAACCAAACACCAATTAGGCCACGTTTGTTTGGTTCAATAGGATGGAGGGGATTAAAAGTACAGTATGATCAACTGAGAAGATTATTAATGTCGTGGTATTAGTTTGGAGATGTAGGTTAAAGAGTGTTTGTTTGTGATTAACAATGCAATAGATAATATTAATATATAAAATTAAAATTTTTTAATTGTTAGTATTTTTATAATATTATAATTATTATTTATTTTTTTGGATATAAAAAATATAAATTTTGCTTAAAAATTCATGAATCCCCTCACTCAATTTCTCATCTCAACTTTATGGGATTGGTAGTCCTACCAATGGAGGTGATTACTAGTTCAAAGGCACAATTATATCCCCAATCAAATATTCTTTAAGTGGATCTCACAGACTATTAATTCAATCCTCTTCCCTAAAGACCCAAACAAACATGGCTTTTAGGTATAACTAACCACCTTTTTGGTTATAACTGAAATAATAGTCACAATGAGTCATAACCAACCTTACAAATGAATCATAGCCAAATATTACAAAATTTGTCTCAATTAACTACTGCAGAAGTTGTTTGTTGCTAATTTATGTGATGTCATTTCTTGTTTTTAGACATTAATATAAATGCTCTAATGGAGTCTTTTATGTAACGTAAGATTTCACATTTTATGGGAAAAAGAAAAATGATTGGTGCTCTTAGAGCACTAAAAGTGGTGCTCTAATAGCACCACTAATGATGTGTGGCAGTGGGCAGGATCCATTGCCTATGCATTTTTTTTTATTTTTTTGGCATTCCTAATGCATGAGTGCTATTAGTGGTTTTTTTTTTTAGTGGTATAAATCATTGTTGTGGGAAAAAACTTGTATCAATATTTATGATTGATATCTTATTCCTTAATGTCTTATTCATTTACAATAAAATATTCTTTTTTGTGTATATAGATAAAAGAAAAAAAAATGTAATAGTAATTGTTAAAATATCTAAGAGAGAAATATTATATTAAATTGAATGTTGTGTTGAATAATTTTTGTAACAATGTATATAAGACTCTTTTATATAGGAGGAGAGAAATCTAAGTATGGTAATCCTAAATATGGTAATAAATATAATATGATATGTATGATAGACAGAATATATAATTATTATATTTAACACCCCCTTTAAACACAAGTAGTGACACCAACTTATATTTGGAGAGAGAAACTAAAACATGAAACAAAACTAAAAGATAAAATAAAAGGCAAATAGAAGTCCGAACGGAAGTGTAAGGGCGTTTGAGATAGATCAGAAGCCGGAGTTAATGCCGGGAGATAATTTATGGCCATGTCGGACCGTTGTAGGAACTGGTCGGAATTAATGTTGGGATAGTTTAAGGTCATGCCGGTCGTTGTAGAAACTGACTAGAACTATTGCCGGGACATTTTAAGGTCACGCCGGACCGATGGAGAAGAACCAGATGTTGAACCAAAAAACGTGACACACACGTAACTTATGACATGGTGCTGAACGGTGATGGCAACAAATGACATTATGCGCTAGGGGGCGACTTATGAGAAAGTGTGCCATGGGGCAGTTTGGGTTGTGCGCCAGAAGGGGTAGCTTAGATTGTGCGCCATATGAAGCCGCTTGGGTTGTGTGCCAGAGAGGGCGACTTGGGTGGTGCGTCAGACAACGACTTATGAGAAAGTGCGCTAGGGGGTGTCTTGGGTTGTACACCAGAGGGAGCGGCTTGGATTGTGCACCAAGGGGGCGACTTGGGTGGTACGCCAGAGGGGGCAACTTCAATTGTGCGCCAAAGGGGGCTGCTTGAGTGCGCCAAAAGAGGCGACTTAGGGAGTGCGCCAAGGGGACGACTTAGGTGGTGCGCCAAGGAAGACAGCTTGGGTGGTGCGGCATGGAGGGCGACTTAGGTAGTGCGCCAAGGGGGAGGCTTGGGTATTTGCATGGTGTATAACCATATTGACTATGATATAGGTATAATAGTAATACTATGTTCATATGGAGTTAGTAGCATCGTTTGTTCCTTAAAACTTTTTGTTATATATTGAAAATTTTTAGAAGTAAATAAGAATTGACTCCATTCGAATAGAACGATGCAACATTTTATGGTGTCTCTACCAATCAAAAGATGCGACCCTTCACTTTTAAATAGTTATGACTTCTCAGAAGGGTCACATATACTTTTATAAATACTATCTCCATAGCATTCATTTAATATATGATTTTGTATTCATGCATTATGTCTAATGTAAAAGAGAGAGTACACAACTTGCATTAATTGGTTCGTTAGGCTTACAATTGTAGTGCTGCATCTGTAAGGTTTAGATCATTGTATTGTAAGAGATAGATGTCTATTAAATCTAAAGCACCATGGAAAGACGAATATGTCTTCAGGACACTGTCTACCACAGGTCTCGATCACAATCTTCATTATCTAACTGGGTTTATTAGGATTTCGCATTATGTCTGTATGTTGATTTTCTTAGTTTTTGGTTTTGTGTATTTGGTTAATGGAAAATTTAATTTTTGTTTGTTGAGTATAAAATTACACAGTGGCAAACACATTTTTTGTCTATTATTTATCCAACACTTGGTTGCTGTCATATTCCAGTCAAGTGTTTTTGGAAAGAAACAAATAAATAAAATGATAAGTTGCAAATTGAATAAGAAACTTACAAAGACTTTTGGGATGTTGGAGATTTAGCTTTTGAGTTTGGTGGGTAAGAAACATATGAAACATCCCAAAAGGGCCATGGATTGGCATAGAGAGTTTTGTGCACATTATTGCAAAAAGTTGAGTGCCATTTTTTTTTTTTAAATAATATTTAAAGCTTATCTCGATTTTTTCCTCTTTAGATATTTCGCAGGTAGTTCTAGAAAACCATGTGGTAATGAATGGGAAAATTGAAATTCGAAGAAGAAATGATTTTTTGGTTGCATGCAGCCAATAAAGTAAGCATTTTTATTTAAACTAGCTAAGCTTAACTTAGTTAGCCACCATGACTTTCCCAAAGGTTTAGCTCCAAGGAAAAGGTCATGAGTTCAACTCTCTCTAAGGGGAATTGAATTAGAATGCAAACACTTAGTATTTTGCAAGGGTGGGAAGGCTAACTCTCATAGGTACTAATCTAAGACTTTCGTTGATATATATAAAATAAAATAAAATAAAGAAAGAAAAAGAAGAAAATAAAAGAAAAAAGAGTAAGGATTTAATTTAAATGAGTATAGAACCAAATGATATAGTTAATTTAGCAATTTTGGTGTTTGCCTTATTATCTCTATGTGTTGATTTCTATTATAGAATACGATTTCATTTTAAGTTTTCACAATGTTCCTTACGCGATTTATTTAAAACTCACAGTTGAATCAAATTTCAAATGATGATTGAACAAATCAATTATCATGAACTTAATATTGCATTTTCTTTATTAGAAAAATCGATGATGAATGACTGGTCCCAACTTCCCTACAATATTATTCAGTTGATTGCAATCAAATTTCATGCTGTTGAAGATTTTCTTGCATTTTGTTTTGTTTGTCACTCATGGAGATCATTTTATTTAACTGAAAGGTAGATTCCTGGTCTTTAGATTCCATGTCTAATGCTATCCGAATAATGAAAAGAGTGACATCAACAATTTCTTTAGTTTATATAAGAACAAGGTTTATCAATTAGAACTACCTAAGGTTCGTGGTAGGCGGTGTTGGGGTTCACCTCATGGATGGTGAAAAATCTAAACATCTCCTAGATATTGATTTGTGATTATGTATTAATTTCAACCAGTAAATAGCAATCCCAATCAAACAATCAAAGACAAATCGGCACAATGATTTTACGTGGAAAAATCACAATTGGAGTGCCTCCAATTGTAATAAAAAAACCACGGGCAAAAGCCACAGAACAATCCACTAAGAAGACATAAAGGAATTACACAAGTGTGCTCTTAATTACCTAGCGAATCCATGCTCGAATTGAACTGACCCTTATATGCCTCTTCTAACCCGTTCTTCACCTCGGAATTATCTTGCCCAATGTTGAATCCACAACGCCGATGTCGAATCCACGACGATGAGCCACTCCAAAATCCACCAAAGCTTTAGGCCCAAATTCCTCGAAAATCACCGAAGAACAACTCTCTCTTTTGTATTCAATGAAACAAACAACTCTTTGATGTATACTTGTCAAACCATGAGTTTCATACTCAACCAAACATCAAAGAAAACTAGCAAAGAAGCTCCAGATGAAAACCCTAATACCTAAGAAGAAGATTTGGAAGCCGTATCCTAAAACCTGACTGAACCATATCTTTTATAGCAAACAGATCTGCGATCTCTGCTCGAGTGCAAGAATGGTTGCTCAAGTGGACTGACTATAAAACGCATGTTTCAGAACACGGATCTATGCTCGAGCACAGGAAGTGCCACTCGAGCACAAAAACACAACTTCCAGTATTTTTGCAGACAGTTCAAACTTCTAGAACCAAAGATTCTCTGCTTGAGCGCAAGAATAGATACTCGAGCGGTCAAGCAGCTCGATCCCCGACATTGTCAACGAAGTGGCAAACGTTATAGGATTAAGATCACAAACTCCTTTGCATAGGCACAATTCAGGTTGGATTCGCATCTAAATACTAATGACCTCACTGAAATAAAAGAGCGAATAAAATTACAACTGAAAGGAGTTTTGTCAAACGGGATTGCCAATAACAAAAACCTAACAGATGGATTTTAACCACATCCACCTTTTGAACCCCTTTCGAGGTCTCATATCAATCTCCCACCATAACCTACATTTGAGATCCAATTTGATTTTTATAGAGAATGGTATCAATTCATAGACTTATACAATCGAAGAAAAATTCCTGATTATGGCTATTTAAGGTCCTTATCAGCATTTGGCCTTTTCAAGGCCAGGATACCATTCTTGGGTTAATGTTGAAGACTTATCCTATTTTAGGTTCATAGATGTTGTGCACTTTAACGGTCAAATTTTTTCCCTTTGTGACGTTGGAAATCTTGTGCCCCTAGGCCTCTAAGGGTGCTATATATTGCTCCACCACCACATCAATTGGCTTAGGAGTAATTATATTTGGTGGAATAATCCATGGATCTTTTGATGGTTTACTGCTATGAATGTGTCAGCCCTCTGATACATTTTGAAGTTTACAAGTTTGATTTGGACATGACAGAGTGGACAAAGCTTGAGGACTTGGGCAATATAGCATTATTTGTTCGTGACAACTATTCTATGTTTGTTTCTTCATCTAATATTTTAAATTGCAAACATAAATTTTATTGCTGATACAGTGAACAATGGTGATTGTACAATGAGAGTTTTATTGGACGTGATGTCCGCATGTATTGTATGGTGGATGGAACTGTTGAACCTTTTTCTTTGGTGTTGATTACCCTAATTATTATTCTCATCCAATTTGGGTGATGCTAACTTTGAGCTAGAGGTTAACAATTACTGATTATGCCATTTCTATTGGTACCCTTTGCACAAGCAATGGTTGGGGTGATGGAAAAGAAGAAAAGAGTGAATTCTTTTGGTTGTTTCATACTCATATTTGTATTATTTTTCTTTGTTGTTTTCATTTCCAATCCTATGCTCTTGGCATCCAAAAAGAGTCGATGATCTTGACAAGTGATCTTGTTTGCATTTATGACATGAAATTGATTTTTTATTTATCATTTTCTTATTGTGAAATTGGAGCTCTTTTAGTAAATATTTTTTTGTTGTTATTTAGGTAGTACATACAATGTATTTGTAATTTATATGTTTATCAAGTATTTAAATCTTTATTGGTATGTTGTACTTTAGAATTTAGTTTGTCCAATCCCGGTATAATAGAATGCATTTGAAAAACAAATAACCTTTTAAATTTTTTATAAACAACTGTAAAATACCAACTTGTAGTACCTAATTCACATCAGATGTCTAATTTGATATCATATTGGTTAATAACATTTAGGGTTAATTACACTTAGCACCACTACACTTTTACCAAAAATTTTACTATAGTCCCTTCATTTGCAATTATAGCAGTCAACCCCTTAAATTTTAAGTCAAGTTGCAATCTTATCATTCCATCTGTTTACTGTCCACAAAGTTAATAGAACTGTCATTTGAAACATGTGTGACACTTTTGTTGTTTCATTAGCACCCTTACACTTTTACTAAAATCTCACTTTACTTCTTTTACTTTCAATTTCCGTTAGGAGTTTCCACATTATTTGAACTCACTGTTGTTGTAATTTATTTATTACAGGACTGCTTGCAAGACAGAGGAGAGGAGAATTGGAACGGCTGAATGAGCAGTTGCGCTAGATTAATGTAGCACTAAGAAGGCAAGCAAAGATCGAGTCTTATGCCCCCACTCTCAGTTATGCTCCTGTTGGTGGTAGAATACAAGAAAATGAAGTAATTGTTGATCCAAGGAAGCATGAATTGATTTCCCATTTGAAATCTGGAAAGAATTTTCTGAGGAATCAAGATCCACAGAAGGCATTTGTGGAGTTTAAGGCTACTCTTGAACTTGCTCAAAGTCTTGGGGATCCGATTGAGGAAAAGAAGGCAGCTAGAGGCTTAGGTTCGTCGTCTGTTCCTATCTCCTCTTTTTTGGCCTTTCATCTACATTCAATTATTGTTTTTTTTTTTTTATCTTGTCTTGAGAAAAAAAATGCTCCGAGTTTATAGGACATTTTAATGTTACCTGTGACATCAGAAGTAGGGCCACGCCGGCGAATCCTTTTTCTCGGCGGTCGGTCTTTTGAACTGGAGGAGGCGGTAGTGGATGCGATTGGGCGCCGGAGTTTGTCGATTGTGGAACGGGGTCAGGGGCTTCGACGGGCGGTCTTGCTTGTTGGATTTGAAGTATGTTGGCTGGTGGCAAAATTGCGGAAGGCTTCATTGGATCCTGGGGCCCTTCGATTTATGGGACGCCTTAGCCGTAGTGTTGCAGTTTGGGTTCGGGGTGAGGAGGGTGGGTCATCTATCTAGATAGTGGTGACGGAGGGGAAGCGGAGGACTCAACTGTTCTTTCCGGTGTCTGCCTTTGGGGATGGGTGGGGGGATTTGGCTTTGGTGATTGAAGGGTTCGGATTAGGTGATGGTTGGGCTAAGCGCCCTGTTGGAGCGCGGCGGATGGGGCTACCTACTTCTACACTTATGGCAGTGGCACATCGTGGTCTGGCGGCAGTGGGTCAGGCGGTACATTCAGCACTGGAAGGGGAATGGTTTAAACTTCTGGATAAGGCATTAGTGGGCCATCTGAGAGGCGTGCGGGGCAAAGGCTTGAGTTTTGCAGCTATGTCAGAATGGGTCAGTCGTTGGTGGACGGCGTCGGGGCAGGTGGAGGTGCGTCCCCTTGGTGATCAGGCCTTTCTGTTTGTCTTCTCTTCCAGACGCGAGGCAGAAATTGTGTTGCGTCGGCGATGGACTCTTGATGGCCGAGATTTGTTGTTGGACTGGTGGACACCATTGGCCCTCTGTGCTTCGGGGATGGACTCACTACCAGGACCAAGACAGTGGATTCGTGTGATGGGCTTACCGTTGCATCTTCGTGGGGAGGCGGTTTATCGAGTCCTTGGTGACCAGTGTGATGGCTTTTTGGAGGCGGACGAGTCATCGGCGGATCTTGGTTCTCTTCGTTTGTGTGTGAGGGGTTTGGAGAAGATGCCGCAGACTGTCTTGCTCCGGTGGAGATCGTGGTCATTTTCCTTACCAATTTGGGTGGAGGTCCGGCCGTTGGTTGTGCCTGTGGCGCCGCCCGGCGGCGAGGAGGGTGGTTTGGATTTTGGATTGGAACGACGAGATCTGCGGCGGACGAATCGGGGTTGTGCAAAGATTGTGGGGGTAAACGAGTATAAGCAGCGATCTGGGCGACCCACTGATCTTCAGGGTAAAGAGGTGTGGGTTTGTCCTACTACCCAAGCTAGCTCAGTCGTGGGCTCTTTAGGGGTTTTACCAGGTCCACAATTGTGTCTTTCTGAGGCCCATAATTCTGTTGATGTTTCTTTGGGCCAGCAGAGGTGGGCTCAGGTCAATCACCCTCCAGATATGGGCCTAGCTAGTGGAGAGGTTACTTTCAAGGCCTCTGGGAGTGGTTTAGGCCCAGTGGTGTTAGATCCGGTTCTACCCAACCCGGGTCAAAACAATCCAACCCTTACTCGGGTTTGTGCCTCCTTCGTGACGGATTGGGGCTTCGCCGGGTCGATACTGCCTTCGACGCTTCGCCGGAGTCTGGGCGACCTCAGGTGACGGCTTCCGTAGCGATTTTCGGAGACTCTGGATCTCTGGTGGTAGTTTCTCCGAATATTCCAGAACTCAGTTGGCCCCTTACTGCCGTGACCGCATCGTCAGAATCTGGGCTACCTCAGGAGAAGAATGCCGTGGAGGATTTCGGTGGTTCTTCCCACTCGATTAGGTCTTCTGTTATAGTTTCCCCCAATAATTTTTCTGTACTTATGGGGGTTGAACCATGTTTGCAGGAACTGAGTTGTGGGGCAGATTGTGAGCCCGACGGAAATGGTGATGCAGGTTGTTGGTCCACGCAGGTAGATAGGCTAGCGTTGGTGGTCCAGCCCGAGGTGGTGGATGATGCGGTAGATGTTGCGGATGCTGTGGTTGAGGAGGGCTTTGCTAGTCCAGTATTGGATTTTCACGAGGATGTTATTCCGAGCTCGGCGGAGGTATCAAGGTGGGTTCTTTCTCGCATTAATGAGGTTAGTCATTTCTTGGGGTTGTCTTTTGAGGGTCATGAGCATGAGGCTTTTGCTTTATTTTCTGCTATTGAGGGCTCTTGGAGGGAGAGTGCCTCAAATTGCCAGGTGGTGACGCCTTTGAAACACAATGAGAGGAGTGTTAGGGAATTAAGAAGATTGGAGTGTTCTATCAATTATGATCGGAGTGAAGGTGGGGATGGTCGGGTTGCTAGGAAGGGTCATGGTACTCCATTGATGTTACAATGCGGTAAAAAATGTTATCTTGGAATGTGCGTGGCTTAAATGATAGGGGAAAATGGGTGATGATCAAATCTTTGTTAAAAACTGCGCGTGCGGATGTGGTTTGTCTAGAAGAAACCAAGATGGAGAGTTTGGGGGTCGAGATGGTTCGAGAGTTATGGGGAGGTCGGTTTGTGGATTAGACGTTTTTACCTGCCCAAGGGGTGGCTGGGGGAGTTCTTCTTTGTTGGGACAGGAGGGTGCTAGTAAAGGAGGAGGTGGGGGCTTATTCCATTTCTTGCCTTTTTCGTTGTATTGAGGATGACTTCCGTTGGGCATTCACAGGTGTTTATGGACCGGTTCATGGAGGGGAGCGGATTGGTTTCTGGGAGGAGCTTCACTACATTGCCTTTCGGTGGGGGGTTCCATGGTGTGTCGGTGGTGACTTCAATGTGATCCGGAGTTTGGCGGAGAAGAGGGGGGCAACTTCGGTAACGGCTTCTATGCGGATGTTCTCGTCATTCATTGATGAGACAGAGTTAGTGGATTTTCCTATGCAGGGTGGTGCATTTACATGGTCTGGAGGTGGGGTGATGTCTCGGCTTGATAGATTTTTGGTCTTGGGAGGAGCATTTTCCAAACGTGATCCAAACATGTTTGCATCGTCTAGTTTTAGATCATTGGCCAGTTTTATTGGATAGTGGGGGTATCCAGAGTGGGCCATCGCCGTTTCGGTTTGAGAACATGTGGTTGTTGTCTGAGTGTTTTCTAGAGCGGGTTAAGGGTTGGTGGGATAGTTATGTGCTCTCAGGTTTGCCTAGTTGTCATCTGGCACAGAAATTGAAACTTCTTAAGTCTGATTTGAAGAGGTGGAATAGGGAAGTGTTTGGTCGCTTGGAGGCTCAGAAGGCTGCTGTGTTCGCGGTGTTGCAGGAATTGGACATCAAAGAATTTGAGGGGATTTTGTCTGCAGCTGATCTTCGTCGTCGTGTTAAGGTTCGTAAGGAGTTTGGCCAGATTACCCGTATGGAAGAGATTAGTTTTCGGCAAAAATCTAGATGCTTGTGGTTAAAAGATGGGGATCATAATACAAAGTTTTTTCATCGAGTGGCGAATGCCCATCGGAGGGTGAATTAGATAAGTCGTATGTATGTAGATGATGTGGAGCTGTCTTCTTCAGATGCGGTTAGGGCCGGAATTGTGGGCTTCTATGAGCACCTATTTCGGGATGAGGGGGAGGTATGGAGGCCAAGCCTGGCTGGTGTTTCCTTCGATATAATTTCAGACACGGTTAGTTGTCGGTTGGAGAGCCCGTTCTTAGAAGAGGAGGTGTTGGAGGCTTTGCGTAGTATGCCTGGGGATAAGGCGCCGGGTCCCGATGGTTTTACTTTAGCATTCTTTCAGCATTGCTGGGAGGTGGTGAAAGCTGATGTGATGGCAATGTTTGAGCAGTTTCATCAGACTGGTGAGTTTGAGCGTAGTCTTAATGCCACATTTATTGCTTTAATCCCAAAGAAGGGTGGGGCGGAGGATATTCGGGACTTTCGTCCAATCAGTCTGTTGGGTAGTATGTATAAGCTTTTGGCGAAAGTGTTGGCTAATAGGTTACGAGGTGTGTTGGAAGGGGTGGTTTCGGAGTCTCAGAATGCTTTTGTGGGCAGCCGGCAAATTCTGGATGCAGCTTTAGTGGCAAATGAATGTGTGGATTCTCGAATCCGTCAAGGGCAGGCGGGCCTTATTTGCAAACTTGATATTAAGAAAGCTTATGATAATGTTAATTGGAAGTTTTTACTATATATGTTGGACAGGCTCGGTTTTGGGGTTCGGTGGAGGCGTTAGATCCAATTCTGTATTTCTACTGTGCGGATGTCAGTTCTTGTGAATGGGTCTCCAGCGGGATTCTTTCCTACTTATAGGGGGCTCCGGCAAGGAGACCCTTTATCTTCTTTATTGTTTATTCTGGTGATGGAAGCGTTGGGGCGGCTGTTATCTAGAGCGGTGTAGGGAGGTCGGTTGCGGGGATTTGTGGTGGGAAAGGATCCTGCTAATTTGTCGGTTTCTCATTTGTTCTATGCCGATGATGTTCTTATTTTTTGTGATGCGGATGTGGATCAAATTGGGTATTTGAGATGTGTGTTATTGTGTTTTGAGGCCGTTTTAGGGCTTCGGGTGAACTTAGCAAAGTTCGAGCTGATCCCAGTGGAGGAGGTGGCTATGATTTCGGTACTGGCAGCTATTCTCGGGTGTAAGGTGGCCACTTTGCCAGTTACGCATTTGGGATTACCTTTGGGGGTGTCTTTTAAGGCCACAGGGGTGTGGGATAGGGTGGTGGACCGTATGCAGCGGCGGTTGGCAGGTTGGAAGCGGCAATATTTGTCAAAAGGAGGGAGACTTACGTTGATTAAGAGTGTTCTATCTTCCATCCCGACATATTTTATGTCTGTCCATGTGATCCCGGTGTCAGTAGCCAAGCGGATAGAGAAATTGCAGAGGGATTTCTTGTGGGGTTCGGGGGGGGGGAGGGTTCCCATTATCCTTTGGTGGCCTGGGACCGGATTTGTCGTCCCAAGGTTCAGGGGGGTTTGGGGATTCGCAGGCTGGTCTTATTCAATATAGCCTTGTTGGGTAAATGGTTGTGGCGGTTTGTGGTAGAGCATGACCGCTTCTGGCAAAGGGTAGTGGTTGCAAAGTTTGGTGTGGGGCAAGGCGGGTGGTGTTCGGGGCGGGTAGGGCATTCTCATGGTTTTGGCCTATGGAAGGGGATCTGGTTGGGGTGGGAGGAGTTTTGGAAGCGGGTGAAGCTCAAGGTTAGGGTAGGGGATAGGGTTCGGTTTTGGCACAAAGAGCGGTTCCCTTTGATTTTTGGAATTGCCATGGATGCTGAGATGTTGGTGGGTGCTGTGTGGTCTGGCCAAGGGGGTTCGACTTTTTGGAATGTCGGCCTGCGTCGTGATGTTCAAGATTGGGAGCAAGGTCAGCTGGTGGAGCTGTTGGCTTTTTTATATGAGTTGCGAGTGGGTGAGGACGGACATGACTCTTTGGTTTGGGACTGTCCTGGGGCTAAGGGGATTTTTTCCGTTTCTTCTTTTTATCATGTGCTTGCTCATGTGGAGGAGGTTGCTTTCCCTTGGAAGTGTGTCTGGGTCCCGAGTACGCCATCTAAGGTGGCCTTTTTTGTGTGGACAGCTATGTTGGGCCGTGTTTTGACCTTGGATAATTTAATTCGTCATGGCCACATATTGGTTAATTGGTGTTGTTTGTGCTGTGGTGCTGTAGAGTCAGTGGATCATTTGCTCATTCATTGTCCCGTGTCTTCTTGTCTTTGGATGTTAGTTGTTGCGACTTTTGGGCTGGCTTGGGTGCAGCCGGCGTCGGTTCAAGCAGTTCTGCATAGTTGGGTAGGGGGTTGTGTTGGTAGGAGACGTCGGAAGGCGTGGATGCTTGCTTCGCATTGTATTCTTTGGTTGGTTTGGTTGGAGCGAAATAGGCGCGTCTTTCAGGGGTTGTCTCATTCAGTCCTTTGGTTAGAACGGCGGCTTCTTACGATTTTGTATGGTTGGGTGACTAGATCGGTTGATTCGGATGTTTTGGCTTTTGTTGAATTTGTGGAAGATTTGATTTGTTAGTTCGTTTGTTTCTGTCGCCTCTTTGGCTTCCTTATTTGTATTATTTGCATCATCTTGATGCTTTTTAATAAAGTTTGGTTATTTATCAAAAAAAAAAAAATTCCCGTTAGCTTTATTAGTGGAAAAAAAAGGGGTGAGATTTGAACTTGATTTAAAATGGAAAGGGTTAATTGTTATAATTAAAAGTGAAGGGACCAAAATGAGATTTTAGTGAAAGTGCATGGATACTAGGTGTAATTTATCCTAAAAATTAGATCAAGAAGCGCTTGCCATGGGGCATTGAAATATTGAAAAAGTTGAATTATGTCATTGAATCATTTTTTTATGAGAAGTGTTTTATGTAAATTTGGATTGTCTACAATTGGTTCTATATGCTGTTAACATTTAGAATGCATTCTCTTGTGGCATACTGCTCTTTCTCTCTCTGTGATTATGTGTCTGTCATACCTAGGTTCTTTGGAAGCAAAGTTAGATTCATTGAAGTTGATCTATGGAATGCAAGTTACTTCTCTTACAATTCATTACTTCTCTTAATTTTAGAAGGTTTGCTTGATGCTTATTGTTGAATGACTTATAAACATAATTTGAAATTGTATAGACTAAATCTGATTCTTTTTCTCTCAATCAAGCAATCTCTGATGGCTTCCTGGTCCCAACTTCCAGATGATCTCATTCATGTGATTGCCAATCAGTTACATGCCATTGAAGATTTTCTTACATTTTTGTTGTTTGTTGCTCGTGGCAATCAGTTTATTTGAACAAATGCTAATCTCAAGTCCTATAGTCCCATGGCTAATTCTTAATGAAAACCACAATGGTGAAAGCATCAGATGTTTGTTTAGTTTATATTATATAAGAACAAAGTTCACAAATTACCGCTTCTTGAGGCTCATGGTCGGCAGTATTAGGGGTCTTCTCATGGATGATGGCTTTTAACCATTAGCCAGGATCTCCAGATTCACCTTTTGAATCCCATCACTCGAGTTTAGATCAATCTCCCAACACAATCAACATTTGAGAACAAAGTTGAAAAATCTAGAAATCCGCTAGATATTGATTTGTGATTATGTATCAATTTAAAGCAATAAAACAATCCCAGTCAAACAATCAAGACAAATCGACACAACGATTTTAACGTGGAAAAACCACAATTGAAGCACCTCCAATTGTGATAAAAAAACACAGGCAACAGCCACAAAACAATCCACTAAGAAGATATAAAGGAATTACACATGTATACTCTCAATTACCTAGCGAATCCACGCCCGAATTGAACCAACCCTATGTACCTCTTCCAACCTCGTCTTCACCTCGGAATTGTCTTGATGATGAGCCACTCCAGAATCCACCAAAGCTTCAAGCTCGAATTCTTCAGAATCCACTGAAGAACAACTCTCTCTTTTGTGTAGAACAAACAAATAATCCTTTGATGTATACTCTTTAAACCATGAGTTGAATACTCAATCAAAATATCAAAGAAAACTAGCAAAATATCCCCAGATATAAACCTTAATATCCAAGAAGAAGATCTGGAGTAGTAATCCTAAAATCTGACAGAAACTCGTACTTATAGAAATCTGGGACTGCGAATCTCGCTTGAGCGAAGACTCTCTCGCTCGAGCGAGGAACCAAAACCGCGTGTTTTCCATAAGTGGCTTCGCTCGAGCCACGCACCCTTCGCTCGAGCGTACATTCATCTCTTTCAGGTTTTTACACAGACGTAGCCTTCGCTCGAGTGAGGACTCCTTTGCTCGAGCGAGCAAGGGCGGACATGCAACTTTGAATGCAATTTTGCATTTTGCTTTGGGGGCGCTGCCCCTCGACCCTGCCGTGGCTCTGCCCCGGACCCGTCAAGGGGCGCTGCCCCTCGACCCCCGCGAGCTGACCGGGTAGCTCGATGCCCGTCATAATCAGCGAAGTGGCAATCTTGAAAGAATTAACATCACAAACTTCTCTGCATGGCACAATTCGGGTTGGATTCGCATCTAACAAACTCATAGTCTCACTAAAATAAAAGTGCGAAAACAAGTACAATTGAAAGGAGTTTTGTCAACCGGGATTGCCAAGAATAAAAACCTAGCAATCTCCCCCTTTGGCAATGCCGTGACAAAACACACCTAACAAATAAAATCTAAACACCCCAACCCATTACAGCCAACAAAAACAAACTTATTTCTAACGGTTAGGATCTGCAAAACAACTATTAATGCCACAATCTCCAAAACAACTATTAGTGCCACAAGGGTATTGAAAAAAAACAATAAACATATAGCTAGATTATCTTGAAGTATGAGATGGAAAACATGAATAGATGTGACTTGGAGATTTTAAGAACATGTAGCATGAAAACTTGAAACCTAAGACACATGCACCCGCACCGACACAACATAACTCCCCCTTTCTAAAAGCAACCACAAGCACTGAAAATAGTGAACAACAAGAAAACGACAAAAATAATATGGTGGAGCAAGCAAGAAATCTCAGATTTGTACCTTAGAACACACAAGATTATCCAAGAAACACAATTAATTGAAAACACAATATGCACAGTCTATAGAAGATTCCTCATGAAAGAAAGTAATGCATTATGTGAAAAGTATAGATCCCGTGATAAAAGTGTGTGTGTGACTCTTGGAGTTCGACAAACACAAGATTCAAATCCTAGTAGTAATATGAAAGCTGGACCTCCAACTAGAGAATCTAAGCACAACACAGGAAAGTCAAACCATTAGGAATCACGGGGTATTAGGTGAGTAAAAGCGGAGGCTTCCCCTCAATCAATGAATCCTTTATTTTTATTTTTTTTTCACATCTTTTTCTTTTCTTTCTTTTGCACATCTTTTTTTTTCGTTTCTTTCTTTTGCACATTTTTTTCTTTCTTTTGCACACTCATTGGCGGCTGACACGCTTAAGAGTATGGAAACTGAACCAGAGAAGCATGGATATAATAAGGATGGCCTGGTTAGTGACTCTGAGGTAGCCTTTTCCTCATGCCTAGACTACAAAGAACAGAGGGGAAAGCCGTGGAGATGCAAAAAGATGAAAGGTGGTTAAGAGACTCAACATCACCCATGATGTGCTAGTATAGGTCAATTCCTCTAGAAAAGCAAAAGATACAATGCCAGAAGTCCATAGAAAAAAATAATCACTAAGGCGGAAGACTCCGATATTTGCTAATCCAAGAGTGTGTACAGAACGAGACATACTAATCAAAAAACACACACTCCAAAATGAGTAATGACTACAGAAAGCACACACATATTAACATGTAATGGATATTCTCATCAATTCCAATATGCACCAAGGACCACTCAAAAATTTCAAGCTTGCAAAACCATACTAAGAAAATCTTTTTGGGTTTTTTTTTTTTAATTTTTTTTTCTAAACAAAACAAGACATAAAACGAACATGCACACACTAAATGACTCAAAAAACATACAGAAACCCAAAAACTAAAACGACTAAACAAATTAACACAAGTCAAGTTTTCTCACCCAAACGGCTTTAGTATGAACAAAGTTGTGAGAATGGCGGTTCTTGGGTGGTGTCTTGACGCTGCGGTTCCCTTCCCTTTCAATGGGAACCTGTCTCAACATGGTTTCCAACTTCCTATTTCTAGGTCTAGGCAAATACAAACTCACTCCAAGTTTGGTCTCAAGCTGATCAAAATAACGAGGTCTAATATGACCTTTAACCTCATTACTACCAATGAAGTGTCTCCTACCCCACGAGATGTTAGAATTTCTTCCATATCTATGAGACACTCTCCCATGCAACTTATAACAATAAAGACGAATATGACCATGCATACCACAATGATGACAAATAAACACAGGGTGTACAGGGTGTACCTTCTTTTCTTTGACCTTACCAACTTTAGGAAGATTGAGAAGTCTTTCCTCTCGTTGAATCTTGTGCTCCCTCTACCCTTGAGTTCTTGTATCATGAGATATGGATCCACTCTGTTTTTGCTCTTTCTTACCACCAAAGCCAATGCCACTCTTGTCAGAACAAATTTGTTGAGAACCAATAATATTGTCCAAAGTCTTTAATCCTCTGTTCCAAAGACCAATTGTAGCCATAGCACACTTGAGTTCTTCCTCTTTCTTGATCATTAGTTCTTCCAAAGCAACTTGAGACATCTCGAGGGTTTCAATCTTTTCTTCATATGTTGCATAGATTTGCTGTAGCTCATTCCTCTCTGTCTCACAAGTCAAGAGTTTTGCACAAAGAGCTTGTCGATCATTAGAAATCTTAAGGGCATCATTCCTAGCCTCAGAAATCTGTTTCTTTAATTTGACATTCTCACTTTCACATGCTTCGAGTTTTGTAGTGAGTTTGTCATTCAATTTGGATAAGTTAAGAGATTCCTTATACAACTTTTCATAAGCTTGCTCAAGCTCTTCATCATCACTTCCTGAGGATTCATCATCAGTGGCATTCTCAACTGGCCTCTTCGAATACTCTGTTCGTCCTTCAGTTTCAGAAGCCGCCATGAAAGCAAGGAATTGTTTATGTCCTTCTTCGCCTTGATCTTCATTTTCACTTTCATCTTCATCAGATTCTGATTTATCATCCCAAGTGATGGCAAGGGCTTTCTTCTTCCTCAAACGAGTGGGGCATTCTGAAGCAAAGTGGCCAAATCCTTGGCATTCATAGTATTGGACTCTTTCAGAGTTCCCTTGTATCTTTCCTTTCTCCTTTTTGGCTATAGAATTAATTTTGAGTTTATCTTTGCCTTTAGATTTATGAGTATGAGTAGATTCTAAAAGATTAGGATTAATATCAGCGAAGTGGATTCTGACCGGGCAGCTCGATCCCCATCATAATCAGCGAAGTGGCAATCTTGAAAGAATTAACATCACAAACTTCTCTGCACGGCACAATTCGGGTTGGATTCGCATCTAACAAACTCATAGCCTCACTGAAATAAAAGTACGAAAACAAGTACAACTGAAAGGAGTTTTGTCAACCGGGATTGCCAAGAATAAAAACCTAACTAGTTTTCAGGTTTTCATGCTACATGTTCTTAAAATCTCCAAGTCGCATCTATTCATGTTTTCCGTCTCATGCTTCAAATGCTTCAAGATAATCTAGCCATATGTTTATTGCTTTTTCATATACTCTTGTGGGACTAATAAAGTTCATGTGAAAAATAGATTGGGTTAACTTTATCCACAAGGCCAGAGTCTTTAAGATTCGAGATTGAGTTTGTGACTTTGGCAATTTATGGCTTTGATTGGAAGGATTAAAGCATGGGATTGGGATTATTAATCCGTGGGCCCAATTATCCTATGTTTGTTTTGACATTTTGGTTTAGGATTATTAATCTAATGGATAATTAATCCAACAAATTTGTAGGATTATTAGTATTGGGGCAGGGGTGGGATAGTGAATGTCACACTAATTTGATAAGATTATTAATACCTCACTATTAGCCTTGTGAATCAAACATGGCCTTATAGTTCTGCCTTTGCGACACTAGGAGATAGTGCGTGGACTACTATTGTAAGAATTTGACATCTTTTCTTTTCATCAATGTCATTTGCTTCAAAGATCATATTTTCACTATTTCTGTCATGGGAACACTTGCTCTTGTTGAGATTGATGGACCCAACCCTCCAAGAGCTATGTACATTTATTCAACACCTAAAGATGAAAGAGGTTGGCCACAAATACATTTGCTTGAATCATTTGATGATCTTTTAATGGTATTTTCTTATGGACGCAAGACTGGCTTATTTAGAGTGCAGAAGTTCGATTTCAATGTTAGGGAATGGGTAATATTGGAGAGCCAAACTTGAATAAGAGAGATGTGGTGAACCAATCAAGATGTTGAAAGGTACATGGATTGGAAACAGAAAATTTCAAATCTACAGAAATTTCAATTTGAATGAGATTTTGAGCCTTGAAAAATGTTGTTCTCACATCTTAATGTTGTGTTTTAGTATGCATTTTATATTGCCTAAAATGGTATGTAAACTAATTGAGATGCTATTCAGTAGTTTCGGAGTATCATATTATATTAATCTATTGGTGTTTTAAATTAATAACGTAATGGAAAATTTTAACCTTGAGAGACAAATAATTTACTTGGTGTGGGTTGGAGGCCCACATAGTACTTTGATAGTATTTAATATTTTTTTTTCAAAAAAAAAAATAAAGAAAAAAAAAAAAAAAAGAGGGTTGCATCTAAGTTTAGGCATTAGAAAAATCATTGAGTGGAGTAAAGCCTCTAAACTTGCATTTATGTGACCTTTCCTCCAAGTAGAAATCTGTGTGAGATTTGTGAATTAGAAGAATAGTACATTTTGCTTGTAAATGAGTATGATAAAAAAATGTACAATTTTTTAAAAATATTTTTAATATGTGTCTTAAGAGTATACAAGTTAACAAGATCCAATTATTGAAACTAACTATTTTTGGACCACGAAGGAGCCTCTTGGTACTTCCTAAACTTGAACAAAATTGTTGAAAGAGGAAATATCATTTTGCCTCTTAAATTATTATGTGAAAATTAATTTGGTACACAAACTTCGTCTTATTTTAATTTTGACTCCTAATTTTTTGAAATTTGAATTTACCCCCATCATCTGATTTTATTTACAATCAAACCGAATGTTTTGGTGTGACACCAAACTTCATTTAAAATTTTATTTTATCCCCCAAACTATACCTTAAAAATCAATTAGCCTCCCAAATATTACAAAATATATATATATATATATTTAATTAATAATTTTTAATGAAAGCTGCCATTCCCACTCCACTTTGCTCCAAATACACTCCATTCTTTATCCTTATTATACATAGTTACATTAATAACCTTGAAATTTTGATTTTTTCAGAGAGTGTATTTGTGTGAAAGGGTATTATTATGTATTAATACCCTTGGAATTTTAATTTTTTCAAGGAGTGTATTTTGTGTGAAAGGTTATTAATGTAACTATATATAATAAAAACAAAAAAAGGGAGTGTATTTGGAGCAAAGTGGAGTAGGAATAGCAGCTTCCTTTATTATCTCAAAAATGAAAAAATTAAATTTTAAATAAAAAATTAAGTATTAGTCCGATTGAGAATTCTTTAGACAATAATTGCTAACTTTTGCTTTAAATTGTCATTCAATCGATGATACAACCGAGTAGGTAATCTCAATTTTGTAGGCAAATCTCGACAATTCATTTTTATCATTCAATATAAATTTTCAAATTTCAAAAGAAGATGTTACTCTCATAATAACTGTGGTCTAAATTTTTATTCACTCAATATTGAAATTACTATTAGTCGAACAATTTTATTGAAATTACTTGGGGAATAAACTAATTATAATTGCACGTGCGCGTATACATAGAATAGTTAAGAAACTTTCAGTTCAATTAGTTTCTCCACGATCGACTCAAAATAATTTGAGACTTAAAGAGATAATTCTAAATAAGAATTTTTATATTTTTTTAATTATATTTTTGTAAAGTATATTACTTAAAATTAAAATTTCATTATTGAGATAAAAAAATTATTTATTAAATATTTAAATTTAATTTAATTTTTTATATATATATTTGGGAGACTAATTGATTTTTAAGGTATAGTTTGAGGGCTAAAATGAAGTTCAAAATAATTAATAATATATTTTTATACAAAATAATATAAATAGTTAAATTCTTGTATGTAAATTATGAAAACAAAGAAGATTGAAATTTACAATTTAAGTCCACAATTTTATCACAATTTATTTATTATTTTTTAATTTGTCACAAATTTAATCATGTAACTTTCAAGCCCCATTGTTAGAATTGCAAACTTAGGTGAGCTCAACCCAAGCAACTTGAGTCGAGCTTAAAATTTTTTAAAGATTGAACAAAATAGTTTTTAATTAAGTGAGGACCTATGTAGAAATACCAAATAATCTGAGTAATCAAAACAAAATTATATATAAATATATTGTAACGCCCTCAAAATAAACCCATAAATCATGCATTCATTACATCCATAAGCTTAAGAGAGTAAAACATATTGCCATTCATCAGAGTATTCTTACAAAAGATATTACATGTTGACAACAAAAGTAAATGCCCTATAGGCTTACAACTTTCCAAGTCAACACTTGGGTTCAACAAAAGTAGAATCCTAACTCTTTACACAAAATAAGCCCATGGCTTGATATACATGTAATATACAAAAGAGAACAACAAAAAGAGCTAAAAGCCTCAAGCCTTCCAAACTACATCCTTCGAGGTGGCATATCACCTGAACCTGAAAATGATGTCCCATATAGGGTGAGCCAACGCCCAGTAGAGATATGCTAAACATAATATGAGCAATAACTAAAACATTAGCATTTGATAAATGTTTAGCTAATATAAACCAACATACAGCACAATCCAAATCCATAGCAGGTATGTCCATGATCCTTTCCACTTTCCTTTACTTAACAATTTCGATTTATAATCATGGCTCATAACCTGGCCAAACAATTCCCATGAGACTATGGCTCATGTTAAAAACCTTTCCAATATCAACAATTTAAATGAGATTATAACTCATAATAAAACACTTCCATACTTCACAATTCACGTGAGATAACAACTCATATTACAACACTTCATACTTCGTAAATGATACACAGATTTGCTGTATCAATGGAGTTCATCCCCTATCTCCTCACAAATAAAATCCGGTTTAGGAGTCCATCCCCTATCTCCTCCCAAACCGTGGAGTACATCCCCTATCTCTTCGCACACAATACAATGTATATAAACAATTATCATATACACGATCAATCAATACATAAAATTCGATGTATTATTCCAACCATCATATTCAATGACATATTCAACCGATTAGTTTTAATTCACCTAATCATCATGCAATGTCTACAACAATCAAGACTATCCTCCACCGATAGCCCAAAGCAATTATTTCTAAACAGATAATAAATGCATCAACAGATAAGTTATCAACAATTTCAAAAGTGAGCGATTTATAAATCCAACTCCACCATTCAACCTTATTTTAAGCCAATTTCGTCATTTCCATCCCAATTTCATATTTCACAATGAAAATCATTAATTACATTAATGACCCAATAAAACCCAAATATGGCATTTTTCCCAATATTGACCCAATGGTTCAAATATTATCAACAATTTCAATAGGCTCATTTTAAGACTCAAATACACATGTATAGTTCAAAGGAACAAGAAAGCCCTCTTTTATAATTTCAAGATTTGAAACCCTAACTCCCAAAACTTCCCAAATCAAACCTTTTATACAAAATGCCCAACATCTATGTTAAAGATCATAAAAATGAGTAGTTATCCCTACCTCAAGAGATGAAACCAAGTGGAGAAGATGAAGAAATTCGAAATGCTCCAAACCCAAAGATTTTCGGATTGATAGGTAGCCCACACCAAGCTCTACACTTTTTACAAAGAAACTAAGGTAGAAGATCACTCAAACTAGATCAAACCTTAGAGAGAAGTTGAAGTTTAGAGTGAGGAGCTCTCCAATGGAGGTTTTGAAAAGTTAGAGAGAGAGAAGGTACCAAAAAAGCGATCCAAAAAGTCAAAATTCAGACTGATATACAAACAAGTCCGCTCGAGTGTGGGATTCCCCGCTCGAGCGTCAGACACAGACTTACGTTCGAGTGTCAAAAGCGCCGCTTGAGTGCCAGATGCACACTTCCAGAAGTTTTGCAGTCGATGGTCCCCACTCGAGTGTGAAAGTGGACGCTCGAGCATCCAACGACCTGCAGAACAAAATACTGAGAGATGGAAAATCACGCTCGAGCATCAGAATTCCCGCTCGAGCGGAGAAGCAAAATCAAAGGGCCCGCTCGAGTGTCAAAAGCCCTGCTCGAGCGTGAAGGCAAAATTCTGGACATCAACTCTAAGTTTCTAAACACAACCAACCTGTTCCAAACTTGCCCATCACAAACCAAGACTCAAATACCAAGATTAAAGGATGGAAATGAGAATACAGCAACAACACATCCACGGAACCGAGTCCGGAATACAATAAATAAAGAAGGAAAAACCGGGATCGCTATATATATAAATTATTAGCAAATTTATTTTTTAAATAATAAATAAAATTAATTAAAATTTTAATATTAATGAACAAAAGAAAAATCAATATACTTAAGATTTTCAATAGAATTTTTCTTAAAAATATTTTAAAAAATACATCGTTTAGAAAGGGATCATCGAATAAAGGGTTGTTTGAAAATATTTTAAAAAATACTTTCTTATCTTTTTATCTTTTTGGGTCATATCACATCTCTACTTTTATACACATCTTTTCGTGCAAAGTAAAAAAGTATAGTTATTATCCATTTTTGGGTCACATTACATCTCTATTTTTTTGTACATATTTTCATAAAAAACAAAAAAAGTATACTTATTTGGCACTTCCCAAACTACCACTAAGTTGATATTAAAAAAAATTACTTTTTATAATGGCATACATAATTTAAATATGATTTTTTTAGAAATTCTTTATAATTTAAAAATTACAATAAAATAGTAAATAGAATAAAAACAAATTTCTTACAAAATAAAAGTATTTGAATAAAAAGGTAAGAAGAAAATTTAATATGGCATTTTCATTTAATCTGAAAAATAATTCTAGATGAATAATAAATTATCACCTATAACTCTCTTTTTTTTAAATAAAAAAAGTTTAATGAACTATCACTTTTAATGAATAAAAAAATTAATGTTTCTTTATAATTTATTTTAGCAAAAGTAACTTTTTAACAATTTGAGCCAAAGATATCTTTATTCTTTATTTTAATTTCTTTAATTGACAATTGAGATATAAAAATAAAAAAAAAAAATCTAACAAAATCCACCATGTTTGGTAAGTGGTAAAAAAGTTATGTTTTGCTCTTTTGTTTAAAAAAAAATTATATTAAAAAATATTATTGTTCAAATCCTTATTGTTTAGAAGGATGTAATTGTTTTTTATAAAATTTAAAAGAAAAAAAGAAAAAAAATAATAGCAATTAATAATTTGAACACATGTATTTAAAACAAATTATATTTAGACCAATAATATTATGACATATTATTATGACACATGTAAATATTGATTTCATTTTAATTGTAGTAATATAATTTGAAGAAGAATTTAAATTTGAAATTTTATTTTATAATTTAATATAGAATGCAAAATTTAAGGAATGAATATTGATCTTATTCCAATTATAGTAACATAACTAAGTAAGAATCCAAATTTAAAATTTATTTTATATAAAATTAATTTATAGATCAATCATATTGTAACACATATTAACAAAAAATTAAACAAAATAAAAAAATGAGAAAAAAAAAAAAAGAGTTAATCACCTAAAAGTCATATTTACAAATATTATGGTAGCTCAGGTCTTATCTAAAATTTTTTGTACCAATAAGTCCTATTTAGTAAAACTGAGAATATTATCAATTTTTTCAATTTTTAAAACTAAGAATATTATCAATTTTGCATAGTAATGTTCCAGATAATTGTTTCACTAACTGATTATAGCGATTCTGGTTTAAACTCGGCCCATTTGATGCTTTGGATCCTGGTTTCATTTCCTTATATAGTTGTTCTTGTCTTATTTCACTTTGTTTCTCTTTGAGTTTGGCTTTTGGGTTGTGTTGGTTGTGTTTAGAACAAGTTGGTAGCTTGTTTTTCAAACTGTTGTTGCCCAAAATTTTATTCATTCACTCAAGCAGCACTTATTACACTCGAGCGGTCTTTGTGAGCTTCTAGTACTTTTGCAGGTCTGCAGAGATACTAGAAGTTGGTATTCTTAGCTCGAGCGGTGCTTTTTGTGCTAGAGCATGGGTTTTTTTGTCTATAAAACTTCTGGGAGTTTGTATTCTTCACTCGAGCGAAGCTTCTTGCACTCAAGCGGTGCAGCTTATTGTGTCTGGTCGCTCGAGCGACACTTATTTTGCTCGATCGATTTGTCCGTATATCAGTTCGTGAACAGCCACTTTTGAGTCACTTTTTCATATTTCTCTCTCTCTAAACTTTCTAAAAACCCTATATCTACACCCTCTCTCTCTAAAACTCTACTTCTCTCTACAAATATACCTAGATCTGTCGAGTTCTTCACCTGTGTCCCTTTGTTAAAAAGGTAGAGCTTGACGAGGGCTTCGTTCTAATTGGAGCAAAGTTGATTTTCGGCGTCTTTGAGTTTCCATCACTCCTTCAATCATCTTCTAAGCTTGAGGTAGGGATTCTAAGCACTTTCTATGAGTTTTAACTTAGTTATTTGATATTTCTAAACAATATTGTGATTTTGGAGATTTTTGAAACAAACCTAGGGTTTTGGGTTGAAGATCAAAAGAAGGGTTTTCAAATGGATTCTTAGAAATGATTGTGGTGTTGAAAATAAAGTTGAGTTGTGATGAAATAGTTGATTTTGATCCTTGGGATTGATTTTGGAAGCAAAAGGGATTTTGCCCTAAGTGTCTCAATTGTTAATTTTGTATTAATAATGGAGTTAATATTGAAATTGTGAAATTGGATTGATATTAATGAGGATTGTAGAGTTTGATATATATATTATCACGGACTTTGCTAAAAACCCCCAGTGGGGGTCGACCCCCAGTGACGTGGCGCACTGGGGTTGGCCGAAAATCAAAAAAAAAAAAATTTGTTTTTTTTTTTGTCCAATAGGAGCCGACCCCCAGCACCCCCAGCTGGGGGTCTAAGTCATTTTCCATATTATCACCCACCTCTTGAAATTTGGAAAATTTATCTTTATTGAAAATTATTTATCTGTTTAGAAATATCTTTTTTGGGTTATCGGTGAAGGATAACTATGATTGTTATAAAAATTGCATGAGAATTAAGAGAATTGAAACTATTGTGTCATCCATTTGCATAAGGCATTATTTCATATTTATACATTGCAAATGTTTATCGTTTTGAGAAAATGGGTAAATCTGGGAAGTATGTGTTGACTAGTTGAAATAAGTTGGCCTGATTGTTCATGGTGAAAGTCCTAAAAACTGCGCGTATACATGGGTGCCGATCCTGTGGATGAAACATCTGCAAAATGGCAATAGTAGTGCTTGTATAGTCTACGTTTACATGGGTGTCGGCGTACGGTTTCCCATAGACAAAATTTCCGTAAAATGGTTATATTTGTTTTGAAATTCCTAGAGTGTAATTCACTGCCTTGTTTTCTGTTCTAAAAGAAATGAGTTATGAACTATGATATTTATTTGGCATGGCATGGTTTTGCAAAGAGATACAAAATGTTTTGACACGAGCATCGCATATGTGTAGACATTCCATTTTTGACCGCCCGTAAGACTTAGGCGCTTGGTCCAAAGCACTTGATGATAAAAATGGCACTGTGTATCATTTGAATTCTCAACAAAGGAATCTAAGCTCGGGCCCCGAAACAATGCCAAAACCTTCATATTTACCTTGTTCTTACCTCAGAGGTTCATTTTTGAACATCGTGTCACCCTATGCTAAGCTTGAAACAGAGGAACATGAGAGCACATTTAGGGTCGGCCGTGGCCATTGGGGGCCGACCTGCTTTCTTTGGCGAGAAACACTGTTCTAGGAGGGAGCTCACCAGCTGTCTATTTTTGAAGATATTTTTGACCTTTTTGGCTCAAATTCTATAAATATGAACCTGCATCTCAGTGTTAGAGGTTAGAAAAATTTCAAAGAAGCTAAACCACCCTTGAGAGCACCTTCTTCTTGTGCAAGCTAACTTTGAGATTTATCATCCTTATACCATATCTATACATCACATACAACCTTGGAACTAAGCCTTAGAACCTTGGTTGAGCTTTGAGAATCACAATTCAAGCTTGAGAGTGTGCTTGAACCATGTTTGTGTTACAAACAAGAGCTTGTCTTCTTTAAGAGGTATAAGCTTACCACATTTTCTCTTGCTCTCTTTTCTATCTATTGTTATCTATTTCTTGTGTCTTTGTGTTGTCTTGAGGGCATTTCAAGTGTTTGAACTTGGGTTTGGATAGCTACCAAAGGTAGAGAGGTTTAACACTCTTTCTTACACCTTACTTCATAGCTCAAGCCTTTGTTTTCACACTTTTTTCTTTGGTCTTCAAACTGATTTTCAGAGTTTTAAAAAGGCTAAAAACATGGTTTGAAGTCTCCAAAGTGGAAAGGTTAGCCACCCCTCCTTGTTCTTGTTCACTAGTCTTGTTTTCCTTGCTTTTTGTTCAACTTTTTGGGCTCTTCTCATGCACTTTTAGCCACTGATTTTTACATATTAGGGGTTGTTTTAGGGCTGTCCTAGTTTAGTTAATTAGTATATGCTTTGATTAGCTTGCTTGTTGTATTGAAAGTCCTCATATCTTGCTTGTTGTGTTGTGTTGTCCATGGCTCTTCTTTGTTTAGTTTTCATGTCAAGTGTCTCATTTTAAGAATCAATCTAGCACTCATTTCTGCAACCTCCCGCTTTTCTTCTTTTGCTTGAGAGTTGTTTCAACCGATTGATGGTTATTCAAAACATGAAAAGGAGACCGATGCTCAATGGTTTAATTTCTACGGAGATTCATCATCAAAGGCATAGTCTCTCTTTCATGTTTAGAAGCACATCTCGTTTGACCTTCCTTCTCATTTAGTGCACTTAATCATCATTTTGGACAAATGGATTAAAGAATAGACAAGACTAATGAAAATTGGCTTAAAATGGACCAACGAACACAAAGAAAATGAATAAGGTTGCTTGGGTTTGGCCAGATGTTATGCTGAGTCCTTCATGTCAAGGGCCGTCACACCTCAATTCATGATGTGTTGATAAACCTTGAAGCGTCTCTACCTCCCTCTTTGAGCTCACTCCATGATAGGAGGGGGTGGTTGTTGTTCGTCGCGTTTATCAATTTTTGTCCAAAATCGTGTCCGAAATCATCAAGCAATCAACTTGCTCATTGATGGTTTTGGAAATGACTTCATTCTTCTCTTGAGGCTTTCCATGACAGAGAAGAGCAGAAAGGACAAATAGGGCTTGACACTGCTTTGTTTGTACTGTCTTCACCTCAAAGCACAAAAACAGTTTTGACACAAAATTAAGGCACGACCGGCTCTTTTTGGACCCGACCGGATCTCATTTGGGGCCAGCCAGCCTCCATTGCTGGGTAAACAGAGTGTTTTGCAGAAAATAGAGGGTAGTGACTGAAGGTGAAACAGAGCAAGTCTGGGCAAACAGAGCAGTTTCTAGACACTGTGCATGTGAGCATTGTGCATCCTTGCTATTGTTTGATGTTAATTATTGTAATTATTATTGTCGTAGTTAATTATTATTGTTATAATTAGCCTTGTTGTAATTATTATTATTGTTTATTCATAATTGTTATAGCTGACTTAGATAGCCAGTTTATTTCTCATTATTATCATTGTTGTAATAAAGTAGTTAGCTAGCTAGCTCTTTAATTCATTCATTCAAATTTGTAATTGTTAGTTTATTTCGGACACTTGAACACTCATTCGAACCCTCTTGTATGGGCAAATATGTAATAAGTGTGAATGTCTTCCAATCCCATTTCTTTCTCCCTTTTATTTCTCCGCTTATGATGGTTGTATGTTGTATTCATGTTTTAATCCCATAAGCATTACCATGCCTTACCTCCATTTGTTTTGCATGCATACGAGCTCGACTCATCATACTAACTGATGTCAATTTCGAATTCCTTACTTGAATCCATGCTTTATCGCATGTCCTGATTTGACTCATATGTCATTGTCACGACCCGAACCCGCCCCTATGGGTTAAGGCCATAACCGGCCAGTAATCACGAGATTACCTACGGCCTCAAACCAAATAAGACAAAACTCATCAGAGTAAAGGGGCCAAATGGAAGCAAATTTAAAACTTTGTCCATAAAGCCGTGCTTATATGCACATCATAACATTCCATACACACATATGTTAATAACTCACAGCAGAAAGTATAGTAACATAAAGTTCTCTACAGACAGGATCATTCAAATCTAAGTCAGCCAAACAAAACTATACACAGACGTAAACCAAAGTCCTCGCCAACATGACAAAATAGTATAGAATGGCAAAAGGGCGAAGACGTGTCTCGTGCGTGAAACGCAAGGGCTGACTCTTCAAAACCTTAGTTGTTTCACACAGACTTCACTGAGGCTGGGTCTGGACCTCTCTTGGCTCACCTAGAAACAAATGAATGAGCGTGAGCGAAAGCCCAGTGAATAATATCAAGTAAAGAATATACACTGGAACGATATACATCAAACGGCCTTGAGCCCAATTTATATTTCTAACTAATACATACATGCATAGACGTATGTGAGTTAAGTAACTGCGGTTCCAAACACATCATATGGACTCGGGCCCAATTTATTCGTATCATTCAGGTCAAACTGGCCTTTGACCCATTCATACCTTCATGTCAAACTGTTATTCGTGTCAAACTATCATTCGTGTCAAATTGTTATTCATGTCAAACTGTCATTCGTGTCAAACTGTTATTCGTGTCAAACTGTTATTTGTGTCAAACTATCATTCGTGTCAAACTGTCATTCGTGTCAAACTGTTATTCGTGTCAAACTATCATTCGTGTCAAACTGTTATTCGTGTCAAACTGGCCTTCGGCCCATTTAAACTTTCATTTGTGTCAAAACAGCCTTTGGCCCATTCAGATGACAAACTGGCCTTTGGCCCATTCATTCGTTCATGTCGAAATGGCCTCTGACCCATTCATTCATGTCAAAACGGCCTCAGGCCCATTCGTTCATGTCAAAACGGCCTCTAGCCCATTTGTTCATGTCAAAACGACCTCTAACCCATTCGTTCATGTCAAAACGGCCTCCGGCCCATTCGTTCACGTCAAAATGGCCTTCGGCCCATTCATTCATGTCAAAATGGCCTCTGGCCCATTCGTTCATGTCAAAACGGCCTCCGGCCCATTCGTTCACGTCAAAATGGCCTTCGGCCCATTCATTCATGTCAAAACGAGCTCCGGCCCATTCATTCTATTATTCAGATCAGACTGGCCTCTGGCCCACTCATTTGGTATGGCAAATGTTGTCCCCCAATCGAATCAATGAACTTATAAAACTTATATAGAAGTAAGCAATTAGACAACAACATATTCCAGATTTCTCTGCTAAGATATTACTCACAGTGATCGGCTGATTGACTTGCCCCGGAGCTTGACCCTACACATCACATAACACATATGGGTCACAACCGATTCAATCCATTCTTAATTCACATATTCCTCTTTAGGCTTAATTCTTATTCTTCTAACTCATTTACATTGCTCAATGTATGCCTAAGAGTACTTAGGAGTGAAAGGGAACGGAAAACGGAACACAGAATGCATTTTCAAAATTTCAGAAAACAGGGTCCCCGCTCGAGCGTGGACTTCCCCGCTCGAGCGGACCCTTGAGGCCTGCAAAAGTACTGGTTATGTCGAATTTACGCTCGATCGTGGACTCTGGTGCTCGAGTGGAAGGCCTCTTTACATGGCTCCCCACTCGAGCGTGAACTTCCCCGCTCGAGCGGACATCCATGTCTGCAAAAATACTAGGAGCGCGAATTCCCCGCTCGAGTGGCACTTCCCCCTCTCGAGCGGACATAAAAAATTTTGGGTTTTCTAGAACACATTCTTGAGTCGAAATTTGACATTCAAAGGTTCCAAAACACATGATTTCAGTTCAAAAACATGCAAACACATTACATTACATGAGAGTACCAAAGTATGACCCCAAATTATTCAAAGTCATCATTTAATTCCCAAATAGATCGACATTTCTTTCATATGATCAAAATCCAAACGTTCAAACTTCATACCAAATCCATAACTTCTTCAATCATGCATGCATGTCAAATTTTGACTTCATTTCTGTTACAAATGGTACAATTGATGCTCCAAATCATGAAGCTACACAAAACTACTCATGCATGTAAGGTTTGATGCTCCATTCTTCATATTTAACATGCTACATGCTAGAACACCCAAAATTGTAACAATTATGCACATGCATGTTCATTTTAACTTCAAATTCAGCTCAATCTTAGCCATGAGCTACCATATCACTTGATTTCACAAAATTACATACTCAATTCATAAATCAAGAATTGATTACTCACCTAGGAGCTTCAAACACTCAATGTTCTTTGAGTTTTAACTTCCAATTTCACAATCTTGAATCAAAATGCATAACTCCTCCTCCCCTCTCTCAAGAACCGGCCCTCTCTCTCCCTCTCTAGAGAAATCTCAACCCAAATGGATAAAAGAGAGGAATTGAGTGCATTGTGCCCTTTTATGTAAGTCCCACTAGTCAAAATCATTAATGTTAAATAATTGGGCACTTAATTAATCGTTCTGAATCTAATTATTTTGATCCGAGACAATTTTCAATTAAATTTCACCGTAGGCTCTAAAAATTATGCCAATCACAATGGCGCAATCAATTTCGGTTTTTATGGCCGATAAGGCCTTCAATTTAAATTCCAAAGCAGGTAATCAAACAGATATTCCTACGGTGAACAGAAAGAAATTCAAAACCACATATATTCATATAAATGGCACTCGAAATCATATCAAACACATAATCATATGCATAAGGAGGATCAATTAGCATAATACGGAACAGGGGTATCACAGTCATGCTAGTAGCCGAACCTAGTAATTGCATATTGTATGTGTTGCATTAGTCATATTGTATTAGTTAGGAGCATGCATGTTTTCTAATTATTTTGCTTTGTTTGCCTTGCCTTGGAGTACTAGGTGAGCGTTTATTACTTTAGCATATCGCATCCATGTGATTGTTGTCATGTCAAGCATATCTTCCATGAGGCTAAGTGCTTAAGTGATATACCTTGTTTGAATGCTTGTGGATGAAGGCTAATTGCTAAAATTGGGATGAATTGATTAATGTAAATGCAAACTCACATTTTCAAGTGAAGCACATTTAAACTCTTTTCAAAACAAACATAAAATCAAAGCGTTCCAATTTTTGCAAATTAGTCTATACTTGTGTGTGCATCACCTAGTAAGGTTAGCCTAAATAATCGGAACAAGAGCATATAATGTAAATAAGAATCACATCATGATTAGTAGAGGCTGGTCTTTGATCGGATGAGTGGGGTGTTCAAATCATGACCTTCCTCTCTTGTACCTAAGTTCCCGAGCCGAGGCACTTTGGTGATGACGGACACGTGGCCTTTGGCACGAGCCACAGGTTTCCTAAATTTCTCAAAAATATTTAGGTGGCGACTCTATAATTTGGTAATGTAGTCCAATTTTGGCATTTTGATTCAAAATCGATTTTCTAAAAGATTTGCCAGATTTGGACTCATTTGTGTTTATCTATTTCACATTGCACTTGTGAAATCAGATTCAGAATCGGGAGTCCGAACTGTAGAGCTAGTTGTATCCGAAAGGAGCATGAAAAGCAAGCTACAATATGCATCCACCTTATATCTTTGTTAAGATTCATATAATTTGTTAGAGTATTTCTACTGGGCTTTGGCTCACCCTATGTGGAAAAACATTTTCAGGTGCTGATGACATGCCTCCGCCAAGACAATAGCTTGGGAGGACTTGGAGCAAGGGCTTCATTTTTGTTAAATGTTTTATATGTTTTGTATAGGCCAAGGGCCTTTAATTGTATTGGATTTAGATCCACTTTTGTTATAACCAAGTATCGTCTTGGAAAGTTGTAAGCCTTTAGGGCATTTATTATCTATTTTACTTTCATATCTTATCTCTTGTTGTAACATATGTTATAAATTCAAGGTTAGACTTGTGAATGTATACTTGCATATGTCACCTTTTTGTACAAGTAATTGAGATTTATGGAAGATACTTACTTTACTGTCGTTATTTATTAATGTTGTGGATGAGTTATTGTATTTATTTCGGGGCATTACAACTTGGTATCAGGGCGTACCAGGTTTGAATACTTTGGGTATGCAGGAAGTAGTTCTTACCACAATGGGTTTATCTTGCTAGATAGAGATATTTGTCTGTATGGTATGCTTATGTGATAACATGTTTATGTGATTATACGGGTATAAGATTTAATTTCTAAGATATTGATTGGGTCTACGAGTTTCTAGAAGTCCTGTTAGAAGAGCACTTGATCACTGCTATTTCTAACTGGAATTCTAGCAACGTCGCAGGATGATCATTATCTAGAAAGAAAATTTGTATGTGTTTATGTGATTATGTGCTTATGTGGAGTGAATTACTGTTGTCCATCACATTAGGATGCGAGTGAGTTAGCTTCGACACATTTGTGAATGTGCTAATCTTCAGTGTTACCTTTATTAGGATGTCAGGACATGGACGTGGTGATGGTAGGCGTGGTAGGCCTAGACGGCATGAAGTGCCACTACCGGATGAGATTTCAGCGCAAGAAAAAGGGGTTGGTCAGGCCAATGTGGCCGAACCAGTGGATCAGTAGGGCATGGTGCTTTGGCCCGAGAAATGGTCGGAGCTTTGCGGGAATCCATGTACATTCTCAGGGTTAAGAATCAAGTCCAGGGCTAAGTTGCTGAAGTGGGGCTGTCATTCTTGAAGATGGAGTTCTTCCAGTCTAATTCGGATGAGTTTTTGGGTGATCCGAAGGAGCCACTAAATGTGGATGAGTGGTTAGAGAAGATGGTGAAGATGTTTGAGATGCTTGGCATTGAAGACGATGGACTGAGAGTGACCTTGGCATCATTTCAGCTGAAGGGAGATGTGGGTCAATGGTGGAAGTATGCGCGTGGGCGCATTAGAGTAACTTGGGAGGCCTTTGTCAATGCCTTCCAGGACAAGTTTTTGCCTCCCACTACTAGGGAGAAGTTGAGGGATTAGTTTCTAAAGCTCAAGCAGCTTAGCTTACCCGTAGCTGAGTTTGAGGCAGCTTTCACAAGCCTCTCTAGATTTGCACTGGAACTCGTAGTGACAGAAGAATACCGTTGTTTCGAGTTCGAGAAGAGGTTGAGGACCGAACTTCTTTTCAAAGTGGCTAGGTTAATGATTAGGGATTATGGATGCCTGTGAAGGCGGCTACTCACCATGGTTCAGGTAGAAGAAGAGCGGATGAGGGGCTTTAGGAGGAGTCAAGAGGTTCAGAGAGAGAATCAGGACAGTAAGAAGCAGTGGGGTTCCGCCCCACAGCAGTCCCAATCTGCACAGTCTAGATCCACCTTTCCTGTGCTGAGTTCGGGTTCAAGGAGAGGTAATCATGGAGGCTTCTCTTGTTTTAAGTGTGGCCAGTTGGGTCATAAGTCTCCACCTTGCCCGTAGAGAGGAGGAGGGCAACAATCTACACCATTTGCTGCTCGCTCTTAGAGCCAGAGATAGGAGAGAGAACAGCCGCCTACCTGTTATCAATGTCGGTAGTCGGGGCATGTGAGGAAGTTTTGCCCTCAGTTGGGTGGCACACCTGGTGCGTCTGGTTTGAGACAGACATAGAGCCATTAGTCTACCCAGTCAGTACAGGCCTCGAGGGCCAATTAGGGGGCCTCTTCGACCCAATCTGTACATCAAACTTATACTCTGAGGGGTAAGCAAGTGGAATAAAGAGCTACAGGGCGTGTGTATGCTGTTACCATGCCAGACTTAGTGTCAGTGCCTTTGGTTGTGCGAGGTAACTTCTTGTTGTGTAATACTATTGCCAATGTGTTAATTGAGATGAGTGCATCCCATTCATTCATCTCGTCAGCATTTGCATCGACATTGGGATTAAAATTGGCTCGGTTAGCATCTCCACTCAGTGTAGAGTCACCTGTTGGTGGTGAAATTGTATTAGAACAGGGGTGTCGGGGTTGTGAGATAGAGGTTGCTAGTCGCCGACTTCCTTTTGCATTTGTGTTGATTGACATGTCGATTTTTGATGTTATATTAGGTATGGACTGGTTGTCATCATATCGAGCTATCATAGATTGTTACAGCCAGAGGGTTACTGTATGTACCTTAAGTGTTGATTGTTTTTATTTTATGGGAGACAGAGTCGATAGAGCTTCATTGCTAGTATGTGATCCATGAGGTCGAAGTGAGCTTAGCTGTCTTCTCACAACCTTCTTGGGTAGTGAGTGTGATGAAATCTGAGTTGATTTACCAAGGGTAGTTTTTGAATACCTGGATGGTTTTCTTAAGGATCTTACTAATTTACCACCTCACTATGAGATTGAGTTTTCCATTGACTTAGTGCTTGGCACGACATCGATTTCTATGGCACTGTATAGATTTGCACCCGCTGAGTTGAGTGAGTTGAAGATTCAACTCCAGGAATTGTTAGATAAGGGTTTTATTTGCCCTAGTACTTCGCCTTGGGGAGCACCACCTCTCTTTGCCAAGAAGAAAGATAGTGCATGCAACTTTGTATCGATTACCAGAAGTTGAACCGGGTAACTGTTAAGAATAAGTACCCAATGCCTTGCATACATGATTTATTTGATTAGTTGAAGGGGTCTTGTTGCTTTTCTAAGATAGACTTGAGATCGAATTATCACTAATTGAGGGTGAAGGAAGAGGATATCGAGAAGACGGTATTCCGTACGTGGTATGAGCATCACGAATTTCTAGTGATGTCTGTTGGGTTAATCAACGCACCAGCCAAGTTTATGGATTTGATGAATTAGATCTTCCGTGAGTTCTTAGATCACTTTTTAGTCATCTTTGTTAATGACATATTGATTTACTCACCCTCTAAGGAGGAGCACGAGGAACAATTGCGGGCTGTGCTTGAGTTTCTTAGAGCCCACAAGTTGTATGCTAAGTTCGGGAAGTGTGAGTTTTGGTTGAAAGAAGTAAAGTTCTTAGGCCATGTGGTATCCAGGAAGGAGTGACTGTAGACTCTTCTAAGATAGAAGCAGTGCAGGATTGGGGGCAACCAAAGAATGCCTTTGAGATTAATAGTTTATTGGGGTTGGCCTGGTATTACCGTTGATTTGTGAAGGATTTCTCTAGATTAGCCTCACCATTGACTAGTCTTACAAGGAAGGGAGTTAAGTTTGTATGGTGTGAGACTTGTGAGAAGTCATTTCAAGAGCTTAAGGTTAGACTTACCATTGCTCTAGTATTGATTATTCTGGAGAGGGGTTTGGGCTATTCTATGTTTTGTGATGCTTCACAGGAAGGTTTGGGTTGTGTCTTGATACAAGAGAGAAAGGTAGTAACCTATGGCTCACGTTAGTTGAAAACACTCGAGAGAAACTATCGTACTCATGATTTAGAACTAGCAGCAGTGATCTTTGCTTTGAAAATTTGGAGGCATTACCTTTATGGTGAGAAGTTTGAGGTGTTTTCTAATCACAAGAGTTTGAAGTATCTATTTTCACAAAAAGATCTAAACCTGAGGCAGAGAAGGTGGATGAAGTTCATGGAAGACTATGATTTTGAGTTACACTATCACCCGAGGAAGGCCAACGTAGTGGCCGATGCTTTGAGTAGGAAATCCTTTAGCAATGTGGCTAATATTGTCTTCTGGGAATGAGAGATGTTGGGTGCTTTTGGTGAGTTCAACTTGTGTCTTGGCAAGTCCGTCGATTCGGCAACTTTGTTTTCTGTAGTTGCCCAACCTACACTTGTGAGCCGAGTTATAGAAACACAGAGGGGTGATCTTGAGGTAGAAACCCTCCGGGAGAAGATCTCTAGTGGGAAGGTAGAGAAGGGCTTAAACATATATTATGACTCGAGTGTTAGATATCTTGATCGTCTTTTCATGCCGAAGTCTTGTCGAGAGAAGGTACTCCGAGAGTATCACCATTCACGCCTTACGGTGCACCCGGGAGGCACAAAGATGTATCACGACCTTAGCTGCCAATTTTGGTGGAAGAGGATGAAGAAAGATGTAGCCGTGTTTGTGTCGAGGTGTCTTACTTGTCAACAAGTGAAGGCCGAGCATCAAAGGCCAGCGGGTTTGTTGCAACCCTTGCCTATAGCCGAGTGGAAGTGGGAACATGTCACGATGGACTTTGTTGTGGGTTTTCCGATGACTCAGCGGGGTAATGATGCCATATGGGTGGTAGTTGATCGATTGACTAAGTTAGCGCACTTTGTACCTATGTGCACGAGTGACTCGGTAGATTATCTCGCCAACCTTTACATTAGGGGCATTGTTCAACTTCATGGGGGTCCCTGTGACTATTGTTTCGGATAGAGATCCACCTTTTACGGTTCGGTTGTGGCAGAGCCTAAACAATGCCTTGGGCACTAGAATGACTTTTAGTACCGCTTATCATCCTCAGACTAATAGGCAGTTAGAGCGTCCTATCCACATCCTTGAGGATATGCTTCGAGGCTGTGTTCTTGACTTTAAGGGGTCATGGGAGATGCAATTTCCCTTAGTGGAGTTCACCTATAACAATAGCTTCCAGTCGAGTATTGGCATGGCACCATTTAAGGCCTTGTATGATTGACCGTGTAGATCTCCTGTGTGTTGGGCCTAGGTGGGTGATCGGCTATGATAGGTCTAAAGTTAGTCCAAAAAACAACAAGGAAAAGTTACACTTATCTGTAAGAGGTTGGTTACGACTTAGAGTTGTCAAAAGAGCTATGTCGACTGTAGGAGGAGACTGTTGTCATTTGAGGTGGGAGATCACGTCTTCTTAAAGATATCACCTAGACGGGATTTGATGAGATTTGGGAAGAGTGGGAAGTTGTCTCCTAGGTTTATTGGGCCTTTTGACATCCTAGAGCGGATTAGGGAGGTAGCTTACCGTTTGGCCTTGTCGTCATAGCTTTCCAGAGTTCATGACGTATTTCATATCTATATGCTTCGGAAGTATGAGTCAGATCCATCACACGTGTTGGATTGGATGGAGTTAGAGGTAGACGGGGATGCCTCGTATTAGGAGAGACCGGTTAGAGTTTTAGATACTTGAGGCCAAGTCTTGCAAGGCAAGATGATTCCTTTGGTAAAAATGTTGTGGCGACACCACAGGGTTGAGGAGGCTACTTGGGAGTGTGAAGCGTAAGAAGTATCCAGACTTATTTGTTGATGTTTGAACTTGTATTGAAAACTTTATTATGTTAATGTAATATAAACATCGTATATGTTTTACGAATGTGAATTGTATATTCGGTAATTGAAAACTCGTTTATCATGTTGATGGGAATGGATGATCGATGGATGGGTCATGGTGATGAATTTGAATTACTATTATTGTTTTAATTGGTTTAAACATGGTTTTATTGTTTGGTTTAAAATTTCGGGGACTAAATTTCTTATGGGGGGAAGTTATAGCGATTCTGGTTTAAACCCGACCCATTGTTATTCTTCCCTTTGTTTCTCTTTGAGTTTGGCTTTCGGGTTGTGTTGGTTGCGTTTGGAACAGGTTGGTAGCTTGTTTTTCAAACTGTTATTGCCTAGAATTTTGTTTATTCACTCAAGTAGCACTTCTTGTGCTCGAGCAGTCTTTGTGAACTTCAAGTACTTTTGTAGGTCTGTAAAGATACTAGAAGTTGGTATTCTTCGCTCGAGCGGCCTTTCTTGCGCTCGAGCGATGCTCGCTCGAGCTGTGCTTCTTGTGCTTGAGCGTTGGTCTTCTGTCTGTAAAACTTTTGAAAGTTTTTATTCTTCGCTCGAGTGAAGCTTCTTGCGCTTGAGCGGTGAAACTTATTGTGTCTGGTTGCTTGAGCGACACTTCTTGTACTCGAGCGATCTGTGCGTATATCAGTTCGTGAACAACCACTTTTGAGTTACTTTTTCATATCTCTTTCTCTCTCTAAACTTTTTGAAATCCCTAGATCTACACCCTCTCTCTCTGAAATTGTCCTTCTCTCTATAAATACACCTATATCCATCGAGTTCTTCACCCGTGTCCCTTTGTTAAAAAGGAGAGCTTGCCGAGGGCTTCGTTATAATTGGAGCAAAGTTGATTTTCGACGTCTTTGAGTTTCCATCACTCCTTCAATCATCTTCTAAGCTTGAGATAGAGATTCTCCGCACTTTCTATGAGTTTTAACTTAGTTATTTGATATTTATAAACAATATTGTGATTTTGGAGATTTTTTAAACAAACTTAGGGTTTTCGGTTAAAGATCAAAAGAGGGGTTTTCAAATGGATTCGTGGAAATGATTGTGGTGTTGAAAATAAAGTTGAGTTGTGATGAAATAGTTGATTTTGATCATTGGGATTGATTTTGGAAGAAAAAAGGATATTGCCATAAATGTCTTAATTGTTGATTTTGTATTAATAATGGAGTTAATATTGAAATTGCGAAATTGGATTGATATTGATGAGGATGGTGGTGTTAGATATTTATTATCACTCACCTCTTGCAATTTGGAAAGTTTATCTTTATTGAAAATTATTTATCTATTTAGAAATATCTATTTTGGGCTATCGATGGAGAATAGTTATGATTGTTGGAATTACATGAGAATTAGGAGAATTGAAAATATTGTCTCATCCATTTGCATTGGACATTATTTCATATTTATACATTGCAAATGTTTATCGTTTTGAGAAAAGGGGTGAATCTGGAAAATATGTGTTGACTTGTTGAAATAAATTGGCTTGAGTGTCCATGGTGAAAGTCCTAAAAACCGTACGTATACATGGTTGTCGATCCCGCGGACGAAATATCCGTAAAATGGCAATAGTAGTGCTTGTATAGCCTACGTTTACATGGGTGCCGGCTTACGGTTTCCCGCGGACAAAATTTCTATGAAAGGTTGTATTTGTTTTGAAATACCCAGAGTAAGATTCACTGCCCTGTTTTCTATTGTAAAAGAAATAAGTTATGAACTATGATATTCATTTAGCATGGCATGGTTTTGGAAAGAGATATAAAATGTTTTGACACGAGGTTTTGCATATGTATCCACCTTATATCTTTGTTAAGATTCATATACTGTGTTGGAGTATTTCTACTGGGCTTTGACTCACCCTATGTAGGAAAACATTTTCAGGTGCTGATGACATGCCTCCGCCAAGACAATAGCTTGGGAGGACTTGGAGCAAGAGCTTCATTTTTGTTAAATGCTGTATATGTGTTGTACAGGCCAAGGGCCTTTAATTGTATTGGATTTAGATCTACTTTTGTTGTAACCAAGTATCGTCTTGGAAAATTATAAACCTTTAGGGCATTTATTATCTGTTTTACTTTCATATTTTATCTCTTGTTGTAACATATGTTATAGATTCAGGGTTAGACTTGTGAATGCATACCTACACATGCTATCCTTTTGTACAAGTAATTGAGATTCATGGAAGATACTTACTTTACTATCGTTGTTATTTATTAATGTTGTGGATGAGTTATTGTATTTATTTCGGGTCTTACACTGATGAAAAAAAATAGAGCATGAGATTAAACGTTTTGCCTTTCTACTTATTGATTTGATTCAACTATCTAATAAAATTGATAACATTATTAGTTTTTTTTCTAGTTTTAAAACTGTATAAATTTTGGGTATGTTTACTTAAATATTATTGAACATGCTTGAAACTCACAACATACTGTAAAACCCAATAATTTAACACATCAACAAAGTATGATTGACAATAATGGTACACTTATCACATTTGTTTATGGGCAAATTTCAGTGATAGTCCCTATAGTTTCCTTTAAGTTTCATTTTGGTTCTCTCCTTTAAAGTGCA
>JAPPVO010000024.1:108381806-108452228 GCA_030407325.1 Camellia japonica | reverse complement strand
GTACGTAACATTATCATCAAAATCAATTGCTTTGAGGAACATGGTCATCGAGAAATTATTATGTTCGCGAGGAGGGGTATCTAAAGTATATAGACTAAAAGTATGTGTCACTTAAGGAGGTGATGTGGTAAAAATCGCGAGATAAGAGAAATATGAACCAGTTTGAGTAGCTAAAAGAGGTGATGTAAGACAAATCCTGAGATGAGATAAACACAAGTGAGATAGAGACTCACGAGGCCTTTGATACGATGGTAGATATACTCGTTGGTTTGAGTGGAGGGACAATTAAACTATACAGACCAAATTACAATAACTTAGAGAGGTGATGTGGGACAAGTCTGCATGCATCATAGAATTGCACATGCAGGCTAATGCATGAAAAATTAGTAGGAGAAATGGGGAATTAATACCGTAAACCAACATATGTCCCATGTCATCTGGTTTAAACTTCCAAGAAGAACTCTAGGAGTAGTTCCGAGGCTGGCTGCAAGATGCAATATAGTGTTGCCTTCATTATCAATATCTTCCTGCATATCTTTTTTAGAAATAATCTTCTGCGTGAAGTAGTTATATAGAATTCTATCTTTCTGCTCCACTGCTATGTGGAGTATGTTCTTTCCATTCTCATCATAGCTATATGCAGCGTGAGGGAATTCCTCAAGGATTTGTTTTACCAACTCATCGATGCCGTCCTTCGTTGCTTCAATAAGCGGGTTTTTCATTCTATTCAATATCTTTCTGTGTGTCTGTGTTTGTGCCTCTGTCTCCGTCTCGGTCTCTGTTTGTGTCTTTGTCAATGAGAGCCAATAACAGGGCGTACAATCTTTAAGTTTATAATTTGTGTAGTCAATCCAGTCCATTTCATTGTTTACCAATTTTTTTGCCAGATTACGTGCAGATATGTGCTTTTGTTTTGCATTCCGAATTCCAGCAAGCCAAGCAAGGACTACGTACAAACCAAAATAAATAATAAAAAACGAAAAAACAAAGAGAGGAATAAGACACATGTATGTATGATAAAGTAATTTTGTTACCAATAAAAAGTGCGGACCTGACATTGGTTTTGAGTGGTGGAGCTAGAAAATTAAATTAGAGATAGTAGTTATTAATTGCAATATCGAAAAAATTTATAAAAATATTTCACGTAAGTTTTTACAATTGATTTCGAGAAATATCAGAAAAATAATGTTATTTGTAACTAGTGTATCCTGGACAATACAAAAAAAAATATGGATATAAGTCTTAAAATAAATTATATAATGATAGAAAAAAAATTTATACAAAATTTGATTAAAAATTCAATATAATGGTAATACCACGTTATCATTGATATGTGATATTACCAACTAACAGTACATAAACGCATAGAGAGTGAACTTCACATGTCAAATGTAACTAACAATCTATTCAATATCTTTCTGTGCGTCTGTGTTTGTGCCTCTGTCTCCATCTCGGTCTCTGTTTGTCTCTTTGTCAATGAGAGCCAATAACAGGGCGCACAATCTTTAAGTTTATAATTTGTGTAGTCAATCCAGTCCATTTCATTGTTTACCAATTTTTTTGCCAGATTACGTGCAGATATGTGCTTTTGTTTTGCATTCCGAATTCCAGCAAGCCAAGCAAGGACTACGTACAAACCAAAATAAATAATAAAAAACGAAAAAACAAAGAGAGGAATAAGACACATGTATGTATGATAAAGTAATTTTGTTACCAATAAAAAGTGCGGACCTGACATTGGTTTTGAGTGGTGGAGGCAGAAAATTAAATTAGAGATGGTAGTTATTAATTATAATATCGAAAAAATTTATAAAAATATTTCACGTAAGTTTTTACAATTGATTTCGAGAAATATCAGAAAAATAATATTATTTGTAATTAGTGTATCCTGGACAATACAAAAAAAAATATGGATATAAGTCTTAAAATAAATTATATAATGATAGAAAAAAAATTTATACAAAATTTGATTAAAAATTCAATATAATGGTAATACCACGTTATCATTGATATGTGATATTACCAACTAACAGTACATAAACGCATAGAGAGTGAACTTCACATGTCAAATGTAACTAACAATCTAATAAATTTTATATATCTTTATAGTAAGATTACTTATATTTGCATGTCAATAGCAATGACATCACCGTTACATTCAAAAAAATTTCATAGATAATATGGTTTATAATAGTCTCTTCATTTTCAATTAAAACAATTATTATTATTCTCATAATTTTTAAAATGTCATTGACATTTCACTTTAATAATATTTTTGTAATTTTTTTTACTTAAAATATTTTCTTTATGTTTGAAAAAAAAAATTAAAAAGAAAAAAAAATCCCAAAATGTAGCGAGCACGTGACCCCATGGGCTTTACCTCCCTCCGCCACTGATGATTTTCCCTTTTGATGTTGTTGCTCGCTCTGTTTTGGACAACTAGATGGAATCCCTGCTTAATAATAAGAGAAAAAAAATTAAAAATGTCTTTTCCTACTTAGTTGGAATATGTCCATGTGGCAACCTAATCGAGATATTTCCTTTTGGTCATAATGTTATCTTGCACTTTAATGATTTATTATTATTATTTTTTTTTATCAACAAAAGAGAAGATTTTATTGATGATAAATCAAGAAAGCGGAGAATACATCAATAAGCATTGGGACAAGATGCATCATAACTGAAAGGGAAAAAAAAAACAAACAGACAAAAAAACAAGAACAGAGAGTAAACACTGATTTATTAATGTTATTTGTTTTGTGTGTTCGTGAATTGCATTAATAAAAAAAAATTTACTAATAAAAAAAATAGAAAATAAAATTGGGAATGGCTAGTTCAAGGGTCCAGCTCTTCTTTGGGAGAGGATAGGATCAAGCATGAACTCAGTTGGGAAGCAGGGACGATTGCCTCTTTGCAATTTCATCAACCAAAAAAATAAAATAAAATAAAATACTATATTAGTATTAGTTATTAAATTTCTCAAACTATATAGCCTTTCACCCCATGTTTTTTATTTTAAAATTAAGTGATTACTTCCACTAAGTTTTTTAAAAAATAAAATGAAATGAAATAACAAATTTAAGTCGTCAACTCTTTTAAATCTATGAAAGATGTGGATCAAATGAAAATTTTGATAATAGAGGCAATCAAAGTTTTTTTTTTCCCCTCGTTTATTTTTATTATCACGTCAAAAAGAAGTATCAATAAGAGAGGTGGCACCGACGAAAGACAACAAAATTCAATTTGGGTAGTGGGATTTAGTGTTCAGAAGAGATCTTTGTCATGGGAACTTGATTCTTTGAATGATCTGTGTGCATTATTAAGAAGAGTTAGATTGAATCATGGGGCTAACGATCAAATTTTTTGGAAAGGAGATAGTCAAGGTACTTTTTCGGTAAAAAACATGTACTCTAATCTCAATGAAGGGGGGGGGGGGGGTGTCTTACTTGAGGGTTTTGAATGGCATTTATGGAACAATTTTGCTCCTCTCAAAACACAAATTTTTTGTTGGCAAGTTGTGCAAGGTAGAATCCAATCAAAGGCGTTATTGCACCATTAATTGGAGAACTATTCCAAATGGTGGTTGTACGTGCACGAACTATTTGTCGTATGCATACTTCTTGTGATCAAACTTGAATCTCCTCGAACAATGTCGTCTGACCTAAAAACACAACTTTGATGAATTTATCGACAGGCGTGTGTCGGAAAACCCCTCCGATGAGCTTACCAGTAGATGTGTGCCGAAAAATCCCTCCGATGCTTAAATTAGCTCTTAAGATCAATATGGGGAAAAGATAAGAGTTCTGTTGCATTACCTCCACTAGGTTAACCTCTGAGCTTTTATGTATTCCATATGGTAGAATCCTAGTAGAATTCTCATTTCTATCCGTAGAGCCCTACTAGGAATCATCTTCTTAAAGGATAATATCCATCCTTTAACACCCTGATCACCAAAGTCAAGTGAAACGGCCTAACTCCCAGGCCAGCAACCGAATCGAGCAATTCATCTGTCCAGTTGCACATTATTTACATAGCTACATTGACCAAGTTTACTTCAACTAAGTCAATAGGGCAAAACTGATCAATTAAGTCGTGCAACGTTTGTCCGATTGTGCCAATACCAGATTCACTCAACCGATCAAACTTCTTATTAGGCCGGCCAAACTCCTCTCTAGGTCAATCAAAGTTCATTTCAGGTTTAGTCCTTCCATCCACCAACATACCCCATCTCACTCTCTATCATATTCTTTCAGTAGGTTTGTCTAACGTTGTGTTTAGTTGAAAGATTTGATAAGTGATTTGAAAATAAAAAGGGAAAGCGAAAACGTACGTGAAATGTGAATAACACATATCTACATTTTATCTAATTTCACACACTTTTTTCATTTTCTTTTCCAAATCCCTTCCAAAATTCTCAAACCGAGCACAACGTAAATATAATGGGTGCCTCCACTATCCCAATTATGTGCTGAATTGCATGTGAATTTTTTTTTTTAAATAAACAATAAAAAAATAGGGTAAATTATGCAAATGGTCCCTGTAATTTACCCGTTTTTTCATTTTGGTCCCCGTTGTTTCAATTTGATCAATTTTGCCTCGTAATTTTATGGATTGTGTCATATTAGTCCAATAAATAACGGTAGTTAAGTTTAATGGATGAAAAATCTAATGATGTTTCAATTTGATTCATATAGTCTATAGGATGTGTCAATTTGGTCCTGTAGTTTATGGAGAAGTCAAAACAATAGGGACCAAATTGACACATCCTGTAAACTATAGGGACCAAATTGAAACATTATATGATTATCTGTTCATCAAACTTAATTGCTGTTATTTATTGGACTAATATGACACAATCCGTAAAATTAAGGGGTAAAATTGAGCAAATTGAAACAATAGGAACCAAAATGAAAAAAAAGATAAATTACAGGGACTACTGCTATAATTTGCCCAAAAAAATATTTTTAAAAATTCACACAACCATTTCCAATTTGGACCAATTAATCCAAAATTACAAAATTAATGGTCAAATTTGTTACAAATAAAATTATAATGATCAAATTGACATAAAGTACAAACTTGATCACCAATGTAATTTGTTTTTGTTCATTTTTCTATGCACAATAAGCTTTTGTGAGAAGCACATATTTATTGTAAAAATAAAAAAATAAAAAAGAACATGATGATGAACCTTATCGATTGGACTAATTAGAATCATTGGATTAGAAAACAAATTGCAAAATTAATATATAAAATTGAGGCAAGGGGTAAACTAAACTGCAAAAACAACTACTATTATAATTTGCAAAAAATAAATTAATTAAATAAATGCATTGCATTGCATGGATAAGAAAACAATGTGAAGACTTACACATATATATTAGAATAGCAAGCATCTGGAGGGGAATAAAAGACCATCTGCCAATATTTCTTGGTGAAAAGGAGGAGCCCGTTTTGAAGGACGATGGTTTTGTGGCCAATAGATTCAATGCTGTCTTCCCATTTTCGTCACGTTTCCAAGCAAGATCCGGGAAAGAGTCCAAGATACCAATAGCAAGATCTAGTTCACAAAAAAATAAATAAAAAAAATAAAGTTATATATGAACTTGCTATATAAATTATAAGTAAGATTTCGAAAAGCAGTTGCAGTTGTTATAATGATTGCGGTGGTGTAGTTACGATTATGGGGTATAAAGACTGTAACGTAACGGTTGAGATAACTAGAACCATGACTTTTTTTTTGTTTTAATTTTTCGTACAATTTAAAAATAAAAATAAAAATTACCGAAATGCATATATATATATATATATTCAGAATCACATTTATTGAGATTTAAAATAGATTTTGATCAATTTTTATTAGTTTTAAGTATGATCCAATATATTTTATATTTTTATATCATTATAAAATGAGTTTTTTACATTTTATTTCAATAGTTAATGACTTTACGAGTAATTAATTTTAAATGTCTACAAATTATTTTTGATCAATATTTGAACTAATTAAATAAAAAAATATTCACAATTATTAAATGAAATAATTATAAAATAAAAGTTGTGTCATAAATAAAAATTATTTTTGAGGTATTTTTCTAGACAATACTTTATAGTTAACTAAATAAAAATTATTTATAATTAAGTATTAAATAAAATGATTATAAAAATAAAAATTGTGTCATAAACAAAAATTATTTTTGAGCTACTGATTTTATTTATTTTTCTAAAGACATTTTTAAACAATATATTACAGTAACAAAATAAAAATAAAATTATTATAAAAATAAATACAACCACTATTTATATATTTTTTTATTTTACTTGCTAATCTAATGAAATAAAAATTAAAGAATAAATTATAAATAATAAAATCATATAATATTTTTTCTTTGGGCTTGGATCACTCGAATATTTGTTCTTTTTTGTAATCTTTTGTTTTTTTTTTTTTTTATATATAGAAAGGAAGCTATTCAGAATATTGTAAAATGTGTAACAGTATGTAACGGACCGCTACGGCCGTTACGGCACTGCTATAATCATTACGTAACACCGAAACAGCCTTTACACATGTGAATTTTCATCACACCACTATAGTGACCGTAAGGGGTGACGGTAACCACTAACAACTGTTACGTAACAGTTATGGCCACTTTTTAAAACCTTAAAATAAGTTTTAAATACATCTCTCAAAATTTGTAATTTTGAAAATTATTGGGTTTCTCTCAAGTTTAAAATTAAACTTGAGAGAACTTCAGTAGCCCGAGAGGCTGACCACGGGTCCTGTTTCTATGATCCAAACCTTTGATTTTGTAGGGTCTTCTGTGTATGTTATTTATAAAAACAATTTGGTTAATTTGATAATCATAGCATTTTTATTTTGGATTTGGCTTGTCTCCAGTTGAAAGTTGAACTAGACCAAACAGTTGAGGTCTCTGACTGAGAAGAGTCTTCCGTTTAATAATTCTTCTGAGTCATAATTTTCCATTTAAGGGCTTTTTCCGGTTAGAAATCTCAACTGTCCAATCTAATTGAAATTTCAACTAAAAACAAGTCATTCCCTTTTATTTTATCATTCATGGGAAATATTAAGTTAATCCAATAATAGACCTTTTTCTCATAGAGTCAATGACGGAGCCAGCCAGGGAAGGACCAAGGGGTCACATGCCCTTCTAAAGTGTTGATAATTAGACTACTGACTCTTATATATAAAGATTATATATTGTTTATCCCTATAAAATTGTAATAGTACTCCTCCTTATATCATGTAAAATTATTATTTTAAAAATATTTTATTCTTTTCTTTATTTTTGTACACTCTTAATTGATAAGTTAAGGAAACAATTGAATAAATTGATAATTTATTTCTCATTATGAACTTTGTTTAGTTGGTTATTTCTTTTTATTAGTTGAGTTGATAGTGCTGAACTTATTAATTGTGAATTTAGTTGTTTGTTTGTCCATATTGTCGGGTTAATAGAATTTAGTTGTTAATTATGGATTTATAAATTACATTGATATAAATCTAACGATAATTGTAATATTATATCTCACCGATTGAAAAAAAAATTAAACAAAAAAATATATAAGTTTAATAATATCTTGTTATAGGGAGAAACAAATTTAATGTTATGATTAATATGTATCCCTCTATGTTAAATTTTTTACTCTGCCACTAACTTAGTACCTCTATGATTAATTTGTGCTATAAATTATAAAATTATGTTTTGATTAGTCAAGGTATGTGTAAATTGGTTCGAACATCAAATTATTAAAAGAAAACTATAAAAAAAAAATTAATGACTACATTTTCTTATTATGTTTTATTTATCATCTTATATGTTAACATTGTATCAGGAACAAGCATGAGTTGTGTGAAACTCGCTAAACTATTGTGATGTTGACACATAAAGTGATTAACAAATTAGGACTTAGAATTTGACCCTGTAATAAAATAAACATCAAGTTTTTTATTTTGTTAATTTAAACCATAATGTTTTTATTTATTTATTTATTTTATTTTATTTCAACCATCAACTTATTTTCGTTAAATAAAACCGACCAGAAAAAAGTATTTTATCTATTAAATTCAATGTAGGTGTAATAAAATGTCTAAAACATTTTTTTTCGTTGAGTTTAATGATTAAAATACTTTTATCGATTTTACTTAACGAAAATAGGTAAATGGTTTATATTGAAAACAAATCAAAATTTGAAGATTTAAATTTACAAAATAAAAAATTTAGAGTTTATTTTCTTACAAGGATCAAACCGTGAGACTATGTTTTTTTTTTTTTTTTTGTAACTTTTGCATAACCTACTTAAAGGGTAGTTAAGAGAGTCAAATCAGCTCTCTTAAATCAGCTAATAGACCATTCCGAAGTGGGTCGAGCAAGAGGTAGACCAAACGCAATCGGCCACCCAAAAATAGGCCGAACAGAGAGTTCAATTGAACTCGATAGACCACCCCAAGTTGGGCTGAGTTGGGTGGTTACATGCCAAGCACAGTAGAACATCAAGAGCCAATTGAGCTTAGTAACCAAGCTTGGATGAGGTTAAACACTAGCACGGTCCTTGTTAAGCAAAAAATACTTTGCCTCTCTAGAGAGAAGGACACGTCAGTTTCGTCCTCTATTCTTATCGATATGGATTGGGAAGGATATACGAGCGTACAAGGGGACATGGCGCACACCTTGCAGGCTTGAGCACCTACAAACGTAGAGGACTCGTTGTCCTTCCCCTTTAATCAGATGTGTTTGCAGAAGAGACAATTGAGAAAAGATGTCAAAGATACACCACTGTTGGAGAACAAGATATAACTGCCTAGATAAGGTGCACCCTTCCTTTTTGAACGAGAACCTAGTCCTTAATCCTCAAATCAATACACACACACACACACACACACTCTCTCTCTCTCTCTGTCTCTCTGTCTCTCTACATTACCTTCTCTTCATTCTCTCTAAGTCCTTCACTTTGGCATCAGAGGGGTTTTTCGAACAACCCTCACCAAATCTCTATTTTGTAGTCTCGATTCTCGAATTCAGCCACAAAACACCACCTTTTTAACAGTGTGGAAATCACCACCACACAATTGGCGCCATTTATAAGAAATACCACACTGCTTTGTAACGAACTTCGGCGATGGAAACAGGGAAAATACCTCTGTCAGGATTGGAAAGAAGGACTCGGATGATAAAGAAGACAAAGGAAAATGGTCCAGTACTTCTGAGAGTACTGGAGGACCAAACGAACGTGGAAGAACGAACTCCAGATATAGCAGAGCTCCGCCATGTCACTACCAGCTAGTCATCCCACCACTTCCATCTAGAGAGAAATTACAAGGACAATATTATTGATTCAATAAGGATAGACCTTAGAACTCTGATCCCAGCTAAAAAAGTTCATGGATAAGCTAGTAGAATGAAGAAAGTTTGGTGGAGAACCATCCCAACAAAGAATGATGAACCCTTCTCCTGAACTGTCGTAATAAAAAATGATCAACCATAGTCTTGACCAAAGCAACCCTGGCCGACCGACTCTGGTGCATGATGAGGGTGTCTAAAGTCGCACTCAGGACCCTCAAAGGTCCAACATCAAATAGTAGAATACTACCAACCACTTGTCAGAGGTCTCAACTCATCATGACAAACAACTCCCAGATCTCTAGGCATGCCTAAACAGAAGCAACGAGAAGAGGCGTTGACCTAGAAGCAAGAGATCTAGAGCGCTGACCAGGCAAGAAGAGATCTGGAGCGCTGGTAGGAAAATTATGCCCTAAATCAAGTAGTGTCTTCATCGTTCTCGTTAGAAGTTGAAGCTTTGGAGCTTTCAAAGAAAATCTCTCCCCGAAGTTCATTCCATACTATGAAGAAACATATCCCCTCATTCACATCAACCATTATCGATAGATGATGTCACTTTAGAACGGGAATAATGCCTTGACAATCAAAGTATCCTTTTCCAGACTCGCTGTTCAGCCACTTGAAGAATAAGACATTACAACAATACGCACATTGGTATTGAGAGTAATACAATGATCTAAAAGAAAATATGTGAAGCGAACAACTCGTCATGGTACCTTTTAAGCATGGCCCACCACCGAAAAAGCAGGTCAAGGCATTCTGACCAAGTACCTGATGCCCACCATGGAAGACCTCTAAGTCTGACTAAGTAACACACTCAAGTCGAGGACAAGCTAGCCTCAGTTGAAGTATTAATAGTCGAGCAAGCCAACCGAGCTGAGCTTAGGAGAAATTTTTGAAGGAAGAACTAGAGAAAAAAAAACTAGAGCAACTCCTACCCTAAGCCGGCGTAGACCATGTCCTCAGGTTGGTCATTAATGTGATTCACATGATAATAGACCCCAAAAGGAAAAATGTACTTTAAGAAAGATACAGAGGGCCACCTACCTCCAGCCGGTCATGTCGATTGAATTAGCAACAAAGAATGCCCATATTTGAAAAAGATCGGGTGAACCGAGGACTCGAAGTACTCAAGCACCTATTTCATGATTGGGCAATTGATTACATGGAACACTTTTCAAGCCACATTTGCCTAGGCACTAGGCCTCACGGTCGAAATTAGGTATCAAGTTGTATAAATTAATGAAACCTATTGCACGGTTGGGCAAAATATTTACAACAAATATTCCCAAGTTGTATCTGTCTGGACGTTAGAAATTGGGTTCTAAGTAGTATAGCTTAGTGAAGCCCATTGCACAATTGGGCAGAATGATTACAGGGAATATTTCCCAACCTGCATCTACCTGGACACTCGAAGTTGGGTTCCAACATAGCTCGGTTAAACCTATTGCACGGTTGGGAAGAATGGTTACAGGGAACATTTCTTAAGTCGGGTCTACCTAGACTCTCAAAGTTGGCTAGCAAATGGTATAGCTCAGTAAAACCCATTGCACAGTTGGGTAGAATGGTTACAGGGAACATTTCCCAAGCCGTATCTATCAGGACTCTCGAAGTTGGCTACCAAGTGGCATTGTTCAGTGAAACCCATTACACGATTGGGCAAAAAGGTTACAGGGAACATTTTTCAATTTGCGTTTTCCTGGACGCTCGAAGTTAAGTGGCAAGTGCTATTGCTTGGTGAAACCCATTATACACTTGAGTAAAACGGTTACAGAAAACATTTTCCAAGCCATATCTGCCTGTCTGCCTGGATGCTTACAGCCAAAGCTAGGTGAAGCACATTGCGCAATTGAATCGCCAAGTTACACCCATGGAAATACCTTTATTTAGCCAAGATCAAGGATTATCAACGATGAGAGAAACTCACTCAACCATCCAATCGCTTAAGTGCAAGCTTTCCTTAGTTCTGCTCGATCAGAGGGATAAACCCAACAATTACTAGATTCGACTGAATATTTGAGCAATGATGGCATTAACAGTGCTCGACTAGGAGAAAACATGCCATACATAGGCACTGAAACATATACACTTTCGTGAAGATAGAAAAATCTAATCAAAGAAACCTAGTAATACGAGAACTCAACCAAAACAAAGGTTTGGGCTGATCCTAGTCGACCAACCTGACGTGGGCCTAACAACGGTCTGGATTGTTCCCAGCCGACCACCCTGACATAGGCCTAATAAAGGTCTAGGTCAATCCAAGCCAACCACCCTAACGTGGACCTAAGAAAGGTTTGGGCTGATCCCAACAAACCACTCTCATATGGTCAGAACAAAGGTTTGGGTCATTCCCAGCTAACCATTCCAACATGGGCTTAAAAAAGGTTTCGGTCATTCTCAGCCGACTACTTCGACGTGGGCCTAACAAAGGTCTAGGTCATTCCCAGCCGACTACTTTGTCATGGTTCGTACAATGGACTAAGAATTCAATTCGAAGCTTAACGAACCAAGAATTGAATTCAAGACAACAAGACTCGCTTAAAATGCATATCATCATTACGTCAGTCCAACTGGCTAAGTTATTCAATGACAGCAAAAGGTGACAAAAAGCACAAGGCAAGGGAAATATGTCTCGTATTGAGCAATTGACTAATGTAGGACTGCATTAGCTACGCTCGATCAGGGGCAAACAAGGCAGTACTTAGACTTGCTACATCAACCTAACACATGGGCCTAACACCCGAACTTCCCACGCCAACCTATCACTTGGGCCTAGCACCTAGATCTACAACTTAAACTCGACACAAGAATCCAACACTTGGACCTAGCACCAGGAAGGAGCATGAACAAATTGGAGCAAATCTAGAGAAACTCTGAAGATGGTGCACAAACAAAAAGCCTAACATGAGGACCAAATTTCAACCATCCAATCGAAATAGGGAAATTTCAAAGTAAATCAAGAAAGTCAAATCAAGCAAGGACTATTTCAAGATGAGTTTAGATTTTTAAAGTTGAGCATCTCTACTTTACAGGGTAAAATTAGTGTATTGTGGGACTAATTTGTATCCATGTCAATAATCTCAACCGTTATCTCATATGACAAGCTAAGAAAAACATACATGTAAGAAATTAGATTAATTAGACATAAGTAATAATATAATCAAATCACATATATATTATAACACATAGATAACATGTAAGCCTTATAGATAAAAATGATCTAATAGTGTGGCAATCGTTGCTCGATTAATTTGATTTTTTGCGTGGATAATTTTCTTAGTTAGTTGTATAAGATGAATAGTTTAGATCACCAAAGTAAGTTCAAGTCCATTCAATAATGAGTCAACTTCACCATGAAGTTGGGATCTTCAACTTCAGCAAATCCGAACTCATCATTTCAAGATTTGAAGACTTGGATTAGGGCTAAAAAATATCTCCAAAAGGTCACCCTAGACTTAGATGAGCTCCTTTAGGACAAGGCCTAGATTGGGGCCGAGTTGAAGAGTTCCTCGGAAGGGCACCCTAGAAATGGACGAGACCTAGATTGTAATCGTGTTGCAAAACACTCTCGACGACCATTGGCCAAACAGCTACCACACTACAAGAAAAAACACTTTTGGCGACCACCTATTTTTTTTGGTCGCAAATAGTCCACTTTCTGCGACTAAAATTTAACTTTTGGCGACTACAATTTTTTGGTCGCGGAAAATCACCTTTTGGCGACAAAAAAAAAAAAGTTGATCGCGGAAAATATACTATTGGTGACCAAAGGCTTTTTTTGGTTGCGAAAAGATCACCTTTTGGCGACCAAAAAAAAGGTTGGTCACAGAAAGTATACCCTTTGGTGACCAAAAAAAAAAGTTGGTCGCGGAAAGTATACTATTGGCGACCAAAGGCTTTTTTTGGTCGCGAAAGATCACCTTTTGGCGACCAAAAAAAAAAGTTGGTCGCGGAAAGTATACTATTGGCGACCAAGACTTTTTTGGTCGCTGAAGATCACCTTTTGGCGACCAAAAAAAAAAGTTGGTCGCGAAAAGTATACTATTGACGACCAAAGGCTTTTTTTGGTCACGGAAGATTACCCTTTGGCGACCAAAAAAAAAAGTTGGTCGCGGAAAGTTATGGCGGGTTAAATTTTAAAAAAAATGATACTATTGTAATTACATGCTATTTTTTTGTTTAGGCATTAAAAGTTTTATAAAATAATATATAACCCAATTTTTATGGGTTATATATATGTTTTGCCAAATATGAACAAGAAGCATGTTATTGGCAGAGTGGATTGGGTGCATGGTGACTCCTTGGTCACGAGTTCGAGTCCCAGGTAGCACAAAAGAATTAATTTTTTTGGATCAAGGCACTGACTTTTAGTGACCAAAGATAACTTATCTTTGGTCACTAAAAGTTTACTTTTGGCTAATCTGAATTGGACTTTCCGCGACCAAAAAAGTTGGTCGCGAATGGTCACTTTTAGCGACCAAAGGCTTTTTTTGGTCGCAGAAAACTATCTGTGACGAGGCTTTGGCGATCAACTCGCGACCAACATATTTTGGTCGCGAAAAGGTTTTAGCGACTAAATATGATACTTTTCGCGACCAAAATTTTGGTCACGGAAAGTGTTTTTTCTTGTAGTGCCAACGAACCTTGGACAATGACAAGCCCTAGAAAAAAGGCAAAGTATGAATGAACAACTAGAATTAGGCCAAGCAGCCTAGCAGCTAAGGGCTAACCTAGACAAATAACGCCTACGCAACCTTTGGAGAGATCATGCCTTGGTTATGGATAAGGCCTAGACGAGCGCTGAGCTGAAGAGCACCCGAGAAAACTACCCTGGAAAATGGGCAGAGTACACAAACAGACAAATGTGTTAAATCAAGCAGGCGAAGTAACTAAGCCACAAAACTGACTTGGCTTCTACTTCACCTTGTGAAAGCGGAAAGCTATGAGGCAAATGAAGATAATCAAATTAGTTAAAGCAAGGTCTGAGCTAGGTCATGCTATTTAATTGGGCTAAACTCGATGGACCACTTTGAAGTAGCTCGAGCAGAAGGTTAGATCAAACGCGATAAGCTGCCCCAACGTAGGCCGAACGAAGAGTTGGACTAAACCTAGTAGACCACCCTAAGTTGGGCTGAGCTAGGTGGTACATGCTATGCAAAGACCCCAATTTATAGAAATTATATTTTAAACTCTAAGTTTCTATGAATTCCATTTTAGCATTCAATTTTGCCAAACTTTGCAATTTAGTCCAACGGTCCCTGAATTTTTTTTTTACATACATTGTTTTAATTATACATGAATAATATTTTTTTTACTATCTTATAATTTAAAAATAGTCCCTAGCACGTAAATTTATTTTATTTTAAAGCCTAGTTTTATTTTGATTATTGATTGCATTTCTTTTTCTTCTTCTTCCTTATTTTATTATTTTTCTTGTACTAATTGTTATATGTATATATATATTTCACATGAAGGGTAAATTTATGTTGTCAAGAAAAGAAAATTGAGAAGTCCTCTAAATCCCTTAATTTATAGAGACATGTTTGGACCTCATTCATCCATCAAGTTTCATCCTAACTAAATAAGGGTTAACCCTAATTTCACAGTATGTTTAAGCATCCTAATCAACCTCCATCTCATTTCATTTCAACCAAATCCAAACTAGCCCATTTATTTCTAACCAAGGGTAGAATAAGCCTTTTACCATTTTTTCCCTATAAATATGTGAGAATTTCCTCCATTTCTTTGTATAAGCAGCCATATAGGAGTGAAAAAATAAATAAATAAATAAATAAAGAGGAAGAAAATAGAGAAAATGAGAATAGAACTTGTGCAACCTTGTAAGAACCGTTTTAACCCTTAATTTCTCCTCTACTACCTCTTCTATTTTGTTTTTTGGTTTGTGTATTTTTGTATTATGCATGTGTGTGGTGAGCCTAGGGCTTGATGCTTGTTTATGGTTTTTAGCCTTGGTTCTGCACAGATTCTGCGTATATGCAGCAACTTCGCCAATTTCTTAAAAATCACACAAAAATAATTTTGATTTGAAATTTCGAAAATCTAAAATTTCTTGGGACAGCAAATACCCCTTACTTTCACTACAGGAAAAAGGGGATTTGGTGGCCTTTTTTTAACGACGTTTTTTTAAACGTCACTGTTATTAGTATTTAACGGCATTTTATAAAACGCCGCGTATTCTATTAAGCAAAACGACACCGTTTTATAATGGGAGGCGTTTAAAAATGCCTCCGAATGCAGTAGCCACACGCGCCTCTTTTTTTTTTTTGAACAAGACCACGCGCCTCCGAAACCTTATTTTGAATTAGAGCCCGTTCTCTCTCTCTCTCAACCCTTAATACATACGCACAGATCTCTCTCTCTCTCTCTCTCTCTCTCAACCCTCTCTAAGCTCTATCGAAGATTCAGATCGAAGCGATTTCGAAGCTCCATCGAAGTTTCAAATCTAAGCTTCATCGAAGATTCAGATCGAAGCTCCATCGACGCGATTTCGAAGCTCCATCGCCTGCGATTTCGAAGCTCCATTGAAGCGATTTCGAAGATTCAGATTTGAACTTTGACCCCTCGATTACTCGCATTTCAACCTCCATTTGTTTTTATGCCATTTCCCCTCACACACTCACAAAAAAATAAAATAAAATAAAATAAAATAAAATAAAAAATCCTTCTTGAGTGAGACTAGTGCCAAATTTTAGATCCATGAGATACTTTTCAATGACCACTAATTTCATTTAAAAATATTGATTATAGAAAGAGTTACATTTTTTTCTTTTCTTTTTTTCCAAAATACAACGGAAACAAACTAGTCTTGCTTCAAGTTGTATTTTCACCCTCTTGCTGTGTTTTTTGGGCTTCGAGTTCTCTGATAAAATATCCCTAGCTAGGATATCTTTCAAATGATTCAGATCTCACCTCTGTTTGATGTTGTTTGTTCCCTCTTTTTATTTTTTAAACTCATACTACTAGCGTTAGAACTTGCCAGAACCTACCGTTTGAAAATACTAGTTTTCTTCCAAAAATAAATTCTTCATTTTGACATGGCTTTTAGCTTTGGAGTTCTCTAGACATGTCTTCCTAACTTGATAAACTACTTCCAGTAAAAATATTGTGATCATTGGATTTCATTTGATATGGATTTCATATTTTTCTTTAAAATCAGTCACTATTAAAATTCAAGGAATACTTGTATAATTGTGTATTCTTAAGGTGTATTATGACTATGACTTGTCTACTATTTGTTTGATATTATGATATCATTTGTGCCTCATTAATAACTCTATTTACTCATGTATTAGTTGGTTTGTGTCTCTTATCGCTAGTCTTTGATCCCTAAATCGATACACAAATACTCTCTCTCTACATTACGTACCGTCTCTAAGCCACTGACTTTAGGAGTTTTACGGCCAACCCCAACAAGCAACCCTCACCGATTCTCTGTCATGCAGATCTCGGTTCTCGAATAGTCCAGTTTGGCCACGGAGTTCTACCTCTTCAACAGTGCGGAAATCACCCCGCACAAGTAAAGTGGCCCATGGCCAAGTGGTAGAAGAGAACGAATTTGTTCACAATGCACAGTATACTATGTCATAACCCAAAACTGTGGATCCCATATTCGAAAAAGTGTATCAACCTATTAAGATTTGTGGACTCCACAATTTTAAAACTACTCAAAATATGCGTTTTGCTCATAAAATCAAACTCATGTTGAAATAAATAAGGGTTAAATTCATATTACCCCTGTGATTTGGGGTTAGAATATTTTACCCATTATTGTTCAAATGTAAAGTACTATCATTAATTTTTCCATCCAAACCACTACAAGGTGTATTACACACAATATTTTTTAGAGTGGATTTTGTTTTCTAAAAACTATAATGAAAATAATGCAACAAAAAGACAATTTTACCCCCATTTTCTCCAAACCTAAAATTAGATTAATATGATAATTAAATTAAAATATAATTAAGAACTGATCTAAAATGTAAAATATAAACAAAAATTGATTTAAAATATAATTAAATAAACTATAAAATAGAGTAATTAAGAATTGATCTAAAATGTAATTAAATTAAAATTAGATTAACATGTTAGAAATTGTAATAAATAATTAAGAATTTAGGTTTAATTGTGATCTAGAATATGATTAAATTAAAATTAGATTAAAAAGTTATTAATTGAAATAAATAGTTAAATATTTATGATTAATTGTGATCTAAAATATAATTAAATTAAAATTATAATAAAAATTTAAGAGTTACAATAAATAATTAAGAATTTACAATTAATTGTGATTTAATTTACTTAACAATAGACATTAAATCACAAAAAAATATAGAGTTGAAGAGTATTATAGTCATTTCATGTATATAGTTAATGGTGTTAACAGTTGTATTTTTGTCTAAAATCATATAAGAGGCATATGAGTATTTTTAAAAGACAGAGGATAAAGTACTATCAAATCATACTATCGAGAAATAAAATGGATTTTGATCATTAAATAAATAAATACCATAATATTCCTCATTGACTGCGGTGTGAAGGACAGTGGAGCCATCATTTTTGGTCATGGCAGCCATAGCGGTGGTGTTGGTGGTGTTGTTGCTGCTGCTGCGGTTTCTGCGATTGTATACTTTCCACTTGAGAAAATTGAAAACCTCGACTTTTTCATAGGCAACAGCAGAATAAAGAGGAGTCTCTCCAAACTTGTTGCGTTCGAAAACCGAACCTGGATTCTTCTCCACCAACATTTCTACGAAATTCATGTGACCCAACTTGGCAGCCTCATGAAGTGGTGTGTCACCTTTTTCATTTCTGGGATTGAGCTCATTAGCGGTGAGTAGCCCAACATCAAGAAGTTTTTTCAAGGCCAATGTGTTGCTGCTCATGGCCATGAAATGCAGCATTGTGTTGCCCCTTTCGTCTATCGCTTTCTCACTCGCACCTCCTCCTAGTTGTTGTTGTTGCTCCCTCCAAAACTTGCACAGCACTTCTTCTCCTCCTCCTTCCTTCTTTGATGCTGCTTCATAAGCTTTCGAGAGGCTTACTTGCATGATGTTGTTGTTGTTGTTGCTGCTGCTTCCTATTTTTCTTCTCTTTTTTTGTCTTTTTAAGATTCAAACAACCTTTCCTTTTATACATATATTGATGGATGGGCAGCAATAATGAATTAATGAATGGGTATTTATAGATATGAAATACTTGTACTGCTCTTTATTCTCCTACCAAGTAAAGAAACGAATAACACAGGGTAAAGTACACCAATAGCTTTATTCTTTGTATGTTTTGATAATTTTAGTTGATTTGATTTTTATTTTAATTGTTTTATTTTCTTTTAATTTGATCTAATTAATTATAATGATTTTAAAATGTTCATATTTTTAAGAATAAATTTATAAACTTTATAAATTTAGTGAGTTGACCTTAACAAACTTAGTGATTATTTTCTATCAAAAACCTTAGCAACATTATCAATTGGATCAAAATAATAAAAAATAAATAAACAAATAAAAAAATTAAGTTTCAAAATTGAACCAATTGAAAGTATATGAACCAAACGACACAAGCGGCAAAACATAGCAGCTACCAATATAATTTACCCTTTAATTTAAAATGGGACACTGTGGACGGGGGCCTACTATGGTGTTTCTAATTTTTATTTTTTTTTGGGGGGGAGGGGAGGGTTTTAAAGTTTCTAATAAAATTATTCATATAAAAAATCCAGTTGATTAAATAATCGTTGCCACATGATTAACTTAGATTTATCTTTAAAAAATGTATGATAAACTCTTAAAATTATATTTGATTTTTACATTTTTTAAAAAATAAATGTGATTCAATCAGCTTGTCATAATTGTTCAATCAATTTAACTTTTGTTAATGAATGATCTTCTTAAATGCCTTGCAAGTAAAAACATCAAGTTGATATCATTGGCCAACAGTACCCCTGCAGTTGAATGGAAACATTATAACATATAATAGTTTTAAAGGCGGGGTTTTTTAATCTTGAAATATAAAAATTTTGTTATAAAAAATATTCAGGGACCAATTTCTATCGTTATGAGGATAGTCGTTAAAAAATCGTTTAAAAAAGTAAAAATAAGGTTTTTAGCGACAAAATTTAAAAATTGTCACTAATAAATAAACTTTTAGTGACAAAATAATTTGGTCTCAAAATGATTTATTTTTTTAGACAAAAAATTTGGTCTCAAAAGGATAATAATTCATCACTAATGTCCAATTTTCGTTATTAAAAATATAATAACGATACTTTTCGCAACAAAAATATTTTGTCCCTAAAAATTAATTTTCTCCCTAAATTTTGGTCTCTAAAACCTTAATTTTTTGTAGTGAAATTTTGAATATGAGAGAATCCCCATTTTCGTAATTAATAAAAAGTACATAAACAAATTATTATAGGAGAAATTCTACTACCCTCTTTTAATTATGTCATTTTCTTCTTTAGTTATGATTAATTTTCTTATTTAATTTTGATATCATTTTACTTATAACTCATGAGATCTTTGGTTAAGTGTTTGGTTATATATATATATATATATATTTTTTGTTTTTGTATTTTTTTTTTTTTTTGGGCACGGGCGGGGGGGAGGGGGTGGATTACTTGCAAGTCCTCTTTAAAAAAGGTATAATCTATTTAATCCTAAAATCTTTTGGGTAGACTTAAAGATCCTGCGTTTCTTCTTATATCTTTATTTATTTCTGATATCTGGTAATCACGTCTTCCTTCTTCTCCTTCTCTTTTTGATATACGGCCACCGCCGACTACCATTGATTGGGGTTCACCGACAAATACCGACCACCGACTCTTTATTTTGCCCTAACCAACGGCGAAGGAGATGAGTTTTCGGCAAAGAAGATAAGTAGATCTATTCAAAAATAGTTACCAAAGTACAATTATCTCTCTCTATATCTGTCTCTTTCCTTCGATCTCTCATTTTTTCTATTTTTTCTCTATAACACTTCTCTTTTCCTGTTTTAATAATAAAAAAAAAAAAGTTTTGAACAAAATGTTTAAATTTTAGTTACAGGCGATAAAAATTGTAAAATTTTTCAGTTTCCATTTTTTTGGTGCTAAAATGAATTATGTTTTAAAACTGCAAACATTTGCAATTTCATAACACACTTTAAAACTGTAAAAACTTTTAGTTTCATAACATGCTTTTACTACAAAATTTTATAGTTTCATAACATGTTTTTCAGTTTGATTAATAAGGATAGATATATAATAGAATCATACTTTGAAACTCTAACAATTTTACAGTTTCAAAACTTACTTTTCAATTTGATTAATATTAGAGATTATTTTTTTAAACCCTACAAAAATTAAAAAATAATATATGTTTTTTCCATTGTTGTTGTCACGTTTCTTTTTCTCTTTTACTTTATCAATATTTAGCACATTCTGCTATATTTTTTCCGTTCTAATTTCTCTATTTATTCTTTTTTTTTGAAAAATATTCTAGACATTTCAGTGAGTTTCCGACAATATTCTTGATGTCCACCTAACGTTCTGCACATTCCGATGACTTCACTACAAAAAAATTCATTTTTAGCGACTAAAATATTGGTCGCCAATTGTCTGTTGTTTGGTTGCCAATGACATTCTGCGACCAAAAAAAAATTTTGGTCGCTACGTTTGTTGCCAAACCTTGTCGGGAAAAGTCTTGGAGGGTTCTGCCGACCAAAACACCTTTGGTCGCCAAAAAGCAAGTCTTTAGCGACCAAAATTTTGGTCGCTAATAGTCAATTATATTTCTTTAAAATTATAAATTTACTGACCAATGTTTTAGTCGCCAATAGTCAAGGAATCACCGACCCACTTTAGTCGCCAAAAGCTTCGAACGTGAACAAAAAAAAAATTCGTTGTAGAACGATTTGATCCACTCTTGCAGAGACTCGAACCGCCAACCTCTTGCACCATAAACCTTATGCACCACACTCTTCCCTCTATAACACCACATGATTGTATATGTGACATATATTATTTATATAGTACATACACTCATATTTATATAAAAGTATATGCATAAACATAATTATTTTATTACATAATTTATATAAAATAAACTATTTAGTAGCAAAATAAAAATAAAAAATTAACTTTTAGTGACGAAAATAATTTTAGTCGCTAAAAATGACCACTTTTGGCGACTAAACTTATTTTTTTGTTACCAATTGTAGACTTTTGGCTATTAAAATTTTTTGTCACCAAAAAGCTTTACTTTTTGCTACTAAATTTTTTTTATTCGGTAAAACCTATATAATTAGCGACCAAACTTATTTTTAGTCACCAATTGTAGACTTTTGGCTACTAAATTTTTTTAGTCGCCAAAAAACATTACTTTGGGCTACTAAAAATTTTTTAGTCACTAAAACCCATATAATCAGCGACCAAACTTATTTTTAGTCGCCAATTGTAGACTTTTGGCTACTGATGCTATTTTAGTCACTGAAAGCTATACTTTCAGCCACTAAATTTTTTTTAGTCGGGAAATTTGGTCACCGAATGTGCTTTTTCTTGTAATGCTTCCAGTGATGTTCATAATACTCCGATGATACTTCGGCAAATTTCCAACGATACTCCGACAACTTCTTGGTGATGTTGAACATTCTGGCGAGTTTCTAGTGATCGTTTGATGGAAGTCTAGCGATGGTGGGATATAGCAACGTCTTTAAATTTGTTTTTTTTTAAAGATTTTTTATAACAATTAAAAATAGGGCGATTTACACTAACAGTCTCTATAATTTGGGATTTGTGTTACTTTGGTCATTGACTTTTCAATTGTGACACATTTGACCTTGAATTTTGAATCTCTAAATAAAAAGATTTGAAAATACCATTGCTCAATTTCAAAAGTAGTCAATTTGATAAAAATATAAACTAATTTGACAAAAATTAATGACAAAAAATGTTTTTGAATTTTTAAAAATTATTTTTACCCACCAAAGATAAAATTGTGTAAAATTGATAAATTTTACACATTTATTTATTTTTTTACCAAATTAATTTTTATTATCTTTTTGGATGATGATAATGTAAGGAGTGGTTGTTAGGCTTTTAGGCCTATTTTGGCAAGTCGGTTAAAAGCTAGCTTTTTGGCTTTTTGACTTTTTGAGTCACATCACCTCTCTATTTTTTACACGTTTTTTCAAAAAAAGTGAAAAAAAAAACCAAAAATAAGTTTTAACCAACCTCTCAAAACAACTCTTAATATGTAATCGATATATTTAATATATGAAATGTTTTTAGTTTTGAATTTTTTGATTTAATGGATTGGTTTAATAATAATATCAAAATCGTCACCATATTTGGCTTTTGAAAAAACAGAAACTAATTTAATGAAAATAAAAACAACCACCCATTACATGATCATTATCCAAACACATTATAAAAATTAATTTGGTAAATAAATAAATAAATAAATGTATAAAAGATTTATCAATTTTACATAATTTTATCTTTGGTGGGTAAAAATAATTTTTAAAAATTCAAAAATATTTTTTTGACATTTATTTTTGTCAAATTAGTTTATATTTTATCAAAGTGACGACTTTTCCTTTGAAATTGAGCAATTATATCTTCAATTGTCCTTATTTGGAAAAAGATTCAAAATTCATGGTCAAAAATGTCACAATTGAAAAGTCAGGGACCAAAATGACACAAGCCCCAAACTATAGGAACCGTTAGTGTAATTCGCCCTTAAAAATATATAGGACTAATTGGTGCAAATATTTTATTTTGGGACTAGATGAATTTTAAACTTTGTATATGAAATGTAACGCCCCGAAATAATTACAATAATCCAACTCTAAACAACTAATACAAGGTGACCTAATTGAAATGATAAGCTCTCATTAATCAGAATTAATATACAAAAGGGGATAAAGAATGAAAGCTAAACTAATGTTCATATGCCCTAAAGGCTTACATCTTTCTAAGCCAAGGCTTGGATACATCAAAAATGAGTCATAAGCTCAACACAAATAAAACCCTACGCTTGTACAAAAGTTAAATACAAAATAAACAAAACTGAGCTTTTAGCTTCACAATCCACCAAAGTTAAGTCCTTGGTAGAGGCATATCCTTAGCACCTGAAAATGATTTACCCTAGTAGGGTGAGCCAAAGCCCAGTAAAGATAATCTAATACAATATATGAATTTTAACAAAGATATAAGTATGACATGCACATAATTCCCATGATCAATCATTTACAACTCCTTTACAAAACCACATTATGCCAAACTTTACATTTCAATCCGTTTTATCTCAATTCATGAGTCATTTCCATTTCACTCAGACAACCAAATTGAGGATGCAACTCAGTGGGTCCCTAACCAACACAGCTATCATACAGACACTTCTATTTTGCCATTTTACGGATATTTTGTCCGCGAGAATCGGCACCCATGTATACGCGCGATTTTTGGGACTTTCACCTTGGACACATAATCCAACTTAATTCAATGAAATTCATCCCATTTTTTCTCTCAAACATGGAGTACATCCACTTTCTTCTCCCAAACATCATACATTTACAATATATCAAAGACATAGTCATATTCAATGACACGGATAACAGATTAGTTTCAATTCACTTAATCCTCATGCAATTTCTATAACATCCATAGCTATCCTCTACCAATAGCCCGAAACAGATATTTCTAAACAGATATACAATCTCTAAGACAGATAAATTATCCAAATTTTCATAGGTGAGTGGTAATATATATCCAACACCACTATTTATATAAACATCCATCCAATTTCATATTCCCAATACCAATTTCATTTATTTATACAAAATAACTATTTGAGACATTTTAAGGCAAAACTCCATTTTCTTTCAAAATCCATTCTAGGTATTAAAATCAACAAATTTATCACAACACAACCTAACATCTCCTCTCATAACTATTCTTAATACATACATTTGAAAATCCCTCTTTTGATTTTGAGCCAAACCCTAGGTTTGTTCAAAATCATTCCAAATTTCAATATTCTTCACACATCAACAAATAACTAAGTTAAAACTCATAGAAAAGTGTAGAAAGTCTCTACCTCAAAGCTAGAAGACGAACAAGCAAGGAAGAAATTCGGATAGAGTCAAAACCAAACTCTATTCAAATAAAAACGTAGCCTTCGAGACGCTCTACCTTTTCAACAAAGGCACATGGGTAGAGAAACCACCAAATTTAGGTGAAAATGTAGAGAGAGAGAGAGAGAGAGAGAGAGAGTGAGTGTGTGTGTGTGTGTGTGTGTGTGTGAGTTTTAGAGAAAGAAGCTCAAGATCTAGGGTTTTGAAATGTTTTAGAGAGAGAAAGAGAAGAAAAAATGATGTTAAAAGTGACTGTTACGAACTGATATATGTACAGTCTGCTCGAGCGCACTGCTCGAGCAACTGACACACTAAGTTGTTTTGCTCGAGTACAAGAAGTGACGCTCAAGCACAGAATGCACACTCTCAGTAGTTTTGTAGACAACAGACCCACGCTCGAGCGCAAGAAAGGCCGCTCGAGCTGAGACCGCTCGAGCGCAGAAAGCATCACTCGAGTGTAGAATATACTCTTCCAGTAGTTTTGCAAACTTACAAAAGTACTGAGAGTTCACAAAAGCCTGCTCGAGCGCAAGAAGTCCTACCCAAGCGGAGGAGTAAAATTCTGGACAACAAAAGTCTGAAAACTAAGCAATCAACCTGTTCCAACTGCAACTATTACAACCCAATGGCCAAACTCAAGGAAGTATGAAGGGAAAAGACATGAACAATATTACAAAACTACGAAACCCGAGTCATAAATACAAAAAGGTTAGGTTAAAACCGGAATTGCTATATGAAACCTATCGATAAGCGCCCTTTTTTTTTTATAAATAAAGATTATAACTCAAAAAATATTAAATTATGTTATTTTTTCTTTTAGTTAGTCTTTTCCATTATATATACAACTAGTGAAAATCTGTGTTATGCATGGGATGTGAAAAAATTAATAAAATATGTTCATATAAAATAATATAAATAGTTAGATTTTTGTACGTAAATTATGAAAACAAAAAAACTATTGAAACCTACAATTAAAGTTTCACAATTTTATCATAATTTATGTATCAATATTTTATTTGTCACAACTTTAATCATGTAACTTTTGACCCCTTGCTAAAGTTCTAAATTTGAGCGAGTTGAACCCAAATAACTCGAGTTAAGCCTGTAAATTTGTAAAGATTGGACAACATAATTTTTAATCGATGAGAACCTATGTAAAATTTAAAAATTTGAATAAATTTGAATGGACTTGGGCAGAGACACCAAATAATCTGAGCAATCGAAACAAAATTGTATATATATATAAAATTATTTTCTAGTTTATTTTTTTAATAATAAATCAGATTAATTAAAAATTTAATATCAATGAATAAAAGCAAATACACCTTTTAGAAAGGGATTATCGAATAAATTGATATTAAAAAAAAAAATTTATAATGGCATCAAATAATTTAAATATGATTTTTCAAAAATTATTTTTAATTCAAAAATTACAATAAAATATTTAAATATAATAAAATTAAATTTCTTATAAAATAAAAGTATCTAGATAAAATAAAATAAAATAAAAGATAAGAAAAAAATTTAGAATGATATTCTTATTTGATCTGAAAATAATTCTACATGACCAATAAATTATCACCTATAACCCTAATTTTTTTTTTAAAATAAAAAATGATATTTCACGAACCATTACTTTTATTAGAAAAATAACATTTACTTCTATTTGTTTTAGCAAAAGTCACTTTTTAGCAATTTGAGCCAAAATAATTTCATTTTTTATTTTATTTTGTTTAATTGACAGTTGAGATTAAAAAAAAAAATTAAGAGGATCCACCATATTTTGCAAGTGCTGAAAAAGCGTAGATGAACATTAAGAAACATATTTGAGACCCACAAAAAAAATCCACAATTTTACCCACAATGATGTGATATTATATGTGTTAACTCTTGATTTGCTATACACTTAATGACATGGGGTCCAACTTCCTTGCCACATCATTGTGGGTGAAAGTGTGGGTCTGTAGCATTTCTGAAACAATAAATTATCACGTGTAACTCTCATTTTTTTTTTTATTATATAAGTTTCACCAACTATAACTTTTAATAGGAAAAAAAAATGTTTATTTCTATTTGATTTTAACAAAAGTCACTTTTTAACTATTTAAGCCAATTTTTTTTTGTTTTAATTTGTTTAATTGACAATTGAGATTAAAACAAAAAAGTAATAGAATCCATTATGTTTGGCAATTGTTAAAAAAGTAATTCATTTTCTTAATATTTTTGTCTTTTGTTAAAAAAAAATATTTGTATTAAAAATATTTATTGTTTAAGTCCTTGTAATTTAGAAGGATATAAAAAAAATTATAAATTTAAAAAAAATGAGAAAAAATAAAAATATATAAACTTTTAATAGCAATTAATAATTTGAATACGTGTGTTTAATAACATAATACGTTTAGATCAATAATATTATGAGATATCATTATGACACATGTGAATATAGATATCATTCTAATTGTAGTAACATAGTTTAAAAAAAAATTTAAATTTAAAATTTTATTTTATAATTTAATAAAAGATGCATAAATTAAGGAATGAATATTGGTCTTATTCTGGTAACATAATTTAAAAAAGAATCTAAATTTAAAATTTTATTTTAAGAATATAAAATTAATTTATAGACCAATCATATTGTGACACATATTAACAAAAATAGAATAAAATAATTGTAACTTTCAACTTTAACAAGGTGACAACATTTTGTAATTATAATAATATATAGATTTTGTGTGAGATTTTAAAACTTTCATAATATCTCTTCTTAAAAGTATTCTTTTGTAAAATATATAAATATATAAATAATCTCAGCGTCATTCTTATTGTTCCTTAATACAAAAATTATGAGCTAATTATGATAATTTTAAATTTGTATCTAAAACTTATAAATCACAGGATAGATCATTATCATTTTAAATTTATACAATGTCAATTTTAAATTTAAATTAATAAATTACTTTCCATATTTAGTGATTGTCAATTTTGAATTTTAAAATGAATTAATATACTTTATATTTTTTTTAGATTTGATATACTTTATATTTGAAAGTCATAAATTAAGAGAAATTATTATTATTATTATTATTATTATTATTATTATTATTATTTTACTTGAATAAGAGTTAGTCAAAAGAAAATTTTTAAAAATCAAAAAATTATAAAATTTAAATTAAAAACTTAAAACTTTTAGAAATTTTATAAGTTAATTATATATATTTTTTTTACTTATATAATATATAGATTCTCATTGATTAACGATATCATTACCAAGATGAATGCCATTTATCATGAAGCTTTTCTTTTAAAAAAAATTATTTAAAAGTGAAATAAATGTATAATATATATTTAAAGTTAGTAAAAAGTTAGTCACATCAGCAATAATTGTGGATCACAAATGTACATATTTTGAAGAAGTTGTAATACTATTATTGGAGAAGTTATTGGTTGGTCTTGAAGTATTGTTTCACATCATTTATTGAGAGATAAGTATTTCATTATGTCTTGAAAAGAGACAAAAATATGAGTCCTACCTCCCCTAGAAACAAACAATAATTTTCCCTATTATCGTATAAACCAAATGATGTGAGTCCCACACCCATCTGACACATTTGATAAAAATTTTGATAGAACTTTTTAGATCTCTAGCATTACTTTTGTATACACACCCCTAATATTTACTTTTGACTATTTGGTGTTTGGGGTTTATTCTTTTTGTTGACTTTTCATTTTTAGTGAACATTTTTAAAAGAAAAATTATTTTTTTTTTAAAAAAATTTTGGATACTACTTGATTAGGCAAACAAGAAAGTAAAATAAAAATAAAATTTTGAAAAAAAAAAATGTCTCGAATTTTTTTTTTTTAAAAAGGCATTAATAATTGGCTTTTCTTGTTTTTCTATTTAGATTGTTTCAAAAAAAAAAATTCATCTACCCAAGACAGATTAAATTTTTTTGGCATAATTAAAAATAATTACTAGAAAACAAAAAAATAAAAATTGAAAAATAAAAATATAACTTTTTTAAAGGTATATATGCCTAGGACTAGCCCTAAAACATTTGTCGCCTAAAGCGACAACTAAAAATGAGGCCGTTCACATTTTAAATTTTTTTTGTTAACATTTTTATTGAAAATTTACTTGTTTTGAGGTCTTAATTTTTCTTATGACATAATTGTTTTAAGGTAAAATTTTATCAATTTTAATTTTGAATAACTTTTTTTTATGGGAAAACAACAATTACAAGTATTCTTAATAATATTTTGTAAGAAACACATAAAATCTAATCATTTTATATAATTTAGTACATTAATTAGAGTGCTTTCTTCATTACTTTGAGGAAAAAAACTAGTTTAAAGAAGAAAAAAAATGAATATTACTTTTTAGTTGGACATCGAGAAAATAATCTCATTTTTATATTAGTAGTCTCTTATGTGTATGGTGTAAAAAAAAAAAATTATGTTTAGTACAAATCTTTTTTATGTGTTAGACTTGCGCCCCAAAAAAAATCTGCCTATAGTATAATTATTTTAAGACTGTTTCACTTATTTATAATTTTTTTAATAATAAAAAAAGTGACGGAAGAGAGAGAGAGAAAGAGAATAGGTTAACTTTTTAGGAGAAGATATTTAATTAATATTTTTAATTATCTTTAATTCATCTTATGTCTATGCTAAAAATCAAGCAGCTAATAATTTCCTTATATACGTTGTTACATTTGTATGCTTTTTTTTTTCTTTTTTTTTTTCACATTACATCAATAGTTTGATAGAAAATATACAACAATTGGTAGGTTTTTTCTGAGTTAGTGAGCCTGTTTCAACCAATATATATATATATATATTAGGGGTGGGCATTGATTCGATGACCCGTCTAACTCAGCTCGATATCTTTAGGACTTGCAAAAAAAATAAAAAAAATAAAAAATTAGCCTATATGGTTGAGCTAGACAAAATTTTTGAACCCATTTAATTTTCGAACTGAACTAGGGATAAAGAGTTTCAGCTTAGCTCAACCCAACCCGCCCATTTCCCAAAAAGGAATATTTAGGCAAAAGTCCCTCATTGATCCCTTTATCCCTTTAAAGTGAAAAGAACAATTCAAACTTTTTTAATTTGTTAGCCCCCGGAAAAGAATCACTTCTTTCATCAAGGACAAGCATATTTGTTTCCATTTTTTTATGGACAATCATACCCTCAGTAACTACTTTTACATTTCAAATTTTAAAATGATATAACTTTTTATAAATACATTAATTTTTAATAAAATTAGTACTTTTAAAATTTTATCGTCATGATCTATTAAACAATTTTCATGTTAACTATAAAATTCTCTTTTAAAAAAAATCATAATTTTTTTCTATTGAAACTAACGTCTACTGAAAATTTTACTTTGTATTAGAATAAAATTTTATTGTAATACAGAGTAAAATTTTATTGTTTACGTCATCTACAACAGTAATTTTTTATTTTTATTTTTATGAATTTCATAATCAACCTGAATCTTGTTTGATAGATTTTAAAGAGAGAATTCTAAAAATATTAATTTTATTAAAATCCGACATCTAAATTCAAAGTTATATTATTTTAAAATTTAAAATATTAAATTAGTCAATAAAGATATTTTAGTAATAGTTGCGTGTGCTGAACTTTTGAAGAAATTTTTTTTGTCATTATCCTTAATGTATTAAAATTTTATTATGGTGGAGTTTTGACCAAATCCCCTATTATAAAATATTAATATTAATTTTAATTTTTGTATTATTTAGTTATAAAACAAATTAGAAAAATAATAAAAGATACATATATATAATTCTTTCTATAATTTAAACTAAAACTCTTCTTAAAAGATTTATTTATATTATAATTGATTTTAAATAATTACTAAATGGATTTAAATAATTTAATAGATCTTTAAGACGAAAAAATAAATAGATTAATAATTTATATTTACTGGGTTAAGTGAGTGGGTTTGGGATTTAGATATTTTTTTAAAATTAGGCTTAGAATGCTTAGATTAGACTCGATGTCGAATCAAACTGAATTTAGAATGACACATAATCTTACTATACAATGTCGATCTGACTCGAATCTGATCATACTCGATGTTTGTCCACCCACAATATATTGGCCTATTTTAGTAATTGGGTTAAAAGTTAAAAAGTTGACTTTTTAACTTTTTTACGTCATATTATTTCTCTATTTTTTAAATATTATTTTTTTAAAAAAATTAAAAAATTAAAAAATTAACTTTTAATTTAGTTTTCAAAATTGAGGACTTCACATTGCAATAATAAAAAAATTGGGGCCTTTCAAATTCGGGAGCAGCTTTGATTGCTTTATGCTTGAGCCTCAGCATATGCCAAACACCCAATGGAATGCGGAGGGGGAACAAGCAACTGCAACAAAAATTATTTGGTGGTCTAGGTGCTACTTGACAACATTCCTTACCAAACACCAATAGACATGTCATCTGCTATTTTTTTATAACCCAAACTCAAAATCATAAGTTTCAATCTTTCCACTAATCATAACTAGGGGTACAATTTGGACGGGCTCAATCCGAACAACTCGAGCCCAGTTTAAATTTTTTTAGAACTTGGACAAAATATTTTCAAATTTGGTACGAGTTTGGGCAAAAATTCAGAATCCCGAATTAAATTTGGGCGGGCTTGGGCAAGAATGTCAAACAACTCGAAACCCGAATTATATATATATATATATAAATATTAAATATATATATAAATTATTAACCATTACATGATATTAAAGTAATTTATATTATTAAATCATATTAAATATATATTATATATACAAATAACATAAAATCTTATTTCTTTTTTATTTTTTATTTTTTATTTTTACTCATAAATTGTAAGGATTACTATAATGACATCTTCTTATATTATATAAATTATTTATTTTGATAGTATTAATGATTTTCTATAAATAAATAAAAAAATGTAAATAGAGTCGAATTTTAATAATTTAATAATGTAACTGAAAAAAAAAATCATTTACAACTCGGACAATTCGAGCAACTCGGGTTTAACTCGGGTCGGGTTTAGGCAGACAATTTCGAGTTACAATTCGAACTTAAACGGGCTTAGACAGGTCTCAATATAATTTAAATTGAGCTTAAATAACCTCCTGACCTGATCCAACCCGCCCAAATTACACTCTTAATCGTAACACACCTGAAATACCACACCATCATGCATGCCCAAGACCATCAAATAGCTTCTTCAACTCCAATCAACAAATGTCAAATCAGCCACTCTTTTTGGTCGAATTTCCTTAAGCAAAAAGATAGAGAATAAAGCTCAATTGAGGAGCAATTATTCATTGCCCCCAAAAGTACTGACGCGGAGTAACAAGAAAAAAATTATTAAAAATGAAGCAAAGGTCCTGTTTAGTAGAGTTGTGAGAAAGTGCTTATAACTTATGCCTTGACAGCTTATAACTTATAACTATGAACATAAGTTGATTTCTGATTTATAAATTAAGCTTCTCCTGCCCCATTCAAAGAATAAGCTGATTTCTGACTTACAAAAAGCTATAAGCTGTATTGTTAAGCTAAACCAAACACATCAAAATAGCTTAAATTAAGCTGAAAGCTGAAATAAGCTGAAAATAAGCTGTACCAAATAGGGCTAAAGTCATAAAAATTAATTTTACACGTTTCGAAATATTTTTAAGATAAATTATGTTTTGCATTTCTGTATTTTATATCAAATTTCACTTTAATTTCTACATATAAAAACATAACAGTCAATTTCTTACATTTTTTATTAAATCCTACTTTGATCTCTATGTATGAAATTGTGATAGTTAACCTCTTGTACTTTTGAAAAATCTCACTTTGGTCTCTATAAGTGTCAATATCTCATTTCTGTTACTCAGTTGTTTAAATATTTAACAGAATTTAGTCATGTAATAAGAATGTGATTACGACATAAGGGTAAGAAAATAAAATCATCTACATTTTCCACCATTACACACTTTATTTTAAAAATTACATTAAAATATGACTATATTAGGCTAAAACAAATGCAGATTGTGAACAATTAAAAAGATGAACTAGGGTTTTGGATAAATTGGAATCACGAAATTCTATTTTTTACGATAATATAGTCTTCTGTCTATTCATTTTTTTTTCCTCTTTAATTTATTTGTCGTATTTTTTTATTTATTTCAAAAGCTCTACTTTGTTGTCTTTTCGTCCCAATTTTTACTATATATATATATATAGTATTATATAACTCTCATGTACTTATCACGTAGGACAAAATATATTGATGGAAAACGTGGATAATTTTTCTCTTTTACTCTCATTTCATAGTCACATTTTTATCACATGACTGGATTTTGTTAAAGATTTAAAAATAAAATAACAGAAGAGGGACGTTTTTTTTTTTTTTTTGATCAGCAAAGAAAAGGAATTTTATTGATGAATCAGAAAACTATTACATCAATAAAAGATAGAGGAGGATGAGTGCAACAAGCATCATAGCGAATCTAGTTAATCCCAACTAGGTTGGCACCAATAAGATCGCCTAATCATATGCTAGCACACCATCGCCAGTTGGTGAGAAACCAACCACAAACACCAAAACAACCACACCCAAGGAACTAACCAAACCTGAAACAGACCCAACACCCCACACTATCAAACAACAATAACTAATGAAGTGGACAGACCAAAACCTATAGTAATTGCTCCTTTATCAGTAGCCCAGATTCACCAAAACAAAACAAAACATACCAAAATTACTCCTCTTATCAGTAGCCCACCGCAGCAGGAGCCCAGAAGCAAGAGCAGATTTTTCACCATCAGTTCAACACACCAAATTAGATCAACATAGTAAGACAGACACCACAGCATTTTAGCATTCCATACTACATCAGATCAGGTCCATAGTGCCCAGACAGATCAACATCAGCCAACTAAAATGAACTCCTAATAGCCACATCAAACAAGCATCCGCTCAATCCAAAATCAACCCCATAACAGCAGCAAGGCACATTCCATCCAATGGGCTAGCCACACCTAGACCTTGAAGGCAGATTACAACAGCAACTTGAGTAGAGACAGTCTGCAAAGGCAGATTAATCCTTGCACTTAAATCAACTTCTAGCTTAGCATCTTTCTAACATTCTGCAAATTCGACACCAACTCTTGCACTGAGTAGAGACAGTCACTTGAAGCAGCCTTAAACCATAAAATAACTCTTGACTTTATCAATTCCAACAGTTCCAACAATAAAGGTTGTTTCCCATTAAAAAACACTCATTCCTCATCCTCCAAACAGACCAGAGAGTGGCTAATGGGATAACCTTCTAGATTATGCCTTCACTTATCCTCCAAGTGAACCCTCTCCACCAATCGAGTAGACCTTCAACATTCTGAGGAGAAACCCACTGCATCCTCCACCACATCAGTAGACTAGACCATAGTTGCCAAACAACAGGACACAATAACATAACATGGTTCAAAGATTCTAATTCTCCATTACAAAAAACACAATCAGAGCTAGTATTGGGATTCAGCAGCCCCAACCTATGAAGATATGCTTTTGATTTAATTCTACCTTTCCAGACAAGCCAACAAAAGAATTTCACCTTTGGTGGCGACACGTTCTTCCAAATGAACTCTATAATAACTACCGCCAGCCCAGCTGTAAGTTTGTTATATGCTATAGTAGTGCTAAACTTCCCAGATGATGAATCCTTCCAAACCAACGCATCAGCTTTCTTTGACAAACATGGGGGACTGGTATTTAACTTATCCATTAATCGTTCAACTTCAAGTTCCTCCCACGCCCTCAGTCTTCTCCTAAACTTCAGATCTCATCTTGATTTATTCCTTTTCCTTTCAACCATATCAGACAAAGAGACCTCTTTCTCTAATGACAACTCAAATAGCCTTGGATACTCCTCCTTGAAACAATTTGCATCAATCCAAGTATCTTCCCAAAATCTAATTCGCTTACCATTCCTCACTTGAACTTCACAATTTTCCACAAAGAAACTGTACAACTGAGCGTTGTTGACAACAGTATTTAAAATATCACCCCAAAGTTTTGACCTCTGTCCACTTTCCTTAGTAAATGGTGTCCATCTTCTACCTGCGCTGCCATCTTTGCTATTTAATATTGACTTCCACAATGACTTGTCTTCACACCCATACCTCCACCACCATTTAGCTAACAAACACTCATTAACCATCCTTAACTTCCTAATACCCAAACCCCCAGTGTCTTTGCTCTTTGTAACCTCCTCCCATTTTACCAAATGCAACTTCTTTTGTACCTCTGAACCACCCCCACAAGAATCTGGCCTGGATCCTATCGAGTAATCTTGCTATATTCTCTGGCATTTTAAAAACTGAAAGATAATAGATAGGTAAGGATGACAGCACAGCTTTGACAAGAGTTAACCTGCCACCAAAGGATAGAAGCTTCCTTTTCCACGAAGCTAATTTCGCCTTGAATTTGTTAATTACTGGCAACCACGAACTTCTCCTCCTTGGATTTGCACCCAGTGGTACCCCAGGATACATAAAAGGTAGCTTTTGATACATGCAGTTCAATTGTTTTGCAAAAAGTTCCCTAACAGAAGAGGGACATTGACACTTATATAGGGCCCAAAGTGAGATTTGAGTAAAAGTGTAAGGGGTTGACTATCACGATTTCATGTGTAGGAATTAAAGTGGAATTTAACCAAAAGTACAGGGGGTTGATTGTCATGATTTCATGTATAGGAACCAAAGTGAGATTTGGTGCAAAGTGTAAGGGGTGCAAAGTGTAATTTATCCATATTTTTATATATTTATTGTTAGGGTAAATTATACTGACACACTTTGAGGTTTATTTTAATATAAATTGTTTCCCCACATTTTAGAAATTATATTTCCTCCTCAAATTTAAATTCACCATCTATTAATTGATAGTTAAATAATTAATATTTTTTTTGCTAATGTCATCATTTAAAATTTTTTAAAGGGGTTTTCAACAGTAAACCCTTCATTAAAAAATTTTAATCAAAAGAAGACACATATATTCACTTTGTTGGAATAAGGACAATCTACACGCCTTGCTCACAGAATTCATGCATCACTGACCAAAATGCCCTTTTACAATTTTTTTATTGGCACCGGGATATCCAGATCAAAATCCGACTAATCCTCAATGGTGCACAGGCCTTCAATAAAGAGTTTCCCGCAAATGCATCACGGTTAATTCAAGAGTTTTTTCCTAGTCCGATGTTTCCAAGAAATTGTTAGTACCTAAGAGGTTTCGATCCCTAAACCTTAGAGAGAACACATCCTCAACACCCACGATTTTGTCACCAAGCCAACCCCTTAGGATTGCCCTTTTACATTTTTTTTAACTTTACAACTCTATCATTTTTTATGTAGATGCATATTTTTCATAAAATTAGTATTTTTAGAATGTTCTTGTCAATATCTATCCAACAAGATCCATGTTGGCTATAAATTGTTTTTTTTTAAAAAAAAAAACAAACCAACAACAAAATTTTACTGTCAAGTTAGTATTAATAGAGCAAAATTTCACTATGTTAACATATTTAAACATCAAAATTTTAACATTAATAGTATATTTTTTCCATCACAATCACTAACCACCGCACTTACTATCACTACTACGATCACCATTGGAAATATTTGAATGAGAAAAAATCCTATGTTATAGAGTAAAATTTTACTAGCTAAGTTCAACACTTAAATAGTAAAATTTCATTACAATCACCACAATTAATATCACTAATACTATTCATAGTTGAAACTTTAAAGGATAATTTTATCAAATCTGTGAAATTATACATCAAAATTTTAATGTGTTAACATCAACAAGTTTGATTTTAACCTATAAAATTGTTAATGTTAGTGAGTCTGAGTTTAACATTTAAAAAATGAAATTTAACCAACCCATCATAATAAATTTATCAAAATTGTGAAATTGGTAGCCTTTATGCAATAAAATTCCACTGTGTTAATGTTATGACAATTTCCTTTATAAGCTCTGATACTACACTACAACAAATTGCACTTTTAGCGACCAAATTTGGAGACTAAAAAAATTTAACCACCAAAAGTTGTGAAATTGGTGACCAAAAATTATATTAGTCAGCAAAAGTACAATATTTAGCAACTAATTTTTTTTAGTCGGGATATATTGATTATTGACAACTAAAAAAAAAATTAGTCGCTAAAAATGCGACAATTGGCAACTAAAAATTTTTTTAGTCATTGTATAGTTAGTTTTGGCTATTAAAATTATTTAGTTGCCGAATGAAAATCAAAAATTTACTTTTTATCTTTGGTGACCAAAAGTTTGGTCGCCAAAAAGTTATTTAGCGACTAAAAAGTATTTTAGTCGCTGTATAGTTAGCTTTGGTTACTAAAATTATTTCGTCGCCAAATGAAAGACTTTTTATCTTTGGCGACCAAAAGTTTAGTCGCCAAAAATTTATTTTCAGCAACTACAAAATATTTTAGTCGCTATATAGTTAGTTTTGGCTATTAAAATTATTTAGTCGCCAAATGAAAAACTTAAATTTACTTTTTATCTTTGATCGTCAAAAATTTATTTTCAATGACTAAAAAATATTTTAGTCGTTGTATAGTTAGTTTTGACTACTAAAATAATTTAGTCACTGAATGAAAAATAAAAATTTACTTTTTATCTTTTGGTCGCCAAAAATTTATTTTCAGCGACTAAAAAAAATTTAGTCGCCAAAGAACTAAAATTTTTGAAGGGAGACATTTCAAAATTTGGAGGGATTTATAAAATTAATTGGCGACCAAAATGTTTAGTCGCGAATTGTGTAAAATGACCAATAACCATATATATATATATATATATATTGTTTCCAAACCAAACCCTAAACAAACCAGTGCCTCTCTCTCTCTTCAGCGTCTCTCTCCCTCTCCCTTTCCTTTTTCGCTGCTCTTCTCCCCTTCCTCTCTCACTGCCACTTCACCAGCTACGGAACAGCTCTATATTTATTTTCGATGACCAAAAACATTTTAGTAGTGGTAATATAATTTTTGGCTACTAAAATAATTTACTCGCCACATAATTAGCATAGTTTTACTTTTATCTTTGGCTACAAAAAAATTATTTTCAGTGACCAAAATAATTTAGTTAGCAATAATAAAATTAAAAATTTTTGGTGGGAAAAATATTACTGCTCATTTTGGTTTATGTTTAAATTTATTGTTATTATTTTTTATTTCTTTATATCGATGCATACACAGGAAAAACTAATCAATGAACACATTAGAGTCTCTTAGAGCATCTCCAACCCTGTACCTATTTTTTCATCAAATCTGAGTCAAAAGTAACCCATTTCACCAAATCTCAAATCACCCACTCCAACGCTGCATCAAATTTGCATCAAAATTAGTGGGGCGACCGGTTGGTCAACCGGTGGGTCGACCGGCCGGTTGACCGGTTTGCCAAAATTTTTTTTTTTTTTTTTTTGAATTTTTTGAACTTTTTTTTTGAACTTTTTTCGGGACAACCGGGTGGTCGACCGTTAGGCAAAAAAAAATTTTTTTTTTTTTTTTTAAACTTTCTGAACTTTTTTGGCTGAACGTTTGAATCCTTTACTGGTTGACCAGTTGGTCAACCGGGTGGGCGACCGGTTGGTCGACCCGGGTCCCCCTCCAACGGTCCGCAACAGTGTTTTGATGAATTCATTTCTTTGTCCTCAATCTGATGAAACATTTGATGAATTGTCAATTTGATATGAGTTTTGATGAAGGGTTGGAGGCGTGAACAGTAGGCTGAATTTAAATCTGATATCAGTTTTGGTGAAGGATTGGAGATGGTCTTACTCTCACTCTCGTCAATTGCCTATCGCTCTCCTCTCATCGACTGACCATTGCCCACTGTAGCTCATCATCTCATCGCCATCATTGGTACACCGTCTCACCTCCCACTGATTTTGATTTAGGCTCTCTCTCACTCTCTCGCTCTCTCTTCGTGTCTCTCCCTTTTTCTATTTCCCCATTTCACTCTAGATCTATGATTTTTTTTTTTGGGGGGGGGGGGGGTTTGTTTTCTTAATGTTGTAGGAGTTTGAGAGTAAATGGGTTGTGATTTTTGTTCTAGATTTAGGGGTTTTTTTTTTTTGGTTGATGTAGATGCTTGATCTCTCCTGCTAAATAATAAATATATTGATGGAGATTTGAAGTATTTTACCTTCAACTTATAAACAGAGTTAATTCCACAAGGTATTCCATTAGCGAACCTTCAACCATCGTGGAAGTGATGAAGAACAACAAGCTTGTTTTATTGAGAGATTCTTTGAGACTAGTGGATTTGGGCCAAGGTCTTCCCATTCTCTCTTTCATTTTTCTTCCGATTTGGGTATAATTTGCAACGAATCAACTATATAGTTTTCGTTCTGCTCAAATTTATGATTTCAATATAGTATACACTGTGAATATATGTTTTGATTTCATTATAATTTGTATATATTGATTACAATTTCAATCTGTATAGTGCTTTTCATTACAAGTTAGATTTGAATTTGATTTTCTCTGTGATTAAACATTTTCAAAGTTCCTTGTCTGTTTCATGATCTTTGTGATGTTGATTGATTGTGATTTGAATGGTAAGGTTAGCATTTGGAGAAGCAACAGGAGCAGTCCAGAATATTTATGAATTTGATATTGACAAGTCTGATGGTTGTGCTATGCTTTAGTTTATTCAAAGGTTTGCTCTAAAGCACTTTGAACTACTAGTATTAACAATCTAGTTCCTAAAAGTTATTAAAATCTGCTATAGATAAGCTTGGATATGGTCAAACTACCTATCTCACAAAATGGAACATTTGTTTACTATTTTTTTAAACTATAGGATCTTGATTCATTATTGTCCTGCTATTTACTTTTATCACATCTTAAATTTTATTTGTGGATTTTGTTTTTATGAAAACAAAACCGATTGAAATATTGTTTGGCAATATGTATAAAGAATCACAAGATAACTGTAAGTCCTTGCAAGTTAAGCATTGTAGATATTTGATTTACCTTTAATTTTAACTAGTTTCTCTCATATACAACATTTATATAAAAAAGGGCCTAAAGAATTGGAAAAAAAGGCATTTGGAGCAGGTTTAATCTATCTTTGGTTAGGTAGTAGACATTATAGTTGGGACATGGGATTCTTTACCCAGCTGAAAAGTGGAGTGAGGGTGGTATAGGAGCTTTTTGTGGTTTACAAAGCAAAAAGGTCCCAAGTTTGCTTCTCTTATGAATGCTAAAAGCAATTTATTTTCTGTTTTGCTTTATATTGAAGCGTGAACTATACCAGTCCTACACAACTTGATGACTTCATGATCATTTAATAGTTCAAGTCTCTTCTAGGGAGTATAACAAACTTATCATTTTTTGCCACACAAATGAGTACAGTTTTGCCTCATTTTAAGACAAGGTGAAACACCAATGTGGAAGGATAAGACAAGCTGAAAATTTGGTAGCAAATGAAAACAAACCCTAAAACTGACAGCATTTTATAAAGGATTCTACAACTATGTAATATAATGATAATATTTCTGAAATTTCACTTGGATACACAATTATGATTTTGTTTCTGAACTCATAAGCTAGCAATTGCATTTAAAAAATAGTGATGTGTTTCATATTAGATTATTGTTGAAAGTTTGAAACCTTTTATAGCAAATATAGGAGAGAAATGAAATGCCTATTTATTTATATTCTTTCTCAATATTTTTGTTGAGCCTGCTGAGCCTACTGCATATTGAGAAAAACATATTTCCTATGTACAATTGGTAATGGTAGTTAGTTGGACTTTTATGTTGCTTCAAGTAGTGAGAGGGAAGTCACCACCTTGTAATTGGGAGTATGTTAAAGAATTTATAGGTAATGTTTCTATTGAAAGTTTTTGGTGTTTGATCTAATTATAAATTATTTGTTGAAACATAACAAACAATAGATCAAACAGAACATCAATATGCAATATATCTTCTCAAGTTAAATTTCAAGAGTAGATATAAGGATCCACACAAATAGAAGTAATCAGCCTTAAGTTTTTACTGTCCAAACAAAAGAGCCTTTGCTCTACTGCTGCTGCTGTGATAGTCTAATAGTTTGGGGCAGGTGGCCATTTGCACTTATAGCGATTTTGGTTTGGACTCGAACCCTTTGATGTTTTGGATCAGGTTTTCATTATCTTGTATAGTTATTTATGCCTTATTTCCCTTATACCTCTTTGAGTTTGGCTTTTTGGTTGTGTTGGTTGCATTTGGAACATGTTGGTAACTTGTTTTTCAAAAACCTTATTGCCCAGAATTTTGCTTCTACGCGCGAGCGTCACTTCTTGCGCTCGAGCGATTTTTGTGAACTCTCAGTACTTTTGCAGGTCTGCAAAACTATTGAGAGTTGGTATTCTTTGCTGGAGCAAAGCTTCTTGCTTTCGAGTGGGCTTTATTGTGCTTAAGCGTTGGTCTTCTGTCTATAAAATTACTGAGAGTTTGTATTTCATGCTCGAGTGACAACTTCTTGCGCTCGAGTGGTCACATCTTTTGTGTCTTACGCTCGAGCAGACTACACGTATATCAGTCCGTAAAAGCCACTTTTTACATCACTTTTTCATTTCACTCTTTCTTTAAACTTTCTAAAAACCCTAGATCTACACACTCTCTCTCTCTCTCTCTCTCTAAAACTCACATTCTCTCTTCTAAAATACCTAGATCCATCGATTTCTCTACCCTACTCCCTTTGAGAAAAAGGTAGAGTTCATTTAGAGCTTCATTTTCATCCAAACAAAGTTGGGTTTCGGCATTGTTAAAGTTTCTTCACTCTCTCTTTCATCTTCTAAGCTTGAGGTAGGGATTCTTCACACTCTTGTATAAGTTTTACCTTAGTTATTTGCTATTTCAAAAGATTGTAGTGGTTTGAGGGTTTTAGGTAAAACCTAGGGTTTGGAATCAAAATGAAAAACAGGGGTTTTCAAATGGTTTCTTGGAAAAGCTTGTGGTTATGAAATTGGAGTTCATATATGTTTAAATGAGGTATTTCCTACATTGAAATTAATTTTCTAAGAAAAAAAGGTTTTGCCCTAAAATGTAAATGTTTGAGATTGTAAAGAGAAAATGGAATTAATGTTGAGAATTATGAAATTGCAGTAATGTTGATGATGATGGCGGAGTTGGATATGTATTATCACTCTCATCTTGAGATTTTAGAAAATTGTATCTTTAATGAAATTTATTTACCTGTTTAGAGATATCTGTTTAGGGCTATCGGTGGAGGATAGCTATGAATGTTGTAGAAATTGCATGAGAATTAGGTGAACTAAAACTAATTTCTCAATCATATACATTAAACATTGTTGCTTATTTAATACATTGAAAATATATATGATTTTGAGAAAAAGTGGTTAACGTTGGTAAGAGGTGTGTACCACCAAAACAAGTTGGCCTGTTTGTCTTGGGTGAAAGTCCCAAAAAATGCACGTATACATGGGTGTCGATTCCCGCAGACAAAATATCCATGAAACGGCAATAGTAGCGCTTGTATAGGCTACATTTGCATGGGTGCCGTTTGACAGTTTCCTGCGGATGAAATATCCATGAAAGGTTGTACTGGTTTGAGATTTCCCCTTTGTTTTCTATTGTAAAGAACATGATTTTGAGAATTGTGATATAAACTGGGCATGGCATTATTTTTGGAAAGAAACGTAAAACGTTTTGATATAGGCATTGCATATGCATGAAACCTTATGGCTTTGTTAAGATTTATACATTTTGTTGTAATGTTTCTACTGGGTTTTGGCTTACCCTATGTGGGAAAAACCATTTTCAGGTACTGGTGATATGCCTCCACCAAGGACTTAGTTTGGGAGGACTGTGGAGCTGAAGGCTCATTGTTGTTATTTTGTATTTAATTTTGTTCAAGCCTAGGGCTTTATCTATATTGAGCTTAAGACTCACTTTTGATGTACCTCAGCATTGACTTGGAAAGATGTAAGCCATTAGGGCATATGGTTATCTGTTTAGCTTTTATTTCTTTTTACTACCTTGTAACACATGCTGTAGATTCAGGATGTACTGTTTATGAATGTATATTGCATGTGTCACCTTTTGTATAGTAAACTTTGATTACTGAAAGCTTATTATTTCGTTTATATTACTATTTATGAGTTGTTATGAGGTGGGTATATTGTATTTATTTGGGGGCGTTACAACTTGGTATCAGAACATACCATGTTTGAATACTTTGGGTACGTTGGAAGTGGTTCTTTTGACAGAGACATTTGTATATATGGTATGCTATGTGATAACGTGCTTATGTGATTATATGGGTATGAGATTTAATTTCTAGGATGTTGATTGGGTCTATGGGTTTCTAGAAGTCTTATTAGAAGAGCACCCAATCATTGCTGTTTCTAATTGGAAATCTGGCAATGCCGCGGGACAGTTATTATCTAGGAAGGAAATTTGTATGTATTTATGTGGCTATGTGCTTATGTGGAATGAATTGTTGTTGTCCACCGCATTAGGACCCGAGTAAGTTAGCTTCGGCATATTTGTAAATGTGCTAATCTCCTTTGTTACTTTTATAAGGATGTTAGGACGTGGACGTGGTGGTGGTAGGCGTGGTAGGCCTAGAAGGCATAGATGCCTTTACCGGGTGAGAATTCGGCGCAAGAGGAAGGGGTTGGTCAAGCCAATGTGGTCGAACCAGTTGATTAATAGGCCATAAGTGCTTTGCCTGTGAGGTGGCTGGAGCTTTGCGAGAATCTATGGACATTCTTAGGGCTAAGAATCACGTCCAGGTCCAAGTAGCTGAGACAGGGCCATCATTCTTGAAAAGGGAGTTCTTCTGATCTAACCCGGATGAGTTTTTGGGTGATCCTAAAGAGTCTTTGAAAAATGATGAATGGCTCGAACAAATGGTGAAGACGTTTGAGATGCTTGGTATCAAAGACAGTGGTTTGAGAGTAACCTTGGCATCCTTCCAGCTGAAGGGAGATGCGGGTCAATGGTGGAAGTATGCGTATGGGCACATTGGAGTAACTTGGGAGGCTTTCATCAACACTTTCCAGGACAAGTTCTTACCTCCCACTGTTCTTACCTCCCACTGTTAAGAGAAGTTAAGGGAGCAGTTCTCATAACTCAAGCAGTTGAACACACAGGTGGCCAAGTTTGAGGCCGCATTTACTAGTCTATCAAGGTTTGCACTAGAGTTAGTGGCAATAGAGGAGTGCCGTTGTGTGGAATTCGAGAACAGGTTAAGGACCAGGATTTTTTTAATGTAGTCGGTTCGATGATTAAAGATTACGGGCGACTTGTAGAGTCAGCGACCCTCTTGAGACCGTGATGCAAATAGAGGAGAAATGAATGAAGGGCTCCAGGAGGAGTTAGGATGCTCAAGAGGACAGTAAGAGACAGAGGGGTTCTACTCTACAACAGTCTTAGGGAGCTTAGTCGAGGTCCACTTTTCCAGTATGGAGTTCGGGTTCTGGAAAAGGTGGTCAGGGAGATTTCACTTGCTTTAAGTGTGGTTAGTTAGGCCACAAGTCTTTAGCTTGCCCGCAGAGAGGATGAGGGCAGTGGTCTGCATCATCTTCAGCTCGTTCTTAGAGCTAGAGTGAAGGGAGAAGGCAGCTGCCTATTTGTTATCAGTGTGGGCAATTAGGGCATATGAAAAGGTTTTGTCCACGGTTGGGTGGCACACCTGGTGCGTCTGGTTCAAGGTAGACACAGTGCCACCAGCCTACACAGTCAGCATAGGCCTCGAGGGCCAATCAGGGAGCCTCTTCAGCTCATTTAGTGCATCAGGCTTATGCTCCGAGGGGTGAGCAGGTAAAGTAGAGACCTTCAAGGTGCGTGTACGCTATTAGCATGCCAAACTTAGTACCAGTGTCACAACCCAAACCCACCCCTATAGGTTTAGCATCGTAACCGGCCAGTAATTCTTGGACTACCGAAGGCCTCTGAACAGATTAACAAAATTAAAGGGCTAGCGGAAGCAAATACATAATTATAGTTGTCCAATGAGCTGTGCTAACTTATATGAAACAGAATATTTAAAACTTGATGTACATAACCGATAGTCATACATTATACCCACACACATTACAGTACTTTAAGTACAGCCAACGACAACAAATCAAGTCTTAAATAAACAGAAACCATAGAACTTAAACACAGGACACTTCGGGAACCTCCACGTGAGGCATAATGGTTGGCTGACAACAGAACACAGATCCAGACAAAAGCCTTCAGGCTCGGGTCCAGAATGCTCACCTATACATATATATACACACAATGAGCTAAAGCCCAATGAATAACATTAAGTTAAAGGGTTTAGTGAACGAAATCCGAATGTATCATAAGCAGAAAACAGAACAAAGCATAATCATAATCGTTCTCATATCAGAACATAATAATGGTACATCCCATAGAACACATCACAGAACGTCTTCCGACTAGAGTAATCGGTTCCGGATACCGATTAAACACATATCACCACAATGAAGTGGCTAACGAGATCTCGTAAACTTATATGTCATGGACCTGCATTTTCATGCCGTCCCCCATGACTTGGGACTATCTATGGATGCCATAATAGATTTCAAACTTGGAATATTCATTCACGAAAACAGAAATCATTTCAGAAATCAACTTATCATATTTCATTTGGAACATAATTCTTATGAACGTATCTTTACAATAACGTTACTCACAGTGGTTCCAGTAAGTGGTCAATCAATCCTCGAGTCTTGACCTACAATCACAAAATACATAACACAAGCATGTCTTATCATTACACATTCATGTGGCCAACATGGCTTAGCTTACATCATATTGATTCTTGTTCTTCCTTAACACATTGCTCAAAACACACTCTTGAATCTCATAACTTAGTACATTCATTCCTTAGTGTGTTTCTAATCCATAACCTCATTACTATGGCTTAATTAAGGCTTAGGAATGCCTAAGATGCAATGAGGATGCCAAAACATGCCTTGGAACACTTAGGCAAAATTTCTGAAAATGAGGTCTATGCTCGAGCGTGGATTTCCCCGCTCGAGCGGACATGCAGACAATGAAGCTCCGCTCGAGGGTTCCTTTCCCCGCTCGAGCAGACTGTAAACTCAAAAAGTACTGGATGCAAGATTTTCACGCTCGACGGGCGCTCGACCCATGCTCGAGCGTGGTGCATGAATTCAGAGTTCACGCTCGAGCGTGAAAGTCCCTGCTCGAGCGCGGGTCAAATTTCTGGAAAATCCAGATTGACCTCCCAAGCTCAAAACTCGAATTCAACCATCCAAAACACATCTCTTGGGCCTCATAGTAAACTTGTAAAACATGAAGAATTTAGGATCATTTCATAAAATCATGGCCCAAGGGTTTGCCAAAAGTTTCCGATTTCAACTTAAACTTCAAGAATGTTTATGAACATAACATGTGTAGACACCCCATTTTTGACCGTCCTCAAGACTTGGACGTCACCGTTTGAACACTCGGTGATCATCCATGTTTGTGTTCATTTTGAGTTCCCGGAGGTCTCGGTTACGCGCCTTGCCTCAAGATCTCTCAACTCGTTTGTTTTGTGTTTGGTTTTGCACCAAACACTTGTGTTTTTGCTTTGAAGAGCAGAGAATGGCTTGTTGGCCGTCCCCACACCTCACCGGCCGTGGCTTGAGACCACCGGCCGTGTCTTCTTGCCACCGGCCATTAGTGATGGCCGGTCGGCACTTTGTGTGGTCGGCCGACCTTATATTTGGCCGATGGCCTCTTTTTTTGGCCGGTACCACATTTTTGCCTTTTTCAGGCATAATGCATGCCAGCTGGAATGCACGGACCCTGCCCCCCATGCACGGGTGTGGCTGTTTTGAACCTTTGCACCCTTTTTGGTCCAAACTTCTTCTAGAAGATTGCACCCTTTGCTCAAGCTTCTTGAGGAAGCTTGACCCTTTGTCTTAGCTTCCTCAAGAAGCTTGGACCTTTGGGATAGCTTCTCTTAGAAGCTTGGTCCCTTTGACCCTTTTGTTTAGCTTCTTTGAGAAGCTTAAACACTTTCTCTTGCTCTATATAAGGAGACCTCCCCTCTCCTTTGTTTTGGTTGAGCAAAAACCAGAGTAAAATACATATATATTCTGATATATACACCTTCTCTCTCTCTCTCTATATATCTCCCTCTCTTTCTCTTCATTTGTGTGTGTTTAAGAGCCTAAAAGTGTGTTTTGTTCTTAGTTTTGCACTAAGACACACACCATTACACCATACTTCGACTTTGAGAGGTGTTGAGGGTTTGTTCTTGAGGTTTTGGGCTGGTTTTGATCAGAAGAAGGGGGCTGCACTTGCTGTTCTTCAAGGGTTCTTCAAGGGTAACACTTTTGCTTTATATTCCCCAATCTTGCACTAGTCTTTAACCTATCTTGCATGCTGTTTTAGACTTTGTGTATAACTGAAAAAAGTCTTGTATTTGCATGCTTAAGATACTTCATTAAGGTTGTTTTGGTGTTGGGGGTCGATCTCCCCCTCTTAGGCCTTGTTTGACCCTTTTTGTGCTTCCATTATTAAGCTTTGGTTACTCTTATGTATTGACCTTCTCACCACTAAAATCCAGAGGATTTTCAATGGTGTAAAAGGGGTTTTGAAGTCTTGCATAGGGGAGGGACACCCCTCTCCCTTGGTCTCTCTTTTGTTTGCATATTTGGCTTAATATGGTAGCATGCATGCCTAGTCTTGTTTGGCTTTATTTCAGAGCTTATTTGGTGTTCATTTAGCATGTCTTACCTCTGTCTCATGTTGGTTTGTTGGCCTTTTGCATGTGTAATACACTTGCTTTGAAATCCCATCATTTGGCCTAAAGTGTACTATGTTGTAGCATATCATTTTAGCATGATTTTGGTTTGGTTCTAAGAGGGTTTTAGCATTATTTTGCCATGATTAAGGTCTGTTAGGCACTGATTTGATCATATTTGCCATGTTTGGTATAGCCACTTTGCATTTTGGCTTGTGAGCCTTGAGGGTGTGAGTCATGAGCATGCTGTAGTTGGGTTGTTTCAATGATTTAGAGTCATCTCACATGCCATTTTAGTCCCTAATCCATGCTTGTATGCTTACATTCATTATCACTTCCATGCCTTGAAGGGTTGTTCTTTAGTGCCTTGAAAAGGGTCATTGTGCATGCTTAGGTGTTTAAGTCTTTGGGGCTGCCATATCAGTGGGTTTTGGGGGCTCATTTTGCATGTTGAAACTCCGTTTTTGGTTGTTTAATTCATGCCATGTGTGGTCATGATAGTTGTGCTAGAATGCTCCTTTTTATGCCTTAGTCTTGGGCCTATTGGTATGCATGTTTGCATGAGCACTTGTCTATCATTTTGGGCACTTTTGGCCACTGTTTTTGGGGTAGGCTGAGGTCTACCCTTTGTGGTTTAAGTCCACCATTGCATGATCATGTTGCATTGCTTTGGTTTCATGCTTACATTGTATCATACTTGCATGTTTGCATAGTGTTTAGCTAGTTGCATCTCATATACTTGTTGCATATTTGGCATGTTTATATTGCATTAACTTAGCTTGCATGCTTAGGATACATTGCATTTGGCATGACTTGTGCCTTAGCTTCATTTGCATGATTGAGCCATTTTGCATACATGCATTGCATTACATTTCGCTTGGTTTGGGGTGTCAAACCAAGCATGAGGAATGGGGTGCATTCGTACTTAAAGTGACGTAACGCACCTCAATCCTCGGTCGCCAATGCCTTTGATCTCAACATGATAGGGTGTTAACATTCATTTGTTCGTTGCATGCATTTACATTGAGTGGCGAACTTGGTATCTTAGGCCATCATGCATTGGAATGCGTGATTGGTGGCCCGAGTACCGAGGGCCACATTCCCATGAGTCTATAGCATGATTGAGAGAGTGGCCATGCATACATTGCTTTGAATTTCCTTGCCATGCACTGTCTGCCCTCTGCTGCTGTCAAAAACAGGATTTTGCAGGAAGCAATGGCCGGCCGGCCATATACAGTGCCGACCGGCCATCAGTGGCTGGCCGGTGGTCCAATATTTGGCGGATTACCACATTCTCATGGCTGGTGGTGCTTTGCATTGGCCGGTGGTATTCCAGAGTGATCAGGAAGTAGTTCAGAGGTGCCCCAAGAATTTTCACAGCCTTCAGAGGAGCAAGGCAGTGTAAACAGAGGCAACAGTGGCATGGCACAGGTTTCCGGGCAAGACGAGTCAAGCATGCATCATCCCCGCATTCCGAGGCAGGGCTGCGGCCACCTTCTTTCTGTATTTAATTTTTCAATTAATTAGAAGTTCTGTAATAATTAATTTAGCAGTATTCATTTGGTTGTGTAATATTTATTCAGACCCTCCGAGCGAGGGCAATTGTGTAATAAGTGTGCGTGAGTGTGTGTATGTCTTCCAACCCCACGTCTTTCTTCCCTTTTATTTACTAGCTTTCGATGGTCAGTTTAGGGCATGTTTCAATTAGCATACTTATGACAGCATTGTTTGCATACATTCATTCGTTTTGCATGCACCGGGCTCGGCGCATCATACTAACTGCATTTGTATTTCAATCCCAAATTGAATACATGTTAGCTGTAGCATTTCACATGTCATTTTAGAATAGTCGAGCCTATTGTAGTTGCATTCCTACATGTGTTGCATTAGGCATTTCTGTATAGTTAGGATCATGCATGGATTTCTAACATAGCTTTTGTTTTGGCTTGGAGTACTCTGTAAGTCTTTTCTCTTTAGCATCCTTGCATGCGTTTGAGTGTTGCCATGATAGCATGCTTACCATGAGGTTATTTGCTAATGTGATATAACTGCTTGAATGCCTGTGGGTGGAGGTTGAATTACCCGAATTGGAATAAGGCATTAAACTGTGAGTTTTAAGCCCACTAGAAAGTGGCAAAACCATCTTTTTCTAAAGCCCACTTGAGGGTGGCAAAATCTGCATTTTCAGCCTACTTGCGAGTAGCAAACCACTTTAAAAAACAAACATGAAATGTTTTGTTCCAATTCAGGCGATTCAGTCTATACTTGTCTGCTGCGTGCATCACATAGTAAATCTAGGCTAATAACCGGAATAAGAATGCATAATGTTTTCAAAACTAGATATCATGGTTAGTAGAGGCCGATCTTCGGATCGGGCCAGAGGGGGTGCTCATAGCTGACCTTCCCCAATTGTACCCAAGTTCCCGAGCCGATGCAACTTTGGTGATGACAAACACGTGGCCTTAGGCAAACAAGGGCTTGAGCTATGAAGTAAGGTGTAAGAAAGAGTGTTAAACCTCTCTACCTCTGGTAGCTATCCAAACCCAAGTTCAAACACTTGAAATGGACTCAAGACAACACAAAGACATAAGAAATAGATAACAATAAATAGAAAAGAGAGCAAGACAAAAGGTGGTAAGCTTATACCTTTTAAAGAAGACAAGCTCTTGTTTGTAACACAAACTTGGTTCAAGCACACTCTCAAGCTTGAATTGTGATTCTCAAAGCTCAACCAAGGTTCTAAGGCTTAATTCCAAGGTTGTATGTGATGTATAGATATGGTACAAGGACGATCAAATATCTCAAAGTTAGCTTGCACGAGAAGAAGGAGCTCTCGAGGGTGGTTTAGCTTCTTTGAAATATTTCTAACCTCTAACACTGAGATATAGGTTCATATTTATAGAATTTGAGCCAAAAAGGTCAAAAATATCTTCAAAAATAGACAACTGGCGGGCTCCCTCCTAGAACAGTGTTTCTCGCCAAAGAAAGCCAGCCGGCCCCCAATGGCCACGGCCGGCCCTCAATGAGCCACGGCCGGCCCTAATTGTGCTCTCATGTTCCTTTGTTTCAAGCTTAGCGTAGGGTGGCACAATGTTAAAAAATGAACATCTGAGGTAAGAACAAGGTAAATATGAAGGTTTTGGCATTGTTTCGGGGCCCAAGCTTAGATTCCTTTGTTGAGAATTCAAACGATACACAATGCCATTTTTATCATCGCGTGCTCTGGACCAAGCGCCTAAGTCTTACAGGTAGTAAAAAATGGAGTGTCTACATATATGCGATGCTCGTGTCAAAACATTTTATATCTCTTTTCAAAACCATGCCATGCCAAATGAATATCTTAGTTCATAACTCATTTCTTTTACAACAGAAACAAGGCAGTGAATTACACTATGGGAATTTCAAAACAAATATAACCATTTTACGTAAATTTCATCTGTGGGAAACCGTAAGCCGACACCCATGTAAACGTAGACTATACAAGCACTACTATTGCCATTTTACGGATATTTCATCCACAGGATCAGCACCCATGTATACGCACGGTTTTTAGGACTTTCACTATGGACAATCAGGCCAACTTATTTCAAGTAGTCAACACATACTTCCCAGATTTACCCATTTTCTCAAAACGATAAACATTTGCAATGTATAAATATGAAATAATGCCTGATACAAATGGATGACACGATAGTTTCAATTCTCTTAATTCTCATGCAATTCCTATAATAATTATAGCTATCCTTCACCGATAACCCAAAAAAGATATTTCTAAACAGATAAATAATTTTCAATAAAGATAAACTATCCAAATTTCAAGAGTTGGGTGATAATATATATATCCAACTCTACAATCCTCATTAATATCAATCGAATTTCACAATTTCAATATTAACTCCATTATTAATACAAAATTAACAATTGAGACACTTAGGGCAAAATCCCTTTTTCTTCCAAAATCAATTCCAAGGATCAAAATCAACTATTTCATCACAACTCAACTTTATTTTCAATACCACAATCATTTCCAAGAATCCATTTGAAAACCCCTCTTTTGATCTTTAATCTAAAACCCTAGGTTTGTTTCAAAAATCTCCAAAACCACAATATTGTTTAGAAATATCAAATAACTAAGTTAAAACTCATAGAAAGTGCTTAGAATCCCTACCTCAAGCTTAGAAGATGATTGAAGGAGTGATGGAAACTCAAAGACGCCGAAAATCTACTTTGCTCTGATTAGAACGAAGCCCTCGTCAAGCTCTACCTTTTTAACAAAGGGACACGGGTGAAAAACTCGACGGATCTAGGTGTATTTGTAGAGAGAAGTAGAGTTTTAGAGAGAGAGAGGGTGTAGATCTAGGATTTTTAGAAAGTTTAGAGAGAGAGAAATATGAAAAAGTGACTCAAAAGTGGCTGTTCACGAATTGATACACGGACAGATCGATCGAGCGCAATAAGTGTCGCTCGAGCGACCAGACACAATAAGCTGCACCGCTCGAGCGCAAGAAGCTTCGCTTGAGTGAAGAATACAAACTCCCAGAAGTTTTATAGACAGAAAACCTATGCTCGAACACAAAAAGCATTGCTCGGGCTAAGAATACCAACTTTCAGTATCTCTGCAGATCTGCAAAAGTATTAGAAGCTCACAAAGACCACTTGAGTGTAATAAGTACTGCTCGAGTGAATGAATAAAATTCTGGGCAACAACAGTTTGAAAAATAAGCTACCAACTTGTTCTAAACACAACCAACACAACCCAAAAGCCAAACTCAAAGAGAAACAAAGTGAAACAAGACAAGAACAACTATATAAGGAAATGAAACAAGGATCCAAAGCATCAAATGGGCCAGGTTTAAACTAGAATCGCTATAATCAGTTAGTGAAACAATTATCTGGAACATTACTATGCAAAATTGATAATTTCTTAGTTTTAAAAATTGAAAAAAATTGATAATATTCTCAGTTTTACTAAATAGAACTTATTGGTACAGAAAATTTTAGATAAAACCTGAGCTACCATAATATTTGTAAATAGGACTTTTAGGTGATTAACTCTTTTTTTTCTCATTTTTTTTATTTTTTTTTAATTTTTTGTTAATATGTGTTACAATATGATGATCTATAAATTAATTTTATATTCTTAAAATAAAATTTCAAATTTGGATTCTTAGTTATGTTACTATAATTGAAATGAGATCAATATTCATTCCTTAAATTTTGCATTCTATATTAAATTATAAAATAAAATTTCAAATTTAAATTCTTCTTCAAATTATATTACTACAATTAGAATGAAATCAATATTTACATGTGTCATAATAATATGTCATAATATTATTGGTCTAAATATAATTTGTTTTAAATACATGTGTTCAAATTATTAATTGCTATTATTTTTTTTCTTTTTTTCTTTTAAATTTTATAAAAAACAATTACATCCTTCTAAACAATAAGGATTTGAACAATAATATTTTTTAATATAATTTTTTTTTAAACAAAAGAGCAAAACATAACTTTTTTACCACTTACCAAACATGGTGGATTTTGTTAGATTTTTTTTTTTTATTTTTATATCTCAATTGTCAATTAAAGAAATTAAAATAAAGAATAAAGATATCTTTGGCTCAAATTGTTAAAAAGTTACTTTTGCTAAAATAAATTATAAAGAAACATTAATTTTTTTATTCATTAAAAGTGATAGTTCATTAAACTTTTTTTATTTAAAAAAAAGAGAGTTATAGGTGATAATTTATTATTCATCTAGAATTATTTTTCAGATTAAATGAAAATGCCATATTAAATTTTCTTCTTACCTTTTTATTCAAATACTTTTATTTTGTAAGAAATTTGTTTTTATTCTATTTACTATTTTATTGTAATTTTTAAATTATAAAGAATTTCTAAAAAAATCATATTTAAATTATGTATGCCATTATAAAAAGTAATTTTTTTTAATATCAACTTAGTGGTAGTTTGGGAAGTGCCAAATAAGTATACTTTTTTTGTTTTTTATGAAAATATGTACAAAAAAATAGAGATGTAATGTGACCCAAAAATGGATAATAACTATACTTTTTTACTTTGCACGAAAAGATGTGTATAAAAGTAGAGATGTGATATGACCCAAAAAGATAAAAAGATAAGAAAGTATTTTTTAAAATATTTTCAAACAACCCTTTATTCGATGATCCCTTTCTAAACGATGTATTTTTTAAAATATTTTTAAGAAAAATTCTATTGAAAATCTTAAGTATATTGATTTTTCTTTTGTTCATTAATATTAAAATTTTAATTAATTTTATTTATTATTTAAAAAATAAATTTGCTAATAATTTATATATATAGCGATCCCGGTTTTTCCTTCTTTATTTATTGTATTCCGGACTCGGTTCCGTGGATGTGTTGTTGCTGTATTCTCATTTCCATCCTTTAATCTTGGTATTTGAGTCTTGGTTTGTGATGGGCAAGTTTGGAACAGGTTGGTTGTGTTTAGAAACTTAGAGTTGATGTCCAGAATTTTGCCTTCACGCTCGAGCAGGGCTTTTGACACTCGAGCGGGCCCTTTGATTTTGCTTCTCCGCTCGAGCGGGAATTCTGATGCTCGAGCGTGATTTTCCATCTCTCAGTATTTTGTTCTGCAGGTCGTTGGATGCTCGAGCGTCCACTTTCACACTCGAGTGGGGACCATCGACTGCAAAACTTCTGGAAGTGTGCATCTGGCACTCAAGCGGCGCTTTTGACACTCGAACGTAAGTCTGTGTCTGACGCTCGAGCGGGGAATCCCACACTCGAGCGGACTTGTTTGTATATCAGTCTGAATTTTGACTTTTTGGATCGCTTTTTTGGTACCTTCTCTCTCTCTAACTTTTCAAAACCTCCATTGGAGAGCTCCTCACTCTAAACTTCAACTTCTCTCTAAGGTTTGATCTAGTTTGAGTGATCTTCTACCTTAGTTTCTTTGTAAAAAGTGTAGAGCTTGGTGTGGGCTACCTATCAATCCGAAAATCTTTGGGTTTGGAGCATTTCGAATTTCTTCATCTTCTCCACTTGGTTTCATCTCTTGAGGTAGGGATAACTACTCATTTTTATGATCTTTAACATAGATGTTGGGCATTTTGTATAAAAGGTTTGATTTGGGAAGTTTTGGGAGTTAGGGTTTCAAATCTTGAAATTATAAAAGAGGGCTTTCTTGTTCCTTTGAACTATACATGTGTATTTGAGTCTTAAAATGAGCCTATTGAAATTGTTGATAATATTTGAACCATTGGGTCAATATTGGGAAAAATGCCATATTTGGGTTTTATTGGGTCATTAATGTAATTAATGATTTTCATTGTGAAATATGAAATTGGGATGGAAATGACGAAATTGGCTTAAAATAAGGTTGAATGGTGGAGTTGGATTTATAAATCGCTCACTTTTGAAATTGTTGATAACTTATCTGTTGATGCATTTATTATCTGTTTAGAAATAATTGCTTTGGGCTATCGGTGGAGGATAGTCTTGATTGTTGTAGACATTGCATGATGATTAGGTGAATTAAAACTAATCGGTTGAATATGTCATTGAATATGATGGTTGGAATAATACATCGAATTTTATGTATTGATTGATCGTGTATATGATAATTGTTTATATACATTGTATTGTGTGCGAAGAGATAGGGGATGTACTCCACGGTTTGGGAGGAGATAGGGGATGGACTCCTAAACCGGATTTTATTTGTGAGGAGATAGGGGATGAACTCCATTGATACAGCAAATCTGTGTATCATTTACGAAGTATGAAGTGTTGTAATATGAGTTGTTATCTCACGTGAATTGTGAAGTATGGAAGTGTTTTATTATGAGTTATAATCTCATTTAAATTGTTGATATTGGAAAGGTTTTTAACATGAGCCATAGTCTCATGGGAATTGTTTGGCCAGGTTATGAGCCATGATTATAAATCGAAATTGTTAAGTAAAGGAAAGTGGAAAGGATCATGGACATACCTGCTATGGATTTGGATTGTGCTGTATGTTGGTTTATATTAGCTAAACATTTATCAAATGCTAATGTTTTAGTTATTGCTCATATTATGTTTAGCATATCTCTACTGGGCGTTGGCTCACCCTATATGGGACATCATTTTCAGGTTCAGGTGATATGCCACCTCGAAGGATGTAGTTTGGAAGGCTTGAGGCTTTTAGCTCTTTTTGTTGTTCTCTTTTGTATATTACATGTATATCAAGCCATGGGCTTATTTTGTGTAAAGAGTTAGGATTCTACTTTTGTTGAACCCAAGTGTTGACTTGGAAAGTTGTAAGCCTATAGGGCATTTACTTTTGTTGTCAACATGTAATATCTTTTGTAAGAATACTCTGATGAATGGCAATATGTTTTACTCTCTTAAGCTTATGGATGTAATGAATGCATGATTTATGGGTTTATTTTGAGGGCGTTACAATATATTTATATATAATTTTGTTTTGATTACTCAGATTATTTGGTATTTCTACATAGGTCCTCACTTAATTAAAAACTATTTTGTTCAATCTTTAAAAAATTTTAAGCTCGACTCAAGTTGCTTGGGTTGAGCTCACCTAAGTTTGCAATTCTAACAATGGGGCTTGAAAGTTACATGATTAAATTTGTGACAAATTAAAAAATAATAAATAAATTGTGATAAAATTGTGGACTTAAATTGTAAATTTCAATCTTCTTTGTTTTCATAATTTACATACAAGAATTTAACTATTTATATTATTTTGTATAAAAATATATTATTAATTATTTTGAACTTCATTTTAGCCCTCAAACTATACCTTAAAAATCAATTAGTCTCCCAAATATATATATAAAAAATTAAATTAAATTTAAATATTTAATAAATAATTTTTTTATCTCAATAATGAAATTTTAATTTTAAGTAATATACTTTACAAAAATATAATTAAAAAAATATAAAAATTCTTATTTAGAATTATCTCTTTAAGTCTCAAATTATTTTGAGTCGATCATGGAGAAACTAATTGAACCGAAAATTTCTTAGCTATTCTATGTATGCGCGCACGCGCAATTATAATTAGTTTATTCCCCAAATAATTTCAATAAAATTGATCGATTAATAGTAATTTCAATATTGAGTGAATAAAAATTTAGACCACAGTTATTATGAGAGTAACATCTTCTTTTGAAATTTGAAAATTTATATTGAATGATAAAAATGAATTGTCGAGATTTGCCTACAAAATCAAGATTACCTACTCGGTTGTATCATCGATTGAATGACAATTTAAAGCAAAAGTTAGCAATTATTGTCTAAAGAATTCTCAATCGGACTAATACTTAATTTTTTTTATTTAAAATTTAATTTTTTCATTTTTGAGATAATAAAGGAAGCTGCTATTCCTACTTCACTTTGCTCCAAATACACTCCATTTTTTTTTGTTTTTATTATATATAGTTACATTAATAACCTTTCACACAAAATACACTCCTTGAAAAAATTAAAATTCCAAGGGTATTAATACATAGTAATACCCTTTCACACAAAATACACTCTCTGAAAAAATCAAAATTTCAAGGGTATTAATGTAACTATGTATAATAAGGATAAAGAATAGAGTGTATTTGGAGCAAAGTGGAGTGGGAATGGCAGCTTTCATTAAAAATTATTAATTAAATATATATATATATATATTTTGTAATATTTGGGAGGCTAATTGATTTTTAAGGTATAGTTTGGGGGATAAAATAAAATTTTAAATGAAGTTTGGTGTCACACCAACACATTCTGTTTGATTGTAAATAAAATCAGATGATGGGGGTAAATTCAAATTTCAAAAAATTAGGAGTCAAAATTAAAATAAGACGAAGTCTGTGTACCAAATTAATTTTCACATAATAATTTAAGAGGCAAAATGATATTTCCTCTTTCAACAATTTTGTTCAAGTTTAGGAAGTATCAAGAGGCTCCTTCGTGGTCCAAAAATAGTTAGTTTCAATAATTGGATCTTGTTAACTTGTATACTCTTAAGACACATATTAAAAATATTTTAAAAAAATTATACATTTTTTTATTATACTCATTTACATGCAAGATGTACTATTCTTCTAATTCACAGGACTCACAGATTTCTACTTGAAGGAAATGTCACATAAATGCAAGTTTAGAGGCTTTACTCCACTCAATGATTCTTCTAATGCCTAAACCTAGATGCAACCCTCTTTTTTTTTTTTTTTTCTTTATTTTTTTTTTTGAAAAAAAAATATTAAATACTATCAAAGTACTATGTGGGCCTCCAACCCACACCAAGTAAATTATTTGTCTCTCAAGGTTAAAATTTTCCATTACGTTATTAATTTAAAACACCAATAGATTAATATAATATGATACTCCGAAACTACTGAATAGCATCTCAATTAGTTTACATACCATTTTAGGCAATATAAAATGCATACTAAAACACAACATTAAGATGTGAGAACAACATTTTTCAAGGCTCAAAATCTCATTCAAATTGAAATTTCTGTAGATTTGAAATTTTCTGTTTCCAATCCATGTACCTTTCAACATCTTGATTGGTTCACCACATCTCTCTTATTCAAGTTTGGCTCTCCAATATTACCCATTCCCTAACATTGAAATCGAACTTCTGCACTCTAAATAAGCCAGTCTTGCGTCCATAAGAAAATACCATTAAAAGATCATCAAATGATTCAAGCAAATGTATTTGTGGCCAACCTCTTTCATCTTTAGGTGTTGAATAAATGTACATAGCTCTTGGAGGGTTGGGTCCATCAATCTCAACAAGAGCAAGTGTTCCCATGACAGAAATAGTGAAAATATGATCTTTGAAGCAAATGACATTGATGAAAAGAAAAGATGTCAAATTCTTACAATAGTAGTCCACGCACTATCTCCTAGTGTCGCAAAGGCAGAACTATAAGGCCATGTTTGATTCACAAGGCTAATAGTGAGGTATTAATAATCTTATCAAATTAGTGTGACATTCACTATCCCACCCCTGCCCCAATACTAATAATCCTACAAATTTGTTGGATTAATTATCCATTAGATTAATAATCCTAAACCAAAATGTCAAAACAAACATAGGATAATTGGGCCCACGGATTAATAATCCCAATCCCATGCTTTAATCCTTCCAATCAAAGCCATAAATTGCCAAAGTCACAAACTCAATCTCGAATCTTAAAGACTCTGGCCTTGTGGATAAAGTTAACCCAATCTATTTTTCACATGAACTTTATTAGTCCCACAAGAGTATATGAAAAAGCAATAAACATATGGCTAGATTATCTTGAAGCATTTGAAGCATGAGACGGAAAACATGAATAGATGCGACTTGGAGATTTTAAGAACATGTAGCATGAAAACCTGAAAACTAGTTAGGTTTTTATTCTTGGCAATCCCGGTTGACAAAACTCCTTTCAGTTGTACTTGTTTTCGTACTTTTATTTCAGTGAGGCTATGAGTTTGTTAGATGCGAATCCAACCCGAATTGTGCCGTGCAGAGAAGTTTGTGATGTTAATTCTTTCAAGATTGCCACTTCGCTGATTATGATGGGGATCGAGCTGCCCGGTCAGAATCCACTTCGCTGATATTAATCCTAATCTTTTAGAATCTACTCATACTCATAAATCTAAAGGCAAAGATAAACTCAAAATTAATTCTATAGCCAAAAAGGAGAAAGGAAAGATACAAGGGAACTCTGAAAGAGTCCAATACTATGAATGCCAAGGATTTGGCCACTTTGCTTCAGAATGCCCCACTCGTTTGAGGAAGAAGAAAGCCCTTGCCATCACTTGGGATGATAAATCAGAATCTGATGAAGATGAAAGTGAAAATGAAGATCAAGGCGAAGAAGGACATAAACAATTCCTTGCTTTCATGGCGGCTTCTGAAACTGAAGGACGAACAGAGTATTCGAAGAGGCCAGTTGAGAATGCCACTGATGATGAATCCTCAGGAAGTGATGATGAAGAGCTTGAGCAAGCTTATGAAAAGTTGTATAAGGAATCTCTTAACTTATCCAAATTGAATGACAAACTCACTACAAAACTCGAAGCATGTGAAAGTGAGAATGTCAAATTAAAGAAACAGATTTCTGAGGCTAGGAATGATGCCCTTAAGATTTCTAATGATCGACAAGCTCTTTGTGCAAAACTCTTGACTTGTGAGACAGAGAGGAATGAGCTACAGCAAATCTATGCAACATATGAAGAAAAGATTGAAACCCTCGAGATGTCTCAAGTTGCTTTGGAAGAACTAATGATCAAGAAAGAGGAAGAACTCAAGTGTGCTATGGCTACAATTGGTCTTTGGAACAGAGGATTAAAGACTTTGGACAATATTATTGGTTCTCAACAAATTTGTTCTGACAAGAGTGGCATTGGCTTTGGTGGTAAGAAAGAGCAAAAACAGAGTGGATCCATATCTCATGATACAAGAACTCAAGGGTAGAGGGAGCACAAGATTCAACGAGAGGAAAGACTTCTCAATCTTCCTAAAGTTGGTAAGGTCAAAGAAAAGAAGGTACACCCTGTACACCCTGTGTTTATTTGTCATCATTGTGGTATGCATGGTCATATTCGTCTTTATTGTTATAAGTTGCATGGGAGAGTGTCTCATAGATATGGAAGAAATTCTAACATCTCGTGGGGTAGGAGACACTTCATTGGTAGTAATGAGGTTAAAGGTCATATTAGACCTCGTTATTTTGATCAGCTTGAGACCAAACTTGGAGTGAGTTTGTATTTGCCTAGACCTAGAAATAGGAAGTTGGAAACCATGTTGAGACAGGTTCCCATTGAAAGGGAAGGGAACCGCAGCGTCAAGACACCACCCAAGAACCGCCATTCTCACAACTTTGTTCATACTAAAGCCGTTTGGGTGAGAAAACTTGACTTGTGTTAATTTGTTTAGTCGTTTTAGTTTTTGGGTTTCTGTATGTTTTTTTGAGTCATTTAGTGTGTGCATGTTCGTTTTATGTCTTGTTTTGTTTAGAAAAAGAAAAAAAATGAAAAAAAAAACAACCAAAAAGATTTTCTTAGTATGGTTTTGCAAGCTTAAAATTTTTGAGTGGTCCTTGGTGCATATTGGAATTGATAAGAATATACATTACATGTTAATATGTGTGTGCTTTCTGTAGTCATTACTCATTTTGGAGTGTGTGTTTTTTGATTAGTATGTCTCGTTCTGTACACACTCTTGGATTAGCAAATATCGGAGTCTTCCGCCTTAGTGATTATTTTTTTCTATGGACTTCTGGCATTGTATCTTTTGCTTTTCTAGAGGAATTGACCTATACTAGCACATCATGGGTGATGTTGAGTCTCTTAACCACCTTTCATCTTTTTGCATCTCCACGGCTTTCCCCTCTGTTCTTTGTAGTCTAGGCATGAGGAAAAGGCTACCTCAGAGTCACTAACCAGGCCATCCTTATTATATCCATGCTTCTCTGGTTCAGTTTCCATACTCTTAAGCGTGTCAGCCGCCAATGAGTGTGCAAAAGAAAGAAAAAAATGTGCAAAAGAAAGAAACGAAAAAAAAAGATGTGCAAAAGAAAGAAAAGAAAAAGATGTGAAAAAAAAATAAAAATAAAGGATTCATTGATTGAGGGGAAGCCTCCGCTTTTACTCACCTAATACCCCGTGATTCCTAATGGTTTGACTTTCCTGTGTTGTGCTTAGATTCTCTAGTTGGAGGTCCAGCTTTCATATTACTACTAGGATTTGAATCTTGTGTTTGTCGAACTCCAAGAGTCACACACACACTTTTATCACGGGATCTATACTTTTCACATAATGCATTACTTTCTTTCATGAGGAATCTTCTATAGACTGTGCATATTGTGTTTTCAATTAATTGTGTTTCTTGGATAATCTTGTGTGTTCTAAGGTACAAATCTGAGATTTCTTGCTTGCTCCACCATATTATTTTTGTCGTTTTCTTGTTGTTCACTATTTTCAGTGCTTGTGGTTGCTTTTAGAAAGGGGGAGTTATGTTGTGTCGGTGCGGGTGCATGTGTCTTAGGTTTCAAGTTTTCATGCTACATGTTCTTAAAATCTCCAAGTCACATCTATTCATGTTTTCCATCTCATACTTCAAGATAATCTAGCTATATGTTTATTGTTTTTTTTCAATACCCTTGTGGCACTAATAGTTGTTTTGGAGATTGTGGCATTAATAGTTGTTTTGCAGATCCTAACCGTTAGAAATAAGTTTGTTTTTGTTGGCTGTAATGGGTTGGGGTGTTTAGATTTTATTTGTTAGGTGTGTTTTGTCACGGCATTGCCAAAGGGGGAGATTGCTAGGTTTTTATTCTTGGCAATCCCGGTTGACAAAACTCCTTTCAATTGTACTTGTTTTCGCACTTTTATTTTAGTGAGACTATGAGTTTGTTAGATGCGAATCCAACCCGAATTGTGCCATGCAGAGAAGTTTGTGATGTTAATTCTTTCAAGATTGCCACTTCGCTGATTATGACGGGCATCGAGCTACCCGGTCAGCTCGCGGGGGTCGAGGGGGCAGCGCCCCTTGACGGGTCCGGGGCAGAGCCACGGCAGGGTCGAGGGGCAGCGCCCCCAAAGCAAAATGCAAAATTGCATTCAAAGTTGCATGTCCGCCCTTGCTCGCTCGAGCAAAGGAGTCCTCACTCGAGCGAAGGCTACGTCTGTGTAAAAACCTGAAAGAGATGAATGTACGCTCGAGCGAAGGGTGCGTGGCTCGAGCGAAGCCACTTATGGAAAACACGCGGTTTTGGTTCCTCGCTCGAGCGAGAGAGTCTTCGCTCAAGCGAGATTCGCAGTCCCAGATTTCTATAAGTACGAGTTTCTGTCAGATTTTAGGATTACTACTCCAGATCTTCTTCTTGGATATTAAGGTTTATATCTGGGGATATTTTGCTAGTTTTCTTTGATATTTTGATTGAGTATTCAACTCATGGTTTAAAGAGTATACATCAAAGGATTATTTGTTTGTTCTACACAAAAGAGAGAGTTGTTCTTCAGTGGATTCTGAAGAATTCGAGCTTGAAGCTTTGGTGGATTCTGGAGTGGCTCATCATCAAGACAATTCCGAGGTGAAGACGAGGTTGGAAGAGGTACATAGGGGTTGGTTCAATTCGGGCGTGGATTCGCTAGGTAATTGAGAGTATACATGTGTAATTCCTTTATATCTTCTTAGTGGATTGTTTTGTGGCTGTTGCCTGTGTTTTTTTATCACAATTGGAGGTGCTTCAATTGTGGTTTTTCCACGTTAAAATCGTTGTGTCGATTTGTCTTGATTGTTTGACTGGGATTGTTTTATTGCTTTAAATTGATACATAATCACAAATCAATATCTAGCGGATTTCTAGATTTTTCAACTTTGTTCTCAAATGTTGATTGTGTTGGGAGATTGATCTAAACTCGAGTGATGGGATTCAAAAGGTGAATCTGGAGATCCTGGCTAATGGTTAAAAGCCATCATCCATGAGAAGACCCCTAATACTGCCGACCATGAGCCTCAAGAAGCGGTAATTTGTGAACTTTGTTCTTATATAATATAAACTAAACAAACATCTGATGCTTTCACCATTGTGGTTTTCATTAAGAATTAGCCATGGGACTATAGGACTTGAGATTAGCATTTGTTCAAATAAACTGATTGCCACGAGCAACAAACAACAAAAAATGTAAGAAAATCTTCAATGGCATGTAACTGATTGACAATCACATGAATGAGATCATCTGGAAGTTGGGACCAAGAAGCCATCACAGATTGCTTGATTGAGAGAAAAAGAATCAGATTTAGTCTATACAATTTCAAATTATGTTTATAAGTCATTCAACAATAAGCATCAAGCAAACCTTCTGAAATTAAGAGAAGTAATGAATTGTAAGAGAAGTAACTTGCATTCCATAGATCAACTTCAATGAATCTAACCTTGCTTCCAAAGAACCTAGGTATGACAGACACATAATCACAGAGAGAGAAAGAGCAGTATGCCACAAGAGACTGCATTCTAAATGTTAACAGCATATAGAACCAATTGTAGACAATCCAAATTTACATAAAACACTTCTCATAAAAAAATGATTAAATGACATAATTCAACTTTTTTAATATTTCAATGCCCATGGCAAGCACTTCTTGATCTAATTTTTAGGATAAATTACACTTAGTACCCATACACTTTCACTAAAATCTCATTTTGGTCCCTTCACTTTTAATTATAACAATTAACCATTTCCATTTTAAATCAAGTTCAAATCTCACCCTTTTTTTTTCATTAATAAAGCCAACGGAAATTGAAAGTAAAAGAACTAAAGTGAGATTTTAGTAAAAGTGTAAGGGTGCTAATGAAACAACAAAAGTGTCACACATGTTTCAAATGACAGTTCTATTAACTTTGTTGACAGTAAATAGATGGAATGATAAGATTGCAACTTGACTTAAAATTTAAGGGGTTGACTGCTATAATTGAAAATGAATGGACTAAAGTAAAATTTTTGGTAAAAGTGTAGTGGTGCTAAGTGTAATTAACCCTAATTGTTATTAACCAATATGATATCAAATTAGACCTCTGATGTGAATTAGGTACTACAAGTTGGTATTTTATAGTTGTTTATAAAAAATTTAAAAGGTTATTTCTTTTTCAAATGCATTCTATTATACCGGGATTGGACAAACTAAATTCTAAAGTGCAACATACCAATAAAGATTTAATTACTTGATAAACATATAAATTACAAATACATTGTTATGTACTACCTAAATAACAACAAAGAAATATTTACTAAAAGAGCTCCATTTTCACAATAAGAAAATGATAAATAAAAAATCAATTTCATGTCATAAACGCAAACAAGATCACTTGTCAAGATCATCGACTCTTTTTGGATGCCAATAGCATAGGATTGGAAATGAAAACAACAAAGAAAAATAATACAAATATGAGTATGAAACAACCAAAAGAATTCACTCTTTTCTTCTTTTCCATCGCCCTAACCATTGCTTGTGCAAAGGGTACCAATAGAAATAGCATAATTAGTAATTGGTAACCTCTAGCTCAAAGTTAGCATCACCCAAATTGGACAAGAATAATAATTAGGGTAATCAACACCAAAGAAAAAGGTTCAACAGTTCCATCCACCATACAATACATGCGGACATCACATCCAATAAAACTCTCATTGTACGATCACCATTGTTCACTATATCAGCAATAAAATAAATTTTATTGTGTTTGTAATTTAAAATATTAGATGAAGAAACAAACATAGAATAGTTGTCACCAACAAATAATGCCATATTGCCCAAGTCCTCGAGCTTTGTCCACTCGGTCATATCCAAATCAAACTTGTAAACTTCAAAATGTATCAGAGGGTTGACACATTCGTAGCAATAAACCATCAAAAGATCCATCGATTATTTCACCAAATATAATTACTCCTAAGCCAATTGATGTGGTGGTGGAGCAATATATAGCACCCTTAGAGGCCTAGGGGCACAAGATTTCCAACGTCACGAAGGGAAAAAATTTGACCATTAAAGTGCACAACATCTATGAACCTAAAATAGGATAAGTCTTCAACATTAACCCAAGAACTGTATCCTGGCCTTGAAAAGGCCAAATGCTGATAAGGACCTTTAATAGCCATAATCAGAAATTTTTCTTCGATTGTATAAGTCTATGAATTGATACCATTCTCTATAAAAATCAAATTGGATCTCCAATGTAGGTTATGGTGGGAGATTGATACGAGACCTAGAAAGGGGTTCAAAAGGTGGATGTGGTTAAAATCCATTTGTTAGGTTTTTGTTATTGGCAATTTCGTTTGACAAAACTCCTTTCAGTTGTAATTTTATTCGCTCTTTTATTTTAGTGAGGCCATGAGTATTTAGATGCGAATCCAACCTGAATTGTGCCTATGCAAAGGAGTTTGTGATCTTAATCCTATAACGTTTGCCACTTCGTTGACAATGTCGGGGATCGAGCTGCTTGACCGCTCGAGTATCTATTCTTGCGCTCAAGCAGAGAATCTTTGGTTCTAGAAGTTTGAACTGTCTGCAAAAATACTGGAAGTTGTGTTTTTGTGCTCGAGTGGCACTTCCTGTGCTCGAGCATAGATCCGTGTTCTGAAACATGCGTTTTATAGTCAGTCCACTTGAGCAACCATTCTTGCACTCGAGCAGAGATCGCAGATCTGTTTGCTATAAAAGATATGGTTCAGTCAGGTTTTAGGATACGGCTTCCAAATCTTCTTCTTAGGTATTAGGGTTTTCATCTGGAGCTTCTTTGCTAGTTTTCTTTGATGTTTGGTTGAGTATGAAACTCATGGTTTGACAAGTATACATCAAAGAGTTGTTTGTTTCATTGAATACAAAAGAGAGAGTTGTTCTTCGGTGATTTTCGAGGAATTTGGGCCTAAAGCTTTGGTGGATTTTGGAGTGGCTCATCGTCGTGGATTCGACATCGGCGTTGTGGATTCAACATTGGGCAAGATAATTCCGAGGTGAAGAACGGGTTAGAAGAGGCATATAAGGGTCAGTTCAATTCGAGCATGGATTCGCTAGGTAATTAAGAGCACACTTGTGTAATTCCTTTATGTCTTCTTAGTGGATTGTTCTGTGGCTTTTGCCCGTGGTTTTTTTATTACAATTGGAGGCACTCCAATTGTGATTTTTCCACGTAAAATCATTTTGTCAATTTGTCTTTGATTGTTTGATTAGGATTGCTATTTACTGGTTGAAATTGATACATAATCACAACTCAATATCTAGGGGATGTTTAGATTTTTCACCATCCATGAGGTGAACCCCAACACCACCTACCATGAACCTTAGGTAGTTCTAATTGATAAACCTTGTTCTTATATAAACTAAAGAAACTATTGTTGTCACTGTTTTCATTATCGAATAGCATTAGCCATGGAATCTAAAGACCATGAATCTACCTTTCAGTTAAATAAAATGATCTCCATAAGTGACAAACAAAAGAAAATGCAAGAAAATCTTCAACAGCATGCAATCTGATTGCAATCAACTAAATAATATTGTAGGGAAGTTGGGACCAGTCATCCATCATTGATTTTTCTAATAAAGAAAATGCAACAATATTAAGTTCATGATAATTTGATTTGTTCAATCATCATTTGAAATTTGATTCAATTGTGAGTTTTAAATAATTCGTGTAAGGAACATTGTGAAAACTTAAAATGAAATCGTATTCTATAATAGAAATCAACACATAGAGATAATAAGGCAAACACCAACATTGCTAAATTAACTATCATTTGGTTCTATACTCATTTAAATTAAATCCTTACCCTTTTTCCTTTTATTTTCTTCTTCTTCTTTCTTTATTTTATTTTATTTTATATATATCAACAAAAGTCTTAGATTAGTACCTATGAGAGTTAGTCTTTCCACCCTTGCAAAATACTTAGTGTTTGCATTCTAAGTGTTTGAACTCATGACCTCTCCCTTGGAGCTAAACCTTTGGGAAAGTCATGGTGGCTAACTAAGTTAAGCTTAGTTGGTTTAAATAAAAATGCTTACTTTATTGGCTGTATGCAACCAAAAAATCATTTCTTCTTCGAATTTCAATTTTCCCATTCATTACCACATGGTTTTCTAGAACTACCTACTAAATATATAAAGAGGAAAAAATAGACATAAACTTTAAATATTATTTTTAAAAAAAAATTGACACTCAACTTTTTGCAGTAATGTGCACAAAACTCTCTATGCCAATCCATGCCCCTTTTGGGATGTTTCATATGTTTCTTACCCACCAAACTCAAAAGCTAAATCTCCAACATCCCAAAAGTCTTTGTAAGTTTCTTATTCAATTTGCAACATATCATTTTATTTATTTGTTTCTTTCCAAAAACACTTGACTGGAATATGACAGCAACCAAGTGTTGGATAAATAATAGACAAAAAATGTGTTTGCCACTGTGTAATTTTATACTCAACAAACAAAAATTAAATTTTCCATTAACCAAATACACAAAACCAAAAACTAAGAAAATCAACATACAGACATAATGCGAAATCCTAATAAACCCAGTTAGATAATGAAGATTGTGATCGAGACCTGTGGTAGACAGTGTCCTGAAGACATATTCGTCTTTCCATGGTGCTTTAGATTTAATAGACATCTATCTCTTACAATACAATGATCTAAACCTTACAGATGCAGCACTACAATTGTAAGCCTAACGAACCAATTAATGCAAGTTGTGTACTCTCTCTTTTACATTAGACATAATGCATGAATACAAAATCATATATTAAATGAATGCTATGGAGATAGTATTTATAAAAGTATATGTGACCCTTCTGAGAAGTCATAACTATTTAAAAGTGAAGGGTCGCATCTTTTGATTGGTAGAGACACCATAAAATGTTGCATCGTTCTATTCGAATGGAGTCAATTCTTATTTACTTCTAAAAATTTTCAATATATAACAAAAAGTTTTAAGGAACAAACGATGCTACTAACTCCATATGAACATAGTATTACTATTATACCTATATCATAGTCAATATGGTTATACACCATGCAAATACCCAAGCCTCCCCCTTGGCGCACTACCTAAGTCGCCCTCCATGCCGCACCACCCAAGCTGTCTTCCTTGGCGCACCACCTAAGTCGTCCCCTTGGCGCACTCCCTAAGTCGCCTCTTTTGGCGCACTCAAGCAGCCCCCTTTGGCGCACAATTGAAGTTGCCCCCTCTGGCGTACCACCCAAGTCGCCCCCTTGGTGCACAATCCAAGCCGCTCCCTCTGGTGTACAACCCAAGACACCCCCTAGCGCACTTTCTCATAAGTCGTTGTCTGACGCACCACCCAAGTCGCCCTCTCTGGCACACAACCCAAGCGGCTTCATATGGCGCACAATCTAAGCTACCCCTTCTGGCGCACAACCCAAACTGCCCCATGGCACACTTTCTCATAAGTCGCCCCCTAGCGCATAATGTCATTTGTTGCCATCACCGTTCAGCACCATGTCATAAGTTACGTGTGTGTCACGTTTTTTGGTTCAACATCTGGTTCTTCTCCATCGGTCCGGCGTGACCTTAAAATGTCCCGGCAATAGTTCTAGTCAGTTTCTACAACGACCGGCATGACCTTAAACTATCCCAACATTAATTCCGACCAGTTCCTACAACGGTCCGACATGGCCATAAATTATCTCCCGGCATTAACTCCGGCTTCTGATCTATCTCAAACGCCCTTACACTTCCGTTCGGACTTCTATTTGCCTTTTATTTTATCTTTTAGTTTTGTTTCATGTTTTAGTTTCTCTCTCCAAATATAAGTTGGTGTCACTACTTGTGTTTAAAGGGGGTGTTAAATATAATAATTATATATTCTGTCTATCATACATATCATATTATATTTATTACCATATTTAGGATTACCATACTTAGATTTCTCTCCTCCTATATAAAAGAGTCTTATATACATTGTTACAAAAATTATTCAACACAACATTCAATTTAATATAATATTTCTCTCTTAGATATTTTAACAATTACTATTACATTTTTTTTTCTTTTATCTATATACACAAAAAAGAATATTTTATTGTAAATGAATAAGACATTAAGGAATAAGATATCAATCATAAATATTGATACAAGTTTTTTCCCACAACAATGATTTATACCACTAAAAAAAAAAACCACTAATAGCACTCATGCATTAGGAATGCCAAAAAAATAAAAAAAAATGCATAGGCAATGGATCCTGCCCACTGCCACACATCATTAGTGGTGCTATTAGAGCACCACTTTTAGTGCTATTAGAGCACCAATCATTTTTCTTTTTCCCATAAAACGTGAATCTTACGTTACATAAAAGACTCCATTAGAGCATTTATATTAATGTCTAAAAACAAGAAATGACATCACAGAAATTAGCAACAAACGACTTCTACAGTAGTTAATTGAGAAAAATTTTGTAATATTTGGCTATGATTCATTTGTGAGATTGGTTATGACTCACTGTGACTATTATTTTAGTTATAACCGAAAAGGTGGTTAGTAATACCTAAAAGCCATGTTCGTTTGGGTCTTTAGGGAAGAGGATTGAATTAATAGTATGTAAGATCCACTTAAAGAATATTTGATTGGGGATATGAGTGGGGGGTTAATTGTGCCTTTGAACTAGTAATCACCTCCATTGGTAGGACTACCAATCCCATAAAGTTGAGATGAGAAATTGAGTGAGGGGATTCATGAATTTTTAAGCAAAATTTATATTTTTTATATCCAAAAAAATAAATAATAATTATAATATTATAAAAATACTAACAATTAAAAAATTTTAATTTTATATATTAATATTATCTATTGCATTGTTAATCACAAACAAACACTCTTTAACCTACATCTCCAAACTAATACCACGACATTAATAATCTTCTCAGTTGATCATACTGTACTTTTAATCCCCTCCATCCTATTGAACCAAACAAACGTGGCCTAATTGGTGTTTGGTTATGATTTATATCTTATTTATGATTGAAAATGATTTAGTTATGACCTTTATAATATCAACTTCACAAATGTTATAATTTGCATACACAACAAAAAGAGTGTGTATTATAGAATGACCAGAGAAAAAATTACAGAGCAATATGATAATTTTGCAATTGCATATTAACGTTTGGATTATCATTATAGCCCCCAAAGTATGACCCATAAAATGAAATATGAACAAATATAGACGATAGTGGTAAGGAAGAGAGCAACTCCAGATCTAGAAATGGGTTTTATTATACTCCAAAAATATTTCGAGCGCTTAAAGACTCTATGTCCCAAATAGATTTTTATTTCCTCTTTTTTTTTCTTTTTTTTTGAAATTTTTTCATATTTTGTTTGTTTATTTGTTTTTTTTTTTTTTAAATTTTAGATGCATATAAAAAGAAAAATATTTATGAAAAATTTTAGAAAAAACAAAGCAAATATTTGTGAAAAAAAATCTATTCTCTAAAAACAAAAAATTCAAGCACATGAAAGTAATTTTTTATTTTTAATGAACTTTTTCAGATTTTTTTCATAAATATTTTACTTTTTAAATACATCTAAAAAAATTATTGCCCAAAATATAGAAAAAAAAAT